>QEPC01007384.1:2813570-2859055 GCA_003113815.1 Sphenodon punctatus | reverse complement strand
GAACTAGAAAAGGTACAGAGAAGGGCAACAAAAATGATCCAGGGTATGGAACAGCACCCGTATGAGGAGAGGCTTGATAGGTTGGGGCTCTTCAGCTTGGAAAAGAGACGGCTGAGAGGAGATATGATAGAGGTCTATAAAATCATGAGTGGTGTGGAACTTGTCAACAGGGAACGGTTATTTACTCTCCCAACTAGTACTAAAACTAGGGGACACGCCATGAAACTCACAGGTGGCAGAGTAAATACAATCAAAAGAAAGTATTTTTTCACTCAGTGTACAATTAGGTTGTGGAATTTACTTCCAGAGGTGGTGGTCAAGGCCAGCAGTATACTGAGTTTAAGAGAGGTTTGGACAAGTTTCTGGAAGATAATTCCATAGGCAGCTATTAGCCAGATAGGATTGGGGAACAAAACCCTTTAATGTTGGGAGCCTGGGGATGACCCACAGGGAATGGATAGCATGGTGACCTGTTGGATGCTATCCCAGGCCCCCGTGACTGGCCACTGTCCGAGACAGGATGCTGGGCTCGATGGACTGTTGGTCTGACCCAGTATGGCACTTCTTATGTTCTTATGTCAGATAGAGTGTCCTGGAGACAGAGGTGACCTAGTCACACAAGTACATTGAAAACAGCAACTATTCAAGCGTCTCTGCACTGCCATATTAATGTATCTTAACACTGGTCTACAGGAACCACTTCTAGGGCCAGAGCGCGATTTGATTTTTCTGCTGAAACTGGCAACAAGGGTGCCAAGATAACAATATCCCACTGCAGCCCACCGAGACCCAGTTGAAGTGCACATGTCTAAATACACACACACACACACACACACACACACACACACACACACACACAACTGACAGGGGGAAGCCCACAAAGCAGGGTCTGTGCAGCAATGCCATGTGATGCATGTTTTCCCACATCAGTGCAGTGTTGTCTGAATGCACGTGCGCCACTGAGCAACTATCAGAGTAGTATTCGCTCTGATGAAAGGTACTAATAAGACCAGAAATGGAAACACTGTCAAGTAGCCCTACTGGTTTCAAAGAAATTCCTCATGAGTAAGTGTTTTCAGGATTACAACCTAAGTGCAAATCAGTTATTTATTACTAACAGGTTAAAAAGACAGGACTAGCTTGGTTTATATCCCATAAATGGTGTTTTAAAAGGCTACAGTATCTGCCTTGGTCCTAGGCAGAAATTCCTCTGCTGTAATCAGTTCTTGTGACCAGGCACCTGACAGCCTATTGACTCTTACCAGGTAGTAGATATACCTGTCATCTCTCTTCAGAACAGCCACCTCCCCAGACTTCTTTCCTGAGACAAACAGAAGGGAGACCATTACTTTAGAAGTACAGAGCCCACATTAGTTATTAGACATTTTTATTATTTATATAGCACCAGCTATGTACCCGGCACTGTACAGTCATTAATTGTAATTTCCTTACAATTTAGGAAAAAATAAAGGGAAGAGACAAGGGAGAAGGGAACAAAAGGAAAGGCAAAGAAAGAAATGAAGTTGAGAAGTGGCAGGTGCCCGTGCCTAGTTTAGTTACAGGGGAGAAGGGGACCCTGACTGATAGAAAAGTAGAAAGGGCATCAGTGAGCATCCTGTAGGGGTGTGGAGCTAGGGAAAATCCAACAGAAGAGGAAGCTTTTCAGGAGGGATTTGAGGGGAGGGAGGGAGCAGAGCAAATGCATGCAGGGTGGGATTTCTAAGCATGGTATAGATCAGGAAAGAAGGGGCAAAGACATTTCAGGAAATGCGGCAGGTGAGGGTGCTGGTTAAGGAGAAGCAAAGTTCCCTGGGTGGGAATGTAGTAGGAAACAAGTGCAAAAAGACAGGGGGGCAAGGCCATGAAGTGCTGTAAAGGTAAAGACAAGAAACTTGTACTGAATGTGAAGGGGGAGAAGGTGCCAGTGGATGGGCTGGACATGATCAATGCAACATGCGAGGTGAATGACCGTGGCAGTGGAGTGTTGGAACAGAAAAGAAAAAGGCAAGGTGAGAGGGGGGATGGGCAGTAAGGAGAAGATTGCAGTAGTCAAGACGAGAGAGGACTAGAGCACAATAAGTTTACCAATTGTAACACAGCACCTCCTGCAAGACCCTTCTACCAAAGGCAATCTGCAGAGTCTTGAATGTGAATTTTGTAATGCCTGGAGAACATATGGATAGAAGTCCAATGATGAACAACTGATGGAAAGAGTAATCTTGCTACTCTAAGAAATCTTCGGATGTGCAGGTGGATCAAAATCCTCAGTTCCAAGACAAATTAAGTACACTGTCCAGCCAAAGTGTTGGGTTTCAGACCCTTATCCAAGCCCATGTCTAGAAAATGGCTCTGACCACCCAGATTGGGGCAACTGCGGAGGCCACCCCAAGCTGCTCTGTGAGCAGGAGGGTGTGGGGTAGAAAAAAATTGAATAAAATAAGTCAGCACTGAAAGCCAGCCAGTAGAATCTTAGTCTGGCCAAATCCTGTTTAAACCATTTGAGTAGGGCTCTGGCTTAAGAGGTGGCTGCGCTCATACGCAACACCACTGACGAGGCTTCACAGTTCCTACACAAGCTGGCCTCTATCAGTTAGATCTTTAGGTTAAAAATCCCCTTCTGAGAGGAACACCGACTGACATGCTAGGGATGTCATGGACATGCTAGGGATCTACTTTGCGTGTGAAAAACAGGAAAAACAACTCCTTAGGTTTTTTTTGGGGAAAAAAAAGAGTATAGGGCCTCCTGCACCTTAGTCACTCTTGGGAGCTTGTCTGGTTGCTTCCTCTCCCTTTTTATATTTTTTTTTCAAAAGCTCTGTCTAACAGGAGTCTCTTATGCTTCCCTGCTGTTCTGGGAATGTATTCCCCATTAGGGCTCTTCCTTAGATGAGTCTGAAGACTGCCCCCTTCCAGGCTTTTATTTTAGATGGAAAGCCATGCATATTTCCTTAAACTTCCTTTCTTTATATTGAAAGGAAAATTGGGTCCCTTGCCTTGGGAATTTTCCTTATGGAGATTCTCCTGGATATTCCTTCTTGACACTGGCAATGATCGACGCTCCAGCTGACAAGAGGCAGAAGAAGGGTTCAACTGAGCATGTCCTAAGGGTATTGGTTGCCTGCATCACCAGTTGTGCAAAGGTGGACTCCAGAAATATATCAAAAAGAATTGCCAAAAATATTAAACAACAAAATTGAACAAGCCAAATTGGGAATTAGAATCAATAAAAACTTTAACGCAAGCAGCACCAATGCTTCAAACAGACAAACAGTGGACCTAAAACATTATCTCTAGTTAGATTGAGTACATTGCCCCTATGCACATAATCTGTATCTCTGTTTCTCATAGGTGATATTAGATAGGGCAGGTTGAGGGAATATCCAGGAGAACCTCTGGAAGAAAAATTCCCAAGATAAGGGGTCCTTTTCCTTTCTCCTCAGTTCCCCTGGCTATTCCTTCTAGACACTGGGGATGTAACCAAGCAGTGTGAATCTGTAGTATTGGGGTAGGGCATAAAACAGACTCCCCGTTCACTACGCTGAAGTTACTTGAGGACAAACTGCATAACTCTCCTGCCAAAAGCCGCTTCAGTAGCATCCATTAGTAACCTTGTAGTGGTTAGTGAAGGTGTGCAGGGATGACCAGGTAGCCGCCCTGTATATTCCCTCATATGGAGTCCTGGCCCTAAGTGCCCACGAGGTGGTAGTTTATGCTGTGCTGTAGTTCTGCCCCAGACCAGGTCCCCTGAACCGAGTGCTGCCCCAAATGTGCCCACCAGCCTGTCAAACTGGCATCTGTGGTCAGTATCAGAGCAACGGAGGGGACAGAGGAACTCCCATCTCAAACCTGTGGGAAGCAAGCCAACTTCAGGCACTGTGGGATTAGGACCTGGGGATTCCGATTCTGGCAGAGAGCTGCCTGAAAGGCTCTGCAGCGTTGTGGTGTGAAATCTTGCCCAGTGGAGTCACTGAAGGCACAATATTAGCAATTCATGTAGCTTGGCTAGGGACTTGAAGGATGTCTGGGTGTGAGACTGCATCTGGATTATCAGCAACCTGATTTTGGTTTGTCTCTCCGGCAGTCTGAATATCCTGTCCTGCACTGTATCTCTTTCTCACCCAAGATGCTCTATCCTCAGTGTGGGGGACAGGTGACTTTTGGCTAGGTTCACCACAAACCCATGACTCTGGAGTTGGCTGACTCAATAAGCAGGTCATCTATGCAGTGGATGCCTTCTAATCCGAGGTTGGCCACCAAGGCAATGAGCACCTTGGTAAAGATCCTTGCAGCCATGGCCAGGTCAAAGGGGAGAGCTCTGTACTGCCAGTCTTGGGAACAGAATCTCAGCCACCGCCGGAGAGAGGGGCGAATGAGGATGTGAAGGTAGGCTTCCTTGAGACTGAGGGAAGCCAACCAGTCTCACAGAGATGGCGGAAGCTATTGAGTTCAGCGTTTCTATCTTGAACTTCCGTGGTTTGATAAATCAGTTTAGAAGTTTGAGGTCCATTACTGCTTGCCATTCCCCAGACTTTTGGCAGACCAAAAAAGAGAAAGGAGTATAGTTGTGTTCCCTTTCTTCCTCAGGCACCAGTTCCATAGCCCCTAATTTGGAAACTGAGATCTTTTTTGCCATTGCCAGCCTTTTGAAGGGGTTTTTGGAAGAAGAGGACTTTAAAAATAAATTGAACGGCTTCTGCCATAGTTCAATACTGTATCCCTCCCTTTGAGACAGTGTTCACTACCCAGTTGTCTGAGCACAAATTGACCCTCCTGTGTGCAAACTGTTGCAACATGCCTCCTATGGGTGGGTTGAGCTTGGGATGGTGCCCTGGCTAGTTAGAACTCAGTTTTTTGGTGGGCAGGACCGGTAGACTGCTTGCCCTGTCCCGCTCCGGAGAAGCGGCGCTGTTGCTGCTAGCATCCTCTGCTCATGTTGTCTCAGGAGCAGTTGCCAGAGTACCTGAAGGTCTGCTTGGGCTGTGGATGAAAAAGCCACTTGGTACTGGAGAAATGCTATAGCGTGTGCTTCTTGGTGTTATTCATTGCATCTGTCAGCACCCTTTCAACACAGACTCTAGTTTGTTTTCCTGGTACTCCCCTGCCACCAGCAGATTCTTGGCTAGGGCGTCTCCTTGCCATGTCCGCAACCATAGCCTCCTCTTTTAGGCCTGTCATGATTGGCTGCTCAAGCTAGGATATCTGAGGAGGCCTTCACCAAGAAGGCCATAGCCAGTTTGATGCAGGATGCCAAGATCCCGGACCTTTCCTCAGAAGTATGTGGGTCTCTGCCGTTTGAACCACTTCAATAAAGCTCTGATGAAATACAAAGTGGTGCCCATTCACAGTACTGTGGCAGTAGCCTCAAGATTATGCCTCGGGCCTGACTCAATCCACCCGTCTCTGCAGTCAGAGGGGTACAAGTCTCACTGAGCAGGAAAGACTGTCTGCCTCGCTAGGGAGGCTGCTACTGCATCAACCTTGGGGGTCTCAAACAAGCTTTGTTTACACTCTGAGAAGCAGTAAAGGGCCTCCTGGGTCTTAGTCATGTGTAAGTGCTCGCCCGGATGCTTCCACTCATTACGAATAATTTTCTTGAAGATCTTGTCCAGAGGGAGGCCCTTCTCCCCCCTGGTACCTTGGGGAGGTAATCGCCGGATGAATCCTCTTTGGAGGATTCTGAGGCGGCCCCCTTCTCTTTTTTCTCTAAGGCTTAAGGCTTTTTGAACCTGCCTGAACATTCTTTCCCAAAAATGCAGAGGAAATTCTCTCCCCTGCGGTCTGATCCCCTCTGTTTGGGGCTTGTCAGGGATTTGGTCATCTTCCTCAGATGAACGGGCTGAGTCAGAGGACAGGTTCTCCTCCTCATGCCTGCTGTCACACACTAATTCTCTAGCTGGTGGTTCCTCCAGACTTAGAAGGGAGGACCTCTTGTTGTCAGAGGCCTTTTCTGGAGGAGGATCCTCCTCCTCTTCAGAGGAGACTGACTTCCTCCTCAAATTCTTCCTTCCCATTTTGCTCCATCTCTTTGGAGGGAGAGATTCACAGGCACACCGCTTAGAGGAGAGACTGCCTGCCTGCCTGAAGGCAGGCTACTTGCCCTTCCCTGCCTTTCTAGAAATACACTTGAATGGCTGGGTCTTCGTTGCGGGAGCCTGGGAGGTCTCTTCCATGCTTTTCTCCTTTTTTTGGGGTGGGGGGAGGGGAGCTTCCCCACTTCTGTAGAGTCTGTAGGACTAAGCATCTCCATCTGGGGGGACTTGGCTGGGGTAAGGCTTGGCCTTACTTGGTCACTGAGGGCTGCTTCTGGGTCAGCTGGGATTTCTTGGGCTCCATGGTGGACTGAGGCACGCTGCTAGCTGGCCAGCGTGCACTGTCTGGGGGATTGGGCTCCTGTTAGTGCCGGCAGTGGGTCTCAGCGGCAGAAAAGAACACCCTTGGGGACTCCTCCACACCTGCTCTTCCCTTCCCCATGCCAACCGGGGTGGGGGTGTCAGGGAGTCTATCTGTCCATGGTTGTCTGTAAATGAAGGGGCGCGAGCCACTACTAGGCCGCAGCGCTGATGGCTGCAAAAATGAAAATGAAACTGATCATGGAGCCAAGCAGGTCTGCGTCCTGCCAGATCAAAGGCAGAAGATCAACTGGCAATGAAGGGAATGAACACCTGAGCATGCTCCAAGGTTGAAAGTCGTCTTCTGCCTCATGTTGGCTGGAGCAGGGATTGTTCCCAGTGTCTAGAAGGAATATCCAGGAGAACTGAGGAGAAAAGTGAACTCCCTGTGTTGGTCCTTCAACCCCTCTGAGGGTGTATAGTCTGGAATTTGGCCCTCTTCCAGACGGAAGAGCGCGTGATAGAGTTCTAATCCAAGTAGGTGGAGAATCCTGCTGACTCATCATTGGAATCCCCCTTATCGCGATCCTCATCAACGGGTATTAGGGAAGACAGGGGCTGGTTTTTGAGGGTTTTACCCTTGTCTCTAACGTTTATTTAGGCGAAGCAAGTCTGAATCTGAGGATCTATCCAGCCCTTCAGCTTTGTCAGGCTCATTTTTCTCCTCTGAGGAAGGATTGGAAGTATCAGGGTCCAGAGTTATTAGTAGTAGGATTTTTTACCCCACCTACATGCTGGTTGCTTGCCTTTGCCAGCTGCCTGGGATTTGCCCTTACATCAAAACGTGTTTGTGGAGGAGCTCTTGGGGTGGGGTGGGGGAGGGAGAGTGAATGCTTTCTCTTTTTGCTTTTAATTTTGCTGGGGGAAAACACCCAGGGCTGGTCTTACATTGTCTGTCAGGCTGGTGTCAGGTCCACCTGTGTCTGGGTGGCATGCACCACTTTGTTGCGGGTGCGCCTGGAGCATGCCAGGTGGACCTGCAGTTTCCTCGTGCTGGTGTTATCTCTTCTGCAGGAAATGGGATAGGGGAGCCTGCCTCACACTGAGCTGCAAACACTGGCAACGGTTTTTCAAGAGGGGTGGGCCCGCAGGGAGCTCCCTTGTCGCTGATCCTGCTCCAATGTCAGCTGGGATGGGAGGAAAGGGGAATGAGGAGAAGGAGGAAATGTTGTCCCAGTCAGGAAAAGTCAATGCCCAAATGGTGGGGGTAAAGCCGTTGGAGTCACGTCGTCTGCTTCCTAACCAATCGGAGGCAAAGATTCAACTGGAGCAACAGGGACGGATCCCCTGTGCGCATGCTCCAGTGGAGTTCGGTCTGCCTCCTACTGCTAGTGATGGGTATTGTTTCCAGTATAAGATTGCTGTCCAGGAGATTTGAGGAAAAGGAAGAGTCAAACCCTGGCTATGTGCCTGAGGCACATGCTGGATGGTAACATCAATAAAAAAATGAGAAGGAAGGTGCTTTATTTCCCTACCAATTATTTTTGAAAGCAGTAACATTAGAGAACTGCATTCTTGTTACCTGTTCAAGTTTCCAAACCACCTACGTTCTTTGCCTAAATGCTGCTTATTTTGGAACACAAATTAAGAAGGTATAAGCATTAAAGAACCATTAAAAAAACCTCAATTTTCCTGCGAGGTCTAGTCCTACAAACTTTCCCATGCTTAATATTTTCATTATGACTGCTGGTGTGCAGTCAATGCATGCTGAAAGTTGAACATGAATATAAGCATCTATATGATTCAGACCTAAAATTCTAGCACACTCTAAATACAGTTCAGCATTCCTGCTCCCCTATAACAATACAAGAGATTTTCCTCTTAACATAGCAGACCAGAGGATGCAAATACTTATTCCCTAGAGTTAATGCATCTTTTCAGGATTGAGGCCTTAGAAATGCTTACTTTATAGTTTTATTCCATGTCTTAACCAGTAGGGTCAGATTAAAGCTGCTTTCCACATTAAAAGCTATGAACAACTAAGCCAGCACCTAGGTATTACAGATTTTGAGGCCATATGAATACATTAGGTAGGCAGAGAATTGCCAAAAGCTGGGACTTACACATTGGTAGTAGCCATCCTCATCCTGCCACCCCCTTGCAACCACTCACCTTGGTCCAGCAGTTCCTGTACACTGCCAAACTTGTTCTTAAATACAGCAGCTATGCCAGCACTCATGCGACAGTCCTCACTGATGCAGTGAGCCAGGGAGTTCTTTGCAGGACAAGAAAAAAGATCCCCTTTTACATGTTCAATCTGAAGAGAATTAATGAGAAAAAAACCAACCATTTTACTCCATCTTTCAAGTACTAAGTTGGAGTTTAAAAGGCTGATGCAGGGTAATAGTCAAGGTGATGATCTTAGGTTACTATAACAAGAATGCCAGAGATCAAGTCACAGACTACTGTAAGCATTCCCTGTGATCCATTCCATATCAGCATCCAATATGGCTAGCATGATCCTCCAGTAATAAAGCACCAGTCCTTAAGACCAGTACAAATCCCATCCACTTCAATGGGACTTGGCTAGAACTGGCACTAAACTCTTCCTGTTCACTTTGAAGAGAGGAACAGCTAGGGCATCACACAAGCCTGCTCCCGACTGAACTGAACTAGGGACATACTGAATCAGCAAAGGGGAGCTGTTGAGCTTCAAAACGCAACACAAGCATTCTGGAAGATGAGCAGTGCGTGCTCGTGGTGGGAAATCACACGCCTTGGAAAATGGCTACGGGCGGGGTTTAGACGTGCGCAGATGCGCCTTATCGCCAGTCGTGCACTCTTTAAAGCCGTGAATTAAATACCTCAAGATATTTAATTAACGGCTTTAAAGAATGCGTGACCGGCGATAAGGTGCATCTACGCACGTCTAACCCCTGCCTGCGACCATTTTCCAAGCAGCATGATCTCCCGCCATGCGCGCACGCCACTCGTCTAAAAGCAGCCCAAGACAGCATACCCTTTAATTCAGGAAGAAACTCAGTACCACTTGCAACTGAAAAAATCTATCTTAATGAAAAGTTTCCAATAGTTACCCAAAATGCCAGGAGGTCTCTCTTGACTGTATGTCAGAGGAAGTTAGGGATGGAGACAAAGTAGTTTGAATGATCTCTTTTATTGGGCCAACTCTTGTTGGTAGAAATGTGTAAGCTTTCAGACCTCACAGGGTTCTTCCTCAAGCAGGTAGGAGTCAGAGGAAGTTAGCATGAAAGCTGGAGTCCATGTGCTCTGGCAGCTACATCTGAACACTGCTAAAAGGCACTAATTTATTTATAGCTTGTAAATGGCTAATATATGTTAATGGACATGCTCATTATCTAGGCAGCCTTTCCCATAGGGCATCTGGGATAGCCACATGTCGCCTGCCCTGTTTGAAAGTTAGGCCTTACCTACATTCATGAGATTTATACCAGAGTAGCTAAATCAATGTACTGTAGACAGACAGCTGCAGCCCCCTAGTACAGATATGAGGAGGGTTTGTGTTTGTCTATGAGCAGGCAGCCCAGGTACAGTTCATCAACCACAGACTTCCTGAATGACTTTGGGGAACATCCTATGAATACTTATGCAACTTGATACATGCATAATCTTTGCCAGCTCAGGCATCAGAGAAGGCCTTTGAAAAATTTAGCTCATCTCTGCACATTCCCATCTCCTTCCTGCACAAACTGTAATGGTATATAGGTCTATAAAACAGCTCCATATTGCGTCACAGCAATGCAGTTCACAAGATCCACCACATCACAGTTGCAGGAAAGCATAAGGCATTTTCCTGGAAGTGGAGCAAACAGCCCTTTGTGGTGACACGGTCTCAGTCCCCTATCTGGGGACAAACAGCACTTCTCTTCCTCATATGGGTTTGAAGGTAAATACATTAGAATTGAGAGGTTCTTCGATGCTATAGTTAAGAGAAGATATACAAGCACTTAATACAAATAGCTGTGTTGCATCAGCTCAAAATTAGATTTACACTGATGCAACTGAACCCAATAATTTAATAAACTAAACCTTATTCTGATGCAGTATGTGTCACTAGGGCCACAATTCTGCAAACATTTATGTGTAGTGCAACAGTCATTCCTAAGGGCCATGAACACAAAACACAAGTGTTTGTAGGATCAGAACGTAGAAATTTGCATTGGTGTAATAACTACTGACATAAGTAGGACAAGGAGGCCCTGGTTCAAATCCTGCCTTAGCCAGAAACTCACTGGGTGACCTTGGCCAGTCACAATATTCTCTCAGCCTAACCTACCTCACATGGTTGTTGTGAGAATTAAAAAGTGGTGTTAATTAGTTCTATGTAAAGCGCTCTGAATGCCATGGCAGGGGGACACTATCTAAAAATGGTTGGATCTTCCAATATCACAACTCTAGAATTCATGTTACCTGAAACACACCATTAGAGGAATAGGGTAAAAGATTATGGCCGCTTTCTCCCTGGGGGTCCTTCTGGACAGCCAGCTATAACAGTAGGGTAGATCCTGCCATCATCCAGTAGGAGGCAGACATAACGATTTTTATACTCAAGAGTCCCAGGGATCTTCCTTACCCCAGTTGTTGGTCTGCCTTCAAGCTAGTAGGAAGCAGGCGAGCTGCCTCCTTAATGGAAAATCTTTGGCAGCGAAAGTCAGGATAGCTCTAGGTGCCAGGGGAGGAGAAATTCCCCCCCTGTTCACCCTACCCCCTCACGAGGGGGTACAGAGCGTGATTCTGGGACCCTTCCCTTTTCCCACGGGCAGGGGGATCCCGAAGAGCGGGGGTAGCGCCTTACCTAGGAGGGAGCGCTGACCGAGCCGGGATCTCCCGACCCGCTGAAAGCCAGGACAGAGACAGCCTCTACCGCGGCAAGCAGCCCGGCTAAGCTGGCTCCGGAGCGCCCACTCTTGGAAACAAGGCCTGAGATCAGGTAGGGAGAGAGCGTTCCGGAGGGAAATAAACAGACAGGGTGTTTTGAGGGTCTCCTCCTTCCCCACCTTACCCCCTCCCCCCCAGACCCACTCAGAAAAAAAGGGGGAAGAACGGTCACCGGCTCGTATGGAGTCGGGGGGGGGAACCCCCCGCTCTGTCGTCACTTCTCCCCCCGACTGAAGAACAGACCCCCTCAGAGGAGCAGGGCAAGGGCGCAGGCGGCAAAGGGATAGGTTGAAAAATCCCCTTCTCCCCTCTTCCCCCATGCGCATAGGCTAAGCACGCCAAAATCGTGTCTCCACCCACTCATTCCCCGCCGAGGAGAAGGAGAGACGCACAGTTCTCTGTCTCCCGGCACAGCTAGGCCCTAGACCGCCAAGACATCTCGCAAACTTACTAGAGAGATCATGTCAGTAAAAAAAGAGAACCGCAGTGACAGCCGCGGGAGCACCGGCGGCTTCAGAGGAGCAAGACAGAACAGTAAGCCCTGTGCGTTCCACGCCTCCCCCTCCTCCCCCAGCCCCACCCCAGGACCCACATGGAGGTCCTACAGCAGATCCTGGCAGAGTTGAAGTGGAAGCGCTCTCCCCAGAGAACAGAGGGCACAACCTACAAGGGCTGCTCTAAGGGGGCTGGTAAAGGAAAAAACCCTAGACCCCAAAGGCCCCGCAGGGTCACGCGGCCTCTGGACTCCCCAGCCTCAGATGAGGAAAACTCAGAGGAGGGGAGGTCAGTCTCCTCCTCGGATGAGGGGGGACGCAGTAGAAAAAAGGAGCCCCTCAGGCGTAGCAGGGAGAGATCATCCCCCATGCATACAGAAGGGGAAGAGGAAGAAGATGACCAGATCATAGAAGGGGGAAATGAAGAGCTGGAACCAGGGGATGAACCAGCTTCCTCATCTCCTGAAGAAGGGGAATTAGAGGATGCTGAAATCGAAGTTTCCAGTGACCCAAATAGACAAGTCCCAATAAAATACAGGGAGCAAGTTTATGAGGAAATCAGAGCATTGCATCTGCAACAGAAAAAAGAGAAACATGCCTCCTCGGAATCCTCAGAGGAGGGGGAGGGGGCAAGGGAGTACATCCCCAGAGCCAGGGACAGAGACAGGGGGGATGGTGCTTGACAAAGCGTACAAAAAGATCATAAAAAAAAGGAATGGCAACAGCCTAATAAACTGTTCAAATTGAACAAAGCACAACACTCCCTATACTCATCAAAAAAGAAGGAAGCACTCCTAGCAATACCAAAAGTAGAAGAAACTAGCAAGAAACTCTGTGTTCCCTACGGAGGGAGAGTGTTTTCCACGAGATCCCACAGATAAAGGGATAGAATGTAACCTCAGAAGAAACTTTGAGGAATCAGCGGCACTATTAAAAATGGCAACCATGACATCTTACTTTTCCAGGGCTCTTATGACCTGGATCAAGAGGGCCAGAGATCCCAAGGTGTCGATGAAAATGACCAGAATTTTATCCACCAGGATCCAGTTGGCGTACGTGTTCATTGCTGACTCGTCCACAGATATGCTGTGCTGGACAGCTAGAGCAATGGCATCCAACGTGGCAGCACGTTGCCGCCTCTGGCTTCGTTCGTGGAAAGGGGACCCCACCGCAAAAAACACTCTGGTGGGGGGAACTTTCCAGGGATCAAAACTCTTCGGAGTGTGTCTGGACAAGGTACTCACAGATGCCGCTGACAAATCAAAGGAACAGACTTTACAAAGTGTGGGTATCATGAAGAAAAATTTTCATCCCTACAATGCACGCCAAAATCAAGGTAATTCCAGACACCCATTCTTCCTAAACAGAGGGCATCAGAACAGATACAGACCTAGGTGGAACAAGCAAAAGGGTACAAGTCCCAGAAACAAGCAACACCAGGGACAAGGGCGCAACAAGTCAGACTCATGATTACCACGCGCCACTGGACCAC
This sequence comes from Sphenodon punctatus, assembly GCA_003113815.1. Classification (NCBI taxonomy): domain Eukaryota; kingdom Metazoa; phylum Chordata; class Lepidosauria; order Sphenodontia; family Sphenodontidae; genus Sphenodon; species Sphenodon punctatus. The sequence goes on along the minus strand of QEPC01007384.1, from coordinate 2,845,823 downwards.
CACGGGCTACGGGGCAGGCTCCAGAACTTCACACAGACGTGGATAAGTACCACACAAGACTCCTGGGTCACACAAAGCTTCTATACTGTCTCACCAAGGTCAAAAAACCCACAAAAACACCTGGCAATGTCCACGGAAATCAAGAGACTACTTTCAATTGGTGCCATCGAACAAGTCCCTCTGAACGAACAGGGTTCTGGGCTATACTCGATCCTGTTTCTGGTTCCAAAGAAGTCGGACAAGTGGAGAGCCGTCCTCGATTTAAAACGACTGAACAAATCCATCAGAACGAAAAAATTCAAGATGGAGACTCTGCAATCCATCAGTTTGCAATAAACAGAGAGGAGTGGTTAACATCACTAGACCTCAAGGAGGCCTACTTACACGTGCCAATAATACAGAGACGCAGGAAATGGCTGAGATTCAGCTACGAGCACCTACACTGGCAGTACAGGGCCCTTCCTTTTGGTCTAGCCACGGCTCCCAGGACATTCACCAAAGTCTTGATCCCCTTCATAGCGAATCTGCGAAGAGGGGATCAAGATTCACCCCTACCTGGACGACATACTAGTCCGATCACCGTCACACGACCAGGCGCTGAGAGACACCTCCAGGGTTATAACATACCTACAAGACCACGGGTTCATAATAAATTTCAAGAAAAGTCATCTGAACCCATCACAATCCCTCGAGCACCTGGGAGTGATAATAGACACTCGGACACACAAAATCTTCCTCAATCAACAGAGAAGACAGAGCCTTCTAGACCTTATCAATCGGATAGCCTCGAGACGCAAATCCAGGCTGAAGGAACTAGCCAGTCTCCTGGGCAGCATGATCTCATGCATGGGAATCATAAGATGGGCCAGATTCCACACCAGGCCCTTACAGAGTCTCCTGAGGCCATGGCAGGACCGCCTCACACAGGGGGACAACCCCTGGGTGTTAGTCCCGGAAATAGTCAAGAAATCCTTTCAATGGTGGACCCACAAAGGGAGACTCAGAGCAGGGATCCCTCTGATGGATCCAGACAGAGTAATAACAACAACGGATGCGAGCCTTCATGGATGGGGAGCGCACGCACAGAACAGAGTGGTGCAAGGAAAGTGGCTGGTGTGGGATAAGAGTCACCACATAAACTGGCTGGAAATGAGAGCAGTGTATCTGGCACTGCGGGAGCTCGCCCCCTCGATCCGAGGAAAACATGTGGCTGTTTACACAGACAACACCGTGGCAAAAGCGTATATAAATCACCACGGAGGGTCGAGGTCGGCAGCTCTTCATCAGCAAGCATCACTCTTCATCAGGTGGGCAGAAGCAAACCTGAAATCTATCAGGGCCATACACATACCAGGCATCAAGAACACCCAAGCCGACTGGTTGAGCCGGAAGACTCTGGACCCAGGGGAATGGTCTCTACACCCAACGACGTTCCAATCCATAGTCAAGTCATTCGGAAAACCTGTGATGGATCTATTCGCATCTTCAACCAACACAAAAACAAAAAGATTCATGATCAGGTTCCCACACCCTCAGGCAGGTTTCGATGCCCTGAATCGGATGTGGCCGCAAGGCCTTCTATATGCCTTTCCCTCTGATCCACAGGACAATAGCAAAAGCCAAGAGGGAGGGAGCGGAGTTAATTCTGGTGACTCCATACTGGCCTCGGCGACCATGGTTTGCAGATCTCCTAGAACTATCAACGGAAACTCCCCTCAGTCTAACTTTCAAACAGGACATTCTAGCACAGGGACCGATCCTGCACAAGGATCCTGTAGGCCTCAAACTAACAGCCTGGAGATTGAGAGGGAGGTCTTCAGAAAACTAGGTTACTCTCAACAGGTTCTCCACACTATGCTCCAGTCTAGGCGACCGGCAACCAAGCGCATTTATCAAAGTACATGGGCTTGCTTTGCGGGGTGGTGCCAAAAATGGGGTCTGAGACCAGACAAAGCATCTATTAAAGTAATCTTGGATTTTTTTACAGACAGGTCTGGACAGGGGCTTAAAGCCCAATACCTTACGAAGACAGGTGGCAGCTATAGGTAGTGTGATAGGCACAGTGAGGGGTGAAAGGGTTTCTAGACACTCGCACATTATACGTTTCCTCAGAGCGGCGAGGATTATTTCTCCTCCGGTTAGTCATCGCTTCCCCTCCTGGGACTTAAATCTACTACTAAAGGTGCTGACTTTTGAACCCATTTGAACCCCTGGGGGAGGTATCCTTGTTTTATCTATCTTTGAAGATGGCCTTTTTGATAGGCATCACTTCAGCTTGGAGGATTTCAGAGCTGGGAGCTCTGTCCATTGAACCTCACCTGTGTATTCAGGGAATCTTCCGTTTCCCTCAAACTTGATCCGTCCTTCCTTCCCAAAGTGAATTCTTTATTTCATAGGGAACAGGAAATAGTTCTCCCTTCTTTCTGCCCAAATTCATCTCATCCGAGAGAAAAAATTTGGCACACACTGGACGTTACTAGGGCTCTTAAGATATACTTAAAACGTACAGCCCCTTTTAGACAGTCTATAGCTCTGTTTGTATCCTTTGGAGTACATAATAAGGGGAAGAAAGCTTCTAAGACAGTCATAGCTCGTTGGTTAACCCTATGCATTAAGGAAGCATATAGAGCTCGGGGGAAAATTCCCCCTGAAGGAATATTTGCCCACTCCTTAAGAGGGGCAGCAACTACACAAGCATTCAGGAATGCTGCTCCTTATGGAGAAATATGTAAGGCGGCAACTTGGTCCTCTTTACATTCATTCACGAGGCACTACAAATTCCCCTTACACGAATCAGCTGAAGCAGCTTTTGGGAGAAGGGTACTACAGGCTGTTCTGTAAACTTAACGGGGTACAGCTCTAGAGTATCTTCATCTACCCCTCCCTTTATATTGAAATTCAGAAAAATTCTGAGGGACACTGCTTGGGAAAGTCCCTACTGTTATAGCTGTCCGTCCAGGAGGACCCCCAGGGAGAAAGGAAAATTGGGCACTTACCTCCTGAATTTTCCTTCTACTGGGGGACCTCCTGGATAGCCAAACCCACCCGGAATGAAGAGTAATTCGGGGGGGGGGGACAGATTCAAAAGTATTCTTTTACATTAAAAGACTTTTTCTTTGGTACTATAAAAGCTGGATTGACGGTTGCCTAGACTGTTACATGGTAGGAAGTGCATGGAAAGAAGGCACCATTGTTATTATTCTCACGGTAATCACATTGACTCTGTGTTTAGTTACTTATCGTTAATAGAAAGTTGTAAGACAGTTCAGAAGGCTGAGATACTCTGGAGTAAGGAAGATCCCTGGGACTCCGAGTACAAAAATCGTTATGTCTGCCTCCTATTGGATGATGGCGGGATCTACGCTACTGTTATAGCTGGCCGTCCAGGAAGACCCCCAGCAGAAGGAAAATTCAGGAGGTAAGTGCCCAATTTTCCTTTCTCATGTTAGCGGGGATTTCCACGAGGGCAATTGCAGCTCTATTCTCATGGAAATTAGCACGCACAGAAATGCACTATTCCACTTTTCTCCGTGAAAACACCTGTGACTGTAAGAGCTACATAGGGGGTCCCGGTCATGGCTGTTTTTACACTGACGGCCTGTCACGGAGGAACATAGGGTCACACACGTGTGATACTGGCCTACATGTAGACTACAAGCCTAGTAAATATGTAAAGCAAAACATGTAACATGTATGTAATGTTACAATTGAGAACTGTAAAACCCAAATCAGGACTGACATGACCAAGCTCCAGGAAATGGAAAGACAGTTTGTTGATTTGCCCCAGACGGATGCCTAGAGACATTAAAAATGCTAATGCAGGTTGACAGACCTCAGATTTCTCCAAGGCGGGAAGCCGAGAAACAAAGAGACCATGAAAGGAACTTAAAGAGGCCATTAAGCCACCTTCAGAGCTCTCTTGCTCGGCCATCTGGAGCACTCTCATCTGCATCCTGCCAGCAAACAAGGCTGGAAGACATGAACTGAGAGACAGAACTTTGCTCTCTAGCAACTCTAAGACTGAAGACCCAGTCGCTTACATCAAGGACTGAGAAGAACTTATGGACCTTGATAGGGTAAGATGCTTATTTAGGAACTCAACCAGTATAGATCAGGAATGCGTTATATTTACCTTTGATTTCTTGTAACCACTCTGTATCAACAATCTTGCTTATGTAATCAATAAAATTACTTATCTTTATGAAGAAGTGTCAGTGTCTAACATTGGAACACAAGTGAGTAACTAGAGTTCTCAAGCTCTTGCGAACCCAGAGATTAAAGTCTGTAAACGGGAAGTATCGGGCCCTTGGGTGACAAAGGGGTTGTCCCTGTGGCAGGCTTGAATCAGCGAGAGAGAAAACTGATTCAAGTGGACTATACGCGAGGGAAACTGAGTCACTCAAAACCGGTAAAGTGGGGGTGCGGACCTCCAGCCTGTGACACGGCCCACCCCTGCTTGGTGTTCGGGTGGGTGACCGTGTAAACAGATGGCTGCGGGTGGGGGGAATGGGTATCCACTCAGTGTTCATCTATGTGAACACCAACCGGGATGGGTGTGTGTGTGTGTGCGTGCTCCCGTGCAACACCGACCTCCACCCATCACCCACCCACCTTTACCCACGGAGCCCTCCGGAAAACCGGAAATGGGGGGGTGTTAATGTAAAGGGACACCCACCCACCGTGCTATAACACCCATCTCCCCCTCCACCCCACCCCCCAATTGGTGTAAAAAGGGCCCATGTGTGAATGTTCTCATGGGAGAAAGACAGAATAGCGCATTCCTACATGCACCAATTCCCATGAGAATAGAGCCACAATTGCCCTCACAGAAGCCCCCCCCCCCCGTGAGAAAGTGTACGAGTCTTCAGCTATAGTAGCAGCATTAACAATTAGCTATTTAAGCACCTTCTCTTTCTCATTCACAGGCAGGATTCCAGCCATGATAGCAAGATGCTATTTCCAGGATTTCTTCATCTGCAAGGCAAATGGAGAACCAATTATTAAATCTCACTTGAAGATGACCTAGACATTGGATAAAATCCTGTTGCACACTACACCTGAGGTAGATGAATTAGATCTCTCCAATTCCCAATTGAAAAACAAGAGTTTTGAAAACAATAAAATCAGGGCACTTCTTAGTCTCTCTTTTGGTTTGTGAGCTTTTTAGAGTGCACTGTAGTCATGACAGCTAGAAACATAGCTTGAGAAATGAAGGTAAAAATTGCCCTTGTTTCATCAGCCGTGACTTAAAAAACATCTACAAAAATCACAGGTTAGCAACCCTGCATTTCATGCGTGTCCTTTTGTGGAATCCCGCAGAGAACTGGCAAAAGGAGGCATTTCCAATGTGATGAAATTATTAACACCAAGTACTATACACTGCCATAGCTACAGCTGGACAAGCCACAAAACATCCAACTCTGGGGGGGTTAACTCAAGGCACAGCACAAGAGAAGTTAGTTACTGTGGGGTAAGGTACACTTCTATTTCGGAAAACCCTGCCATGCACATCCTGCTTGGAGCTGAAGAGTCCAGCATCCTCGAGCAGCTCTATCAGTGGAACCGAGGGTCACCAAGCAATGGTCTCGAAATGCAGGAACGAAGGTTACCTCTAGTCAATCCTGTGTTTTAAAGGAAGGCCGCGCGAGAGCACTCTTCGCAGCCCGGCTACTTCTCATGCCTCGAGAACACCCCGTCAGAATCTGGCTGCTGCTGCTGCTGCTGCCTCCCCTCCCGCGGCTCTCAATCACTTTCTCTCTCTCACACACGCCTCATGGAGCAGCCCGACCTAGAACCATCCTGACCGCCCCCCAGCGAGATGAGGCGAAAAGCAGCGTCTAGAAAACCCCCACAATGCCCCACGAAGGCTGTACAGCTCCGCCCCCAGTGCCTCGCCCCTGGCTCGACGGCCCTCGCACCTGCAAACAGAGCTCGGAGAAAGTCAAACTCCACCCCCACGCCATAACAGCTATATGGTTCAGCCCTCCGTCTCCTTCTTCCCCCCCAAAAAATGGTATAGCCCAGTCCAAAAATGGCCACGTTCACCATGTTCCGCTCTGGGCAGTCTGACGGAATGCTCTCTCTATGATATCAGCCCAGAATATTCGGTGACTGCAGAAAGGGAAAGAGGACTTCGTTTGCCTACCAGTTTTGCTCATGCTCAGGAGAGCCAGGGGTGGTTTCTTGAGAAGGGCTTAGAAAAACAGGAGGGGCTGAGTGGCACATGCGCACTGCAAACGGAAAATTAGAACTTTTTTGGTTCATGCGCAGTAGCTTGAACCAGGCAGGACCGGGTGGGCGAGTCCCGCAGAGCTGCGGCGGGTGGAGACATGCGGCGCCTGCGCAGTGAGTCCTCGTCCTCTCTTTGTTCGGGGTTGGACGCCATTTTGCGCGGTGGCTGAGTGGAGGCGCTGATTGGGTTTCGGGGGCCGGTGGCGGAGCCAATCAGAGCGGGACCCGAACCGGGGGAGCGAGGCACGGTGAGTGCGAGCAGCCAATATGGAGCCCCCGAGCGCCGGCCCCAGCGCCGGGATTGGCGGGGCCGAGTGACCAGTCAGGAGGCCGCTCGCAGGGCTGGGGCCGGCCGGTTGGCCGGCCGGCCGGGCAGGCATATGGGGAGCTGAGGCGAGGGGCTCAGCTCCTGGGTTCGGCTTGCCTGGGGGTCCCTGCCTGGGGTCGGCCGGGACCTGAGGGGTCGAGTCGTCGTCTCCTCCGGCGGGGGCAGCTGCTGGTGCTGGTCTCCGCCCGATGCCTGTGGAGAGCCTGCTAGGGACCCCACCCCTTTTTCGAGGATGGGGGAGAGTCTTGCCGACCACGGTGCCCCCTCTGAGAGGCGGCGGATTCGGATTCATCCCCCCTCAGGCCTCGCTCATCTCCCCCCCCCCCCCCGGAGTAAACGTGGTCCGTTTACTGTCACCCTGGGGTGGAGGAGCCTAATTCCCTCTTCCCCCTTTTCAAAGCGAGCAGGTGCGCTCAGTATCTGTATCGCCCTCCCGAGTCCTGCGTGCTAGTTACAGGGCATCCATGTCCTTGTATCCCCTCCTTAAGAGTAACTCTACCCCCCCCCCCCCTTGCAGGCCCAACTTATCTTCTTCCCTTGTTCAGGGGCTCTGTGCCCTGCCAAGCTAGCGGATGCCTGCTGTTTATCTCTTAAGGCAGCTGACAATATGCTGATGGTCAAGCTTGAAAAGCACTGGGTAGCTGCTGTAAGTGTCCAGCTGCCTAACACCGACCGGGGCATTACGTTGGGTCATGCAAACCCTGAAGAAACCCATGAAGGGAATGTGGGTTTCCAAAAGTGTTTGTTCCCCTTTCCTGGAACAAATTTGGGGAGTTCTTAAGCAGACCCATTGGGTAGCTGAAAACGTCCTAGGTTTTGTGTCTGTGAGTTTCTTAACGGGTCTGTGGTTTCACCTGCTTCTGCTGCCATCTGATAGGCTCATACTCTTGGTCAGAATCCATAGGGTGGCAGCATAAACATGGAATAGTATGAATGGGTGTGTTCAGATGAGATGCTACCTTGCATGGCCACCCAGGAGCCACAGAGCCGACCATCTGTCTCAAGGTGGAGCGGGCGGATGCGCACTCCTCTGAACCCTGGAGCACCCTTTCATGGCTACGCGTGGAGTACTGCTGGGAAATACGGAGTGTTCCACGCAGAGCAAGCCAAATACCATATGAACAGCGACAGCCAGCCATGCCAGCGAAAGGACCCACCGCTCGTATGCACTGTGGGTGGGGGAAGCAGCTGTGGCAAGTCATGAGAACTGGCAGGGAGTGCTGGGGAGCCTGGTCACTTGCAAAAGGTAGCCTGTCGTGCTTCCCCTTCCCCCATGGTCCATGACAGGAGGAGTGTGTGGGGTTGCTTCTGTGGCTGCGGTAGCCATGCTGGGAGCTGCCGGTTTGAATCCCTTCCCACTCCACCTGTGTGGGTGCTCTGTGCCACCCCTCCCCATCATCTTGCTTGTTTAAAAATACCCAGTGTTTGCTCATGCTGCTCCATCACAGGTTGATGTTTCAGTAAGTACAATAGATTCGATTTTTACCTGTGGCAAAATAATGTTAGGAGCCATGCAGCATAAACCAAAAAAACTGACCTGTCCTCCTGAATTGGTTTTAGATAGCAAAAGCTGCAACTCTGGTCTCTTAAATTTGTTAAACTATACCCTGATTTCTTTTGTACTAGAGGTGTAAAATATATATAAATTATTAGTCCCAGCATAAGAGTATTCACCAGACTGTGGTTTTTCAGTCAACCCAAAGCTTGCCGTATAAAAAAGTAGGGATGGGTGTCCAGAGGGAATTACAGATACAGATCCATATTACAGTTCAGATCTTTAATTCTAGATTTAATTAAGGATCCATATTGTGGATCAGTTTTTAAATCAACTAAAAATAAAAAAATAGTAAAGAAAATTTTAAAAACCTATTGCGCATGAGAAAATGGCTGCTCTAACATTCTGTGCATGCATAGCCATCTCCAAAATGGAGGTGGCAGCATCGCTGCCATTTTGGAAAATGGCAGCCAGTCTGCGCATGTGTGAAATGCCCACTGTGCATGGGCAGACTGTCCTTTTCCAAAACGGTGGCAAGGCTGCCCCCACTGTTTTGGAAAAGGCCATGCGCACACAGAACTGTTTGGTGGCCATTTTGCACATGTGCCTTTATTTTTTTAAATCAAACCACAACAGGGGTGTTGTGGTTTGGTACAGATTGATCTATAACTGCTCATTACAAGTAGTTGAGGATTTAATGCGAATGCCCACCCCTATCAAAAAGTATATGTTCCAGTGACAAACAGGCATGTGGATTTTTACAGCCCTGAGATAGAGTGCCTTCAGTAATAATGTCTGAGAATGTATTGATGTGTCCTTTTTCTGAAGTACAGGTTGAGGTATAGCCACCTTCTTTTTTCAGAGCTGGAGCGCAAAGATTTTTGCCAATGTAGATGGATGTTATTGGAACAAGCTAGAGTACATTTTGTCCCATATGGGTGTATATTTTCTCAGGTTTGAGTTCTTAGTCTTGGGAAACATTTGAGTGCTGGTCAGACCAACAGTTTGAAAGAGGGGAATGCTGTATGCTGCAACATTGTTTAATCTTTACAAATTAAATTTGGCTATGAGAAAACTGGCTCTGTATAGTACACTTGAGAGATTCTTGTTCTTTGGACAAGTTAACTTTATTGTTATAAACATAAAATCTGAGCTGTTGATGGCATGGTGATCTTGTAAGTCTTAAAGCCTTTGTAAGAGTTGAAATGAGATTTTGAGGATTTCAAAGTCATCTGGTTTAAGAAGGTGTGTTTGGTTACAGGATCTTAGTGGGATTAGGCCTATCTGATAATTAAGCCACCCTGAGTCCTTATAGATAGATGGGCGTGGTATAAATTAAAAACATTAAATAATGGGACCTTGCTCCCTTGTAAATGAGGAACTCTCCGTAAGTATCTGACTTATGAACTGTGTAATATGCATGCTGTTGTAGAGAACTGTGACCTGGCTGCTGCCCGTTAGGGTGGGTGCACTCCTGGTCCAAGTAGCTCAGACTGGGCCAGGTACCCTAGCTAGGGAGGCTCCACCAATGGAACACTGGGACATCATGACATTCCATTGGGGCACCTGGACGTATGCAGTAGGACTTGGGTCCAAATTTCTGGTGGAGCAGGGTACTTTGCTGTTGAAATATTACCTTGTAGGTTGGAACTTATGAGTAGCACTGCACAAGTTCTAAGGTCAGAAGTGAAGAATGCCATCTCCACATTAAATTGGAGTGAAAAATACAGACGCATGGAATGATTGTCTGAGCAGATGAACCCTGCTCTGTATAGCACTGAGGCCGAGTCCTTCAATGAGACTTACGTCCATGGTCATTGTTGTGGTTATCCCCTTGGAGGATTGTTCTCATAATTTACTTCAGATAAAAATTAGTCCGAGCACTGCCATTAACTTCTCTGTTCTTGTACAACAAGAATACCCATTTCCAAGCCATTCTTGTATGGAGAGATGAGGTGGACGTCATGGGAGATTCTGCCTGTCTTCAGATTAAACATAAATGCCATACTAAATCAGATCAATGATCCATTGAGCTCAGCATCTTGTTTCTGACAGTGGCCATAATGGGGGCAACCCATTCCCTGTTGGTCCCTCCCAGCTCCTGACAGTAAGAGGTTTCGTCCCCCAAACCTACTTGGCTAATAGCTGTTAATAGACCTACCTTCCAAGAACTTATCCCATTTTTTTTTTTTTTTTAAACCAAGCTATGCTACTGGCCTTGACCACATGCATCATGTGGCAACAAATTCCACAAGTTATTTGTGCCTTGTGTGGAAAAAATACTTTTTTGTTTTAAATCTGCCAGTTTCATGGAGTGTTTCTAAGTTCTAGTACTATTTGTATTAGAATAGTATTGTGAGGGTAAATAACCACTCCCTATTTACTCATTTCATTCCACCCATGGTTTTATAAACTTCTGTCATATCCCCTCTGTTGTCTCTTCTCCAGGCTGAAGAGGCCTAATCTATCAAGCCTCACCTTGTATTAAAGCCATTCCATACCCGTGATCATCTTATATTAGTTGCCCTTCTCTGTTTCTTTTCTGTTCCATATCTTTTTTGAGATGGGGTAACCAGAACTGCATACAATATTCAAGGTGTTGTTGCACCGTACATTTATATACTAGCACTACGATATTTCTATCACTTTCTGAATAATTCCTAATATTTTGTTTGCTTTTTTGGGTGAAAATAAATGAGATGATAGCCCACAGTAGCACCCACTAGGTGGGTGTTCGCCTGCCTCTCTATAGGTGTTTGCCAGATGTTAGCCCTCACCCCTCATACAGGCCCCCTTACCCCACTGCTTCATGCCATCATCCAGGGACATCGCGGGCCCAGCGTGTGATAAAGCGACCCCATGTGGCTATCTCCTTAATTAGGTTGCATGGAGCCTCGCCCACATCCAGGTCTGCCAGCACCATAGTCATGCCTAGCATGCTCTCTCATCTGAGAGGTGGCTGCTAGAGGAGAGAGTGATCATGCTGTCTTAGTTAACGGGCAGCTGTGAGAAAAGAGAGCGATGCAGAGGGTACACGAAGCACTTTCTCCCGAGGATCTATGCCAGTGTTCCTTTTTCCATTTGGGAAAAGAACCAAGGGGAGCACAGGAACGGTGAATCCTCCAGAGTAGGCCTGAAGCGGCAGCAGTGTTTGCCATTTTGCTGTTTACTGTCGACATTTCAACGGTCTTGCTGCTGCTCCGACATTGTTTGCCATCAGTTTGCTGCACTATCTGACATTTTTGCAGTAGTTTCAGGTATTCTGTGGCACTTAAGATAATGTGACAATTTCCGACAGTATTTCTAACACTTTAGTGACACATTCTGACACTTTGTGTCAATTTCTGACACTTTATGGGATTTGCGACAGTTTCCAACAATTATCTGCTGCCAAGAAATAGCAGTCGCAAGCATCGGAACAAGTGTGGGGGTGCCATGTCCATGCCGTGTCAGGAAAAGGGCAACAGATAGGAGATTTCCATCAGAATTGTCGGACACTGCCACGTGTCATTTTAGGCCTACTCCGGAGGAGCGTCACCTTCCCTCAGTTCCTTTCCCCAAACAGAAAGAGCAGTGGGGGAACAGATCCTCTGGAGAAGGTCCTTCCTGCACCCTACCTTCTCTCTCTAGCAGCTGCCTCTCAGTGATCGATCTCTAGTAGCTGCCTCTTAATTGGAAGAGCATGCTAGCGCTGCTTCTAATGGACAGGTGAGGTCATGGCCAGGGAATAAGATCCCTGGCTGTGATCTCCCTTTCCATCAGGGCCAGGGAGAGGGAAAGTGCTGAGTGATGGCAGCTGCTGCCAGCACATGATATGTTGGCAAGGGGCTGCCCGTTTATTAGCTCTACATGATAAATCATGAGTGAGAGTTGCACGTACTGAACACAAACTCCAGCAGCCTGTTGTCTCATTTATAATCACCTTGACTGCTGCTGCACACTGAGGATTTCAGTGTATTGTCTACAGTGACTCCAAGATGCTTTTCCTGAGTGGTAACCCCTAATTTAGAACCCAGCATTGTGTACATAGTTTGGATTATTTTTCCCTATGTGCATCACTTTGCACTTGTCAACCTTAAATTTCATCTGCCATTTAGGCCCTTTTCACGCAGACACTCTCCAACACTGATAAAATGGGTGTTACAATTTATTATACATGTTGCAGGGCACCCAAAGAGCACACTTGCAACCCTGCAACATGTACAATAAAATGTAACACTCATTTTATCAGTGTTGGAGAGTGTCTGCGTGAAAAGGGCCTTAGTTTCCCAGTCATCCAGTCTTGCAAGATCTCCCTGAAATTCCTCACTGTCCGCTCGTGTTTTAACTACTTTGAATAATTTGATGTCAACTGTAGATTTGATTACTTACAGTTTACTCCCTATTCCAGATCATTAATGATCTCAGGACTACTCTTCATCGATGTGCTAAAAGTGTAATTAATTTTCCTACTAAACTTAATTGTACCTTATTAACTTCTCTGCGGAGGGATTATAGGAATCTGCTAGCTACAAAGCGATTAGAATACGCTAGAGCAAAATGGTCAGCACTCATTCAGGTCGCCCAGGGTAACGATGCAAGGAGATTCTGGACCCTCATTAAGCAGAGTAAAGTCCCTTCTGTTAGGGACCCAATAGCTATCATACCTCCTTGCTGAGTGGCAAAGTTACTTTTCAGATTTATTTGCAAAATCCTACTCATCCTCTCTCCCCTTTGAGCCTGATATTTCTTCTTTTGAGGAGCTCCCCCCTTGGCAGCCGGTTCACCCACCTGAGATAGTGGATCTAATAGTCAAATTAAAACCAGGAAAAGCCCCTGGTTGCGATTCTGTCACCTCTGATCTCCTCAAATTACACTCAGAGTGGTGGGCCTCAGTGTTGGCGCCTTTATTTACTCACATTTATGTGATAGGCTGCTTTCCCAAAAGCTGGCTCAACAGTATAGTTGTGCCTATTTTCAAAAGGGGGGATGTATTGCTTCCCTTCAATTATCGCCCTATAAGTCTTCTAAGCGTAATCGGAAAACTTTGCTCCAAACTCCTTTTAGAGAAATTCCAGCTCTGGTTGGATCACAATGAGATAATTGCCCTGAGCAGGCTCGTTTCCGAGAAGGTCAATCCACCCTTAACCATGTCTTTGTCTTATACCACCTGATTACCAAATATGCTCGTTTGCTCCAGGGATCCCGACTTTATTTTTGTTTTGTGGACCTCAAGTCTGCATTTGATACGATAGACAGGGACCGCCTTTGGTATAAACTTAGCAGGTCTTCTATCGATCAACACCTGCTTTTACTTATGGCCAGACTTCATAGTAACAACACTATGCAGGTCCGTTTTTCTTCTAATCATCCACCCACTTCAAAAATCCAGGTGACTCGTGGGGTCAGGCAGGGCTGCACTTTCTGATGTGGTCTATATGGCTGAATCAAATACCCACCCTCCTAGTCTAGCAGGCCGTAAGATAGCTATTCTTCTCTGCGCAGACGATACAGTACTGATTTCACAGACCCCTATCGGACTAAGAAGGAGCCTACAGAGATTTACAACTTTCTGTCAAGAAGAAAATTTGGTGATCAATTTTACTAAAACTAAAGTTATGGTTGTAGGGGGTAGGAAATCGGCCTTTTCCTGGTTTATGGGTAATCATGGAATTGAGCAAGTCACCTCCTACAAGTACTTGGGAGTCACATTTTCGGCCTCCAGGAGCTGGCGGCTGCACTATGAACTGGCCTTGGGCCAGGCCAAAAGGACTTCTCAAATTATTCAGAGCTATTTTTTCTCTCATGGGGGCCGCCTGATCAAGCCCGCCATTCGCCTGTTTAGAGCTAAGGCAGTAAGCCAACTCCTCTACACATTCTCCATCTGGGGCTTGACTTATTTCAACTCATCGAGTCACTGCAGAATAGCTTTTTGCGAGCAATTCTAAAACTTCCAAGAGGCACCCCACAAGTCTTGTTGAGGGCTTAAACAGCTTCTCGATCTTTGAAATCCCAGGCCCTTTTTGCTTCCATTAAATATTGGATGAAGATCTATCTATTCCCCTCTAAATCTAATAGCCTCATTAATTTAATAGCAGACCCAGATGGGAACAACTCCTGGTGCTCAGTAATTGAGAAAGAAGTCGGGAAGTTGGGTTTGTCAAGATCCTTTCTTGCACATAATTTTAAGAGTGCCCTGAAGCTGGTCAAGTTGAGAATCTGTGACCAGGCAAAGCAAAATGAGTTATCAGCTCTATCTAATCAGAGATGCCCCCCNCCTTTCTTGCACATAATTTTAAGAGTGCCCTGAAGCTGGTCAAGTTGAGAATCTGTGACCAGGCAAAGCAAAATTAAATATCAGCTCTATCTACTCACAGATCCCCCCCCCCCCCCCCTATATATACCAAGATAAGTTCCTACCCGAGGGAACCTTCTTATCTTATGTTATGGGCAGATTGGCACAAAAAGCATGCTTTTTTGCTGTTTCGTCTCAGCTCATTCCCCTCCACTGTCCTTAGCGGTAGATATGCTAGCCTCCCAAGAGAACTCAGGTTCTGTGTAAACTGCTCGCTTAGGCAGATGGAAACTTTGGAACATGTCGTATTTATTTGCCCGGCCTACGCCGACTTGCAGGGGATATTTTTGGATCAGGCTCTATGTAACTATCCTTCTTCAAATTAAGGAATGGCCCTAGTACACCTGCTCTCTGCTAAGGACACTTGCCTTGCAAGGACCACGGCCTCTTTCTGTGCAGGTGTTCTTGATATTAAATGGAGACAACTGCTACTAACTCTTTAATAGCAGTCACAGATTTTTGATGTGTATTTTTTGATTGACAAACTCTGTTATTTGCTGGTTATATTTTTATTTCTTATCTGTATTAGTAGTGTTGTTGTTTTAATTCCTAGGTGGTGGTGGTATTATTATTACTATTGTTGTTTTAATTTTTAGGTTTTTAACCGATTGAAATGACCTTTTGGTCACTCATTAAAGTTTTATACTGATACTGATACAAATCATTAATGAATATATTAAACCAGTCCCAGTACAGATCTCTGGTACACTCTATTTACTTCTCTTCATTGCAAAAAAATGACCATTTAGTCCTACTCTTTGTTTCCTATCCTTTTAATAAGTTACTGATCTACAATAGGATACTGTCTCATATCATGACAATTTAAATTCCTCAAGAGTCCCTCATGGGACCTTGTCAAACGCTTTCTGTAAATCCAGATATGCTACATCAACTGGCTCACCTGTATCCACATGCTTATTTACACCCTCAAAACATCAATATGCCCAGTAATTCTGTTTTTACCAACCATTTCCACCAATTTTCCAGACACTGATGTCGTGCTTGTAGTTTCCAGGCTTGCCTCTGGAGCCCTTTTTAAATATTGGCGTTGCATTCAGTACTCTCTAGCCCTCCGTAGTGGAAGATATTAGCACTAGGTCACAAATTACCAGTAGTAGGTCTGCAATTTTGTGTTTGAGTTCCTTCAGAACTCTAGGGTGAATACCATCTGGCCCTGGTGATTTGTTACTATTTGGTTTGCCAATTTGTTCTAGAAACTCTTCCATAGTCATTTTGATTTGTGACCGTTCTTCCAATGCATCACCTACAAAGAATAATTCTGGTGCGGGTATCTCCCCAACATCCTCGACAGTGAAGACCGAAGCAAAGAATTCATTCAGCTTCTCTGCAATGGCTTTATCCTCCCTGAGTGCCCCTTTCATCCTCATGTCATCTAATGGCCCAACTGACTCTCTAGCAGGATTTTTGCTTCTGATGTACTTGGAAAAGTTTTAGTTATTAGTTTTTGCATCCTTAGCAAGTTGCTCTTCAAATTCTCTCTTGGCCTGTCTTATTAATGTTTTACTTCTAATTTGGCAGTGCTTATGCTCTTTCCTCATGAGGACTAGCTTTCCATTTTTAAAGGACACCTTTTTAGCCCTAATAGTCACCTTTACCTCACCAGTTAGCCATGCTGGCAGATGTCCGGGAAACAGTGGGGGAAAACCTGTTGGACTTCTGTAAAACAGAGTATTTCAGGTCCCTTGTTGCATCTGACTGAAAATGAATGAAATTCTAGAAATGTAGTTGGATCCCAAGGTGGTTGTAATGCTTATGAATTATGCTTCTGTAGCAGAACATAAAGGTGCTGCTATTCAAAGTACTGTGCTTGCACAAACCGCATTAACTTGTCACAGTAGACTGGCTAACTCTAGGCAGAGTAGTTTGAGGATAATGGTCATAGTAAGAGATCAACAACTGTACCAATTAATCTATAATATAAATAGACAAAACTAACAAGGGATAGAAAACAGGGTGATTAAAAACTTGAAAGTTTTAAAAACTGGATTTTATTTAAATTAGATTTTTATTTTGTAATACAAGCCCATATATATAATTGGACTATAAATTTACCTAATCTGGTGTGGAGGCTATATTATACAGCCATGGTCGCGCTTTGTGGTGTAACTTCTGTACGTTACTGATAGGTGATCTGATTTTTCAGTTACTGAAAGCTAATTCTAACCTGAGTCCATGTAGCAATAATGTTTATTATCTTGCCAGGTTTCCACACTGAGCAGCATTGTATACAAGACGAGCTGAAAAGCTATGGAGCAGTATACAGCAAACAGCAACAGTTCCACAGAACAGATTGTTGTGCAGGCTGGACAGATCCAACAACAGGTATGGGAAATTATGTGAGGTGGTAGGCTGAAGGTCCTGGTACTTGATTACAAGCCTTGTCATTCCTTGTTCGTTTGCAGGTGAATCCAATGCAGGATTCAACTGTTGAACAGCTTGTTAACGCTTGTCCCTTGATTGAAATGAAGCTTCTGTCATTGGAATTGATTTGTGTAATAATTCATAAAATAGCCTGATATGAAAGGTACTCATGAGATTCAGTTCTGTGGGAAGAACTGTTTCCCATTTGACACTGGCCTGGTGATCAACCTGTTCTGAACATTTAGTTATGGTCTGAAATTAAACAAAATATAAATCACAAAACAATGGCTTCCAAGGGTTGAAAACCAGGACTAACTCTTTGGCAGACTGGAAAAACTATTAATCTGGATTACTTACTCGTTTCGGTTAGTGGATGAGAGTAGACTCATGTCACAGTAATTGTGTTTTTTATAGATCAGTTCTCGTCTGGCTCATTTCTCCCAAGTAACTTTTAGCTCAGGTTACCATTACAGTGGGCAGGCAGGCAGGTATTAGGTTGGCATTGGAAAATATTTTCATGCATGGGGGAGGTGTTTAGCGTGTTTTGGCTATCCAGTCAAGGGAGGTACATGTTTCTATTTAACATGAAGTACTGCTTTGTAGCTGGGGTTCAGGTAGTATATATAAAGATGTGGGGCCATGCCCTGAACTCAAAGAACACTTTGTTCTAACTGCAGTGGGAGCAGGCTTGGGCCAGTACTGAGACAACTCAAGTAATGTAGAGATTGTGAACAGCTCCAATATACATGCCTTGTGCTGACTTATAGTCAAAATACGACACTTTACATTATTTATAAAAGTCACTCAATGAAAGATTAATGTCTTGTTCCCTTATTCTCCCATTGCAATTTAGCCAAGCCCTGCCAAACTCCTTAACTTGGTGTGGTGGTGGTGTATTCTTAATTCTTTACGCACGCCATTTAAAATAAATTCTTTACGCGCTCCGTTTAAAATAAATGCTTGAATGTGTGTGTGTGTGGGGGGGGGGGGAGGAGACAGGAATTTTAAATCCCACCCCTCACCCCCAAAATGCCATTTGAAAAGCTGAGGTAAACACCCTGTGGGTGCTTTGTGGTGATTAGAGCTGTTGTTGCGTGAGCACCACCTGAAAAGTTATCCAGGGTAATAACGTACCCTGTTATGGCGCTATAGAAATGATTAGTAGTAGTAGTAGTAACATTTCAAGTGGTTCAGACATCCCAGAGAGTACCTGGTAGAAACCCTCTGTGGTGTTAATACATGGTGCTTTCTGTGCCTTTCCAAGCCATGTTATGATGTTTAAAATCACCATTAAATGGTTTCATTTTTAAGGAAAAGATGCCTCTCTCAAACCACTACCAGAGTTATTAGTATAAATTATTTTTAAGAGCCTCAGCGAAGAGATCAAGGGTAGAATTTAGAGTTCTCACACACCCTGTTTTGAAACACAAGGTTGCTGAACAACCTCACATGATGGATTTTCTTAGAAAAAGAATATGAGAAAATTCAGTGCAGATGTTCGTTATGGCTCAGCAACTGAAGGCATGGTAGCCAATGTAGTGTAATGGATATGGTGTTGAACTTGGTCCTGGAAAATGAGGGTTCAGATTCTGACCCTAGCCATGAACCCACTGGGTGGCCTTCGGCAAGTCACAACCTCTCAACCTCAGTTCCCCATCTGTAAAATGGGAATATGTGTATGTGTTCGTCTCTCCCTGTGTTCCCCTCTTGTCCATTTTGGGTCGCTGCCCAGTGGGCTTACAATCTGTTGCCAAAAAATTGTGACTGTAAAGCACTGCATATGCCTAGTAGCGCTATAGAAATGATTAGTAGTAGGAGTGGTGGTACAATTAGAGCAGTGATTGTGATGGTACAGCACACATGGATGCCTCACCAGGCAGTGGCAGTCAGGTGTGCTCTGAAAATTTAGGTAACTATAGTTGCTTGGTGAAGCATTGTCCTTCAAGGCCATGCCACAACTAGTCCAGTTAATCTCCACTTCGTTTTGTTTCTGGTTACACACAAGAAGGGTTTTTAGTGTTTTGTTCAATTTAAAGTATGTGGCAAACACTGCTTAAACATAGGTGTAACTGAACCCCCAAAAGGTGGGAAATCCTTGAATTAAGAGGACAGTCAACATATAATTTGGAATATAAAAGCCTCAAATTAATTGTTTGAATTGCTGCTTGTTTAATAATAATAATAAATCTTTTTATATAGCATCTCCCCCCCCCCCCCCCCCCCCCCGCTTTACATGTAACTAACCGCTTTTTAATTCTCAACAACCTTGTGAGGTAGGCTAGGCTGAGAGAATATTGTGACTGGCCCAAGGTCACCCAGTGAGTTTTTGGCTAAGGCAAGACTTGAACCAAAGTTGTCCCCTCCCCCCCATCTCCTTCTCCGTGTACTGCACACTTAGCCATTGCACCACACTGGTGCTCTGGTGTACTTAACAGTATTCCTTTCTATTGTGCACAGGGCAAGAAATTTCAGATCCAACTCTGGGAGCCAAATTATTATTTTTTTCAGTGACCAGACTTTATCCTGATGATAAACCATTCTTGCCCCACTACACCCCTGAACCAGTCACTGGCCTCAGTTTTCTGGGTGCTAATGGCTCCCAGACGCATGCAAATTTCGTGCCCTGATGGTTCATATATTTTGTTACTCTAAATCAAACCTGAAATAACTTCCATTAAGCATCCCAGGTCCCTTTGTACGAGCTATGAGAAAGCAGCAGTGCTAGTTTTCCCTACAAATGTGTTTCTCTCCCGATTGTGAAAGATCTTGTCAGGGGGTGATGAGAGTGTTCATTCTTCCTCTCCTAGCAGTAAGGATGTCTCTTGTCTTGAGCTCTTCCTTTCCTTATTGTGAAGTTTCAAGCTATTCCTGTTCCTGTTTCCAGCAGCAGGGTGGTGTCACTGCTGTCCAGTTGCAGACTGAGGCCCAGGTGGCATCCGCCTCAGGACAGCAAGTCCAGACCCTCCAGGTAGTGGTGATCTATCTAATTGTATCTGTGAGCACTGCATGAACTTCCATCATTTCATGTCTAATGATGTGTTCGTACAAGGGTTTGAAATAAGGATAGCAAATGTAGTGGCAGTTTAATTGCTCTGCAACTGCTATTGGCAGTGGATTTGTGTTAATAAAAGGAATGCTGGGTTAGAGCTGTGCTTGCAGTTGCAAGTGTGTGCACCAAACCCTTATCCACTCATGAGAGCTTTCTGCTGGTGTAATAATTATGAAGATGACTTTTGATTGCAATAGGAGCAAAGTGAAGCAGGGAGGTGGAGTGGGGAGAAACTAATAAAAATGTAAAACCCTGAAACCAGCCTCTCAGTGAGAGAAAGCCAAAGGGAGGGGATGCTGCACTCAATTATGGGTTTTTTTTTCAATCCATCACTTGAGGCAAGACACCAAGGAAAACTTCATTGTTCATCATGGTATTGAACTAAATGCTGATCATTTATTTTGTGTCGTGATAACACAAACCTGTAAATTGGATATTGCCGATTAGTAAAATTGACTGGAAAGGGATATTTCAAACCCTGAATTGTGCTCATGTGGAGTGTTCCATGCATCATCTCATGGGTTCATGTGCCAGGCCTCGCAAAGGAATTTGAAGAAAAATAAAATAAAACATTTTAGATTGTGGATATAAACCTGGCAGGCATTTGGTGAGGGAGAAGGGTAGGGTGGGGGGTTAGAGAGGGTAGTATGGGGTGTTCTATGGTTGTCTTATTTTATTGTTGAATTGTGTTTTTGTTTTTTTTAATTGAAATGTTTTTAGCATACGTATTGTTGTTAGCTGCTTTGGGCCTCCTGTGGTGGGAGAAAGCAGGATATAAATTTTGAAATGAATAAAAATAAAATTATATAAAAATTGTATAGCTTTCTCTTCATATCTCTGAGATCTTTATGGTTTCTTTTCTTGCTCAGTTATGGCGGGGGGGGGGGGGGGGGGGTGGTCAGAACGGTTCTGGCCCTCCGCGCCTCAGAGCTTTCACTTCGGTCCACCGGGGGCGCCTTTCTGGAGGTCCCCTGTGTAAAACGGGGGGCCAAAATGGAGAGGGCATTCTCGGTGGCTGGGCCGCGTTTATGGAACTCCCTCCCAGAGAAGGCTTTGCCTGGCCCCAGGCCTGTTGGCCTTTTGATGAGTTTGCAAGACTTGGCTGTTCACCCAGGCCTTCGGAGGAGAGGGTGTGGTAGGGGGTGAGTTATGGGTTTTAGTGATGTTTTATAAATTGTTGTGGGTTTGGTGTTTTTTTTTTTATTGTTGTTTTTATTATTATTGTGTTTTTATGATACTGTAAGCCGCCCCGAGATGCCATAGGCATGAGGGGGCGGCCAATAAATTTAATGAAATAAATAAATAAATAAATAAAAATTTTACAGTGGCTTTCTGCTGAGAGTAGGAAGCTGGTAAAATCAGCTTGCTTATGGTTGTATTGCATTATAGTGCCATGCTTTTCATTTCTTCATTATTATTTTTGTTTCTTGTGTTTTTTCTAACTGCATTAACAAGAATTCTGGGTTTATTTTACCACTGAGTTAATTTAAGGCTATCTTGCTGCTTTGAGGCTGATGCATGTATACTTATACTTCTCCGTATGCTGTATGGCAGGTACCATACTTAGTGCAAATGTTTTTGTATCAT
This sequence comes from Sphenodon punctatus, assembly GCA_003113815.1. NCBI lineage: Eukaryota > Metazoa > Chordata > Lepidosauria > Sphenodontia > Sphenodontidae > Sphenodon > Sphenodon punctatus. The sequence goes on along the minus strand of QEPC01007384.1, from coordinate 2,824,417 downwards.
GGAGAAAAGCCGTTATGGGGCATCAGGAGGAAGATGACTTAATGAAGCTGGGATGTCTTATTAGGATTCTTGATCTACTGAGACATAATCTAGGGTGCTGTCCCAGGTGTGACTGCACATAAACCAAATGTACATTTTTGCAGAAGTAGAGCTATTACCCTCAAAGGACAAGTAAACTTTCATAGATAATGTCATAAAGATCCATATTGTATCATTCAGTGACTGACACCTCTCTGTTGTGGCTGAAAGACAGAAGGGGACCAAAAAAGAAAAGGGGTCAGGAGGGAGCTCTATGTATCGACTGCATAATTCTAATCTGAGACTAGAATTTAGTGGCTGTCCTGTTGCGCTCTTGTGTGTGTGTGTTGTTCCTATCAGATGTGTTGAGTGTACAGTAAAGAGTGATGTTCTCTTTGACTCATTGTTGCATTCCAGATTTAAGATAGGAAGATCTGCTTTTATTGTCTTCAAATGACCTACTTTTGGGAGGTAGATTTTGACTTAGCTATGCATGAAGTTTTCTTGCATCTCTCTCCCTCCAGCCTGCCTTCTTACTGAGAAATATTATATAGACTTGCAGCTGATCCAGAAAACCTTTTGTTCTCTGGATTTGTTGGACCAGCAAAATTATTGATCCTGATTTTTATCTGCTTTTTCATTCTGAACTGTATTTCTTGCTGCTATATCTGTTGCAGTTTCTCTTTGAGTCACCAGAAGAAGCTTAAGGAACATGTCATGCTATTTTGATCAGGACATTAAGATGTTATAATGAAGTGATACATTAAAGAGTGAGAATTGTGAGGTCATTCCAATCCCCTTTGCTCATGTTTGAGCTTTCTAGTAAAATATTTATTTATTTAAATTTATATGCTGCCCTTCCCATAAAGGCTTGGGGTGGCTTACAATCAATAAAAACATCTAAAAAGTCCCCTGAATTCTCCCCCCCCCTCCCCCCCCAAGCCTGTCCCTGCCTGCCAAATAGAAAGGTCTTGCATTGTTTCTGGAAGATGAACAGGCTGAGGTTTAGATGAACCACCAAGGGGAGGGAGTTCCATAATTGTGGGGCAGCCACTGAGAATGCCTCTCCACGTGCCCTAGCTGTAAAAACTTCACAAGCAGATGGTACCTGCAAGAAGATGCCCCTGACAGGACATGATGGAGGAGGAGGCTATCTTTCAGATACCTGGGGCCTAACCTGTTTAGGTCTTTTAGGTCAAAACCAGCACCTTGAATTGTGCCCAGAAAGCTATTGGCATGCTAATTTAAAATAGATGTTGGGTAACGGAGAGCCTACATAATGAGCACCACACTGGTTTGGAAGTTCTGGTTCAGAGGGCAGCTTTCTGTCTACTTGGAGCTTTTCAAAGAGGTACAAGTCTCAGCCTGTTTATGCATTTTGCTTCATGGTACCAGAAGTCAAACCATATATAGTGTATAAATACTATAGGCGTTTCTTTGTATCTGGACTTGATAGTTTGGGGTCTTGGCAGAAAGACTTGATTTACCCTAAGGAGCAAGAAAAGCTACTTAAAAGTCTTTGTGTTGGCAAGTCTAGGACTGTGATTATGCATGAAAGCAATTTAATCGCTGTTACTTTCAGTGGTCCTTCCATTCTAATATCTAGCCTATGATCTTTACCATTTTTGGTTGAACTGTCTTTCTGGACTGTCTTTCATTGTTCTGGTTTGTGTTTTTTCCTCCTGTCTTCTAGGTCCAGGGTCAGCCACTAATGGTGCAAGTAAGCGGAGGACAGCTGATTACATCAACTGGTCAACCAATCATGGTGCAAGCTGTGCCTGGGAGTCAGGGTCAGACTATTATGCAAGTCCCAGTTTCTGGAACACAAGGATTGCAGCAAGTCAGTATACCCTAACATAGTTAAACATAGAGTGAAAACAGACATGCACTGTAACACCACTTTAACACTACTTTAATATTTCTTATGCATGTTGCAGGGATGCATTGGGTGCCAATATAGCCCTGCAATGTGCATAAGAAATGTTAAAGTGGAGTTACGTGCATGTTTGTTTTAACCCATAGTATTCTAGTAATAAGTCATGACTGATTGTTGGATGAACCACATTTCAAAAACACTTCTATGTTGCAACACCAAAAAACAGGCAGAGCTCTTCCTCTGTTGTTCAACTGCTACTAGTGTTTTTGCCTGACTAAAAATGTGGAGTTCTTTGAAATGCCTCAGAACTAACATGAATTTGAGTTATCCTAATACATGAAGGATAATTTACAGTCTTGCTGCACAAATTGAACTGTGGAGTGAATTAGCATTATCCTTAAGTAATGCAAATGAGTTTGAAATGCTTTAAGTTAATATTGAACTTCAGATGAGGCCTCAACATATCTTTCTCTAAAAATCAAAACATGAGAATGTTAAGTAACTTTTAAAAAGATGTTTGCACATTTTTCAAAGATGTTTGCACATTGACCATGATGTCCGGTGTTTTCTTGGTTGTGTCACTGACTTAATTTTTGAAGTTCTTAGATGAGGGATGGGAAACATCAGGTCCGGGGACAAATACAGCCTACATCTAGTTTTTATTTGGCCCCTTTCCAGTTCTTGGTTCTGGTCTCTGGAACCAGTTCTTAGCCCTGAAAGACTGAATAGGATAAAGGAGCAGAGCTGAATGCGTGCACACAAGGATTGGGGACAGATCCATGGCACAGACTCATGATGATCTGGACTCTCCTTTTCCTGAGTACACCCCTTAAGCACTCCAGCCCCCAACATCTATGCAGCCCTTGGAGCTTGTACTAATTTTCAAAGTGGCCTCTGGGAGGAAAAAGGTTCTCCACCCCTGGCCTAAGAAAAGATGCTTGTAAAACATCACCGTAATTGGATGAAAGGCACAAAGTATACGGAAATGCATAACTACTCTTTTGTGGTGTAATATAATCTGCAGCACTTGCATGTTTGTGTAAAATGTGTAACCTGGAATTTTAGTAAAAACATTCTTTTAATGAGTGTGCATCAAAGGGTTGGAAATAGCTCTCTCCCAAACTTATTCTAATCATTTCTGTATGTTCTATGTATAAGTGGTTCATAATTAATACTTTATATGCATCTTAATTAAGCCCCATAGTACCTCTGCTCCTTGGCTCTCTCTTAGGGTTGTAAGTAAGTGTTGTATTATCCCTGTTCTCAAGAGAGTAGTCTGCTCATCTTCCTGGCTGTTAGTTTTGTAGATCTTGGAGATCTGCAGGGCATGGTGACAGAAGTATGTGTGTTTCCTTCTTTTTGCCTTTGCACCAGGGATTACTGTGTCACGAGCAGGAATCAATTAAAACAAACTGGCTCCAGTTTAAAATGGCAGGGGGTGGAGGAAAGGAAGCAAGTTGACTCTTTTGTTTCCGTAGTCTCAACTGTTTGCTTTCAGGGATTATTGCTAGGGACAATCTAATATACTAGAACTGCACAAAGATGTATCAGATGTAGCTAATGTTTCTTCGACTCTTCCTTTCACAGATTCAGTTGGTCCAACCTGGTCAGATTCAGATTCAAGGTGGACAGGCTGTGCAGGTGCAGGGCCAACAGGGCCAGACCCAGCAGATCATTATCCAACAGCCTCAGACTGCAGTTACTGCTGGCCAGACACAGGTAATTGGATCGGTTCTGAGTAGGGAGAGAAAACGGAGAGGAAGATTACAAATTACTTTTACAGGCATGAAAAGGCTGATGTAAGTCTTTATGGAGAAACAGATGTGTCCCATATCATTTAATTTTATGCCTCTCCCTTCTTACATATAAAAGGTAGATCACTTCTACCAGAGTAATTAAACCATTCATTTTTCCCAGCTGCTCTTCTGCACTATGTATACTTTTAAGGTTTCTTGAATGAGAATGTCTTAAAACTACCAAAAATTCTGTGGTGGTTGAATTTCAAATTGTGAGAGACTGAAATAAGTTTTTTAATTAACTTGGCTTGTGAACTGGATCTTAAAACGCTTTTAAGATGTTAAAAAAATTACTGTATCCAAGGAGCTGACTTTTATGCATTTCCAATTGTTTCCGAGGAAAAAACCTTAAGGCTTCTGGCTGTTATATGATATGATTATACTGGTCATAAAGTTCTTACTTAATTGACCATTAATCTGTGTGCTTCATTCTCCTTCTCTCCCTCCCTCAAGCATGTGTAGATCAATTTTGTGTACATTTAAAGTATCTTCAGATTTCAAGTTTAAGTATCTGCAGTTGCAAGTATGCTGGCAATAAAAAAAAAAAATTTGCTGGCTCCATGAGTACCTGATAGGACTAGAGATGTAAAAACTTCCAGAAATGTTTAAGGCATCGAAAAAAGAGAAACTTTGGGAGAAATGAAAATATTTGCAGTATTTGCTTGACTATCAAAACTAGATTTAGTAATCTCCTTTGGTCTCAGAAATAATTTGTAAAATACACCTGCCCCCCCCCCCCCCCCCCCCNCGACATCATGCAGCTATAAACTCATGTTTGTAGAGAAGAAGGTATATTCAACGTATCGGACATATTGGATGAAAACAGACATGACGCTAACCACCGTTTAACCACCCTTGGTGGTTATTTATGCATGTTGCAGGGCTGTATTGGTGCCCTATGCAGCCCTGAAACATGCATAAATAACCACCAAGGGTGGTTAAAGGGTGGTTAGTGTCATGTCTGTTTTCACCCATTGTAAAAATACCAAGAGATTTCATTTCTAAGAATATACATAAATTTGATAATTGCAGACAAAACTAGCCATACTTTGAACCAATATAATAAAGAGTTACTGTTAAAGTTTTGAAAAGGCAAATATAACTCCTAAAATTTTCCTTAGTTATATCTGTTCATACCATGTATTAGGGGTGGGACTTTGGGTTTTAACCAAAACAGGCCCAAAGTGGCTGTTTTCAATTTAAAACTGAAGGATCCAAAAATTGGGCCCCCTCAGTGCCCAATTTTCGGATCTTACATTCCCATTGAAGTCAATGGGAAATCCTCCCATTGACTTCAATGGGAAGAGCCAGCCGGCCAGGGAAACCTCCCCCCACTCCATTCCCCAGGGCCTGTTCCTGGCGGCGGAGGGTGTGGGTGGGGATCCATGTCTCTAACACCCCCACCCACTGGGGCTCAGTTTGTCCCCCCACACCTCTCCAGGCCCCTAAGTTGCAATGCTTATCTTACGGCCGCTGGCTCCGCTGCTGGCAGCCAGACCTTCTCTGCTGCTGGTTGTTGGCGGGGGTGTCTCCACTGCCAGGTCTTCTCCGTTGCGGGACGACGGAGAAGGCCTGGCCGCCTGGCAGTGGAGCCAGTTCCCGCCACGAGCCAGCAACAGAGGAGGCCTGGCCGCCAGCAGTAGAGCCAACTCCTCTACTGGGCAGCAGGGCCTTCTCCTCCTCCTTCTTCGGTCCCAGGTCCAGAGAAACTTGAAAATGCTGCCGGCCCGAGACCATTCTGCACATGTGCAACGCTTATCCAAGGTCCGGAAAAACTTGAAACGCTGCCGGTGCGGCAGCACACATGTGCAAAATGGCCACCACGGTCATTCGGTGCATGTGCAATCCTTATCCAAAATGGCACCGGCAGCATTGGTGCCATTTTAGAAGAGGGAAGCCGTTCTACACATGCTTGGGGAGCCATTTCACACATGGACAAAATGGCTGCCCTCTGCCAGTGCTGCCAGCACCATTTTGGATAAGGGTTGCACATGCGCAGAATGATCTTGGTGGCCATTTTGTGCATGTGCACTGCCGGGCCAGCAGCGTTTCAAGTTTCTCCAGACCTGGGACCGATGAAGAGGAGGAGCCGGGCCCTGCCGCCCAGCAGAGGGGAGCCCATTCTCCAGACCAGCGGCGGTAATGTAAGAAATCTAGGGGCCCGGAGGGATGGGGGGGTGGGGTAAAACCAGACTCTGGTGGGTGGAGGTATTAGGGACATGGATCCCCACCCTCCGGGACTGGGGTGGTGGGGGGCATGCCCAGGGGGTTTACTTCGGTCCCAGATCCCTGGGTTTCAGCCAGTCGGTCCTTGGTTCTCTTTCCCATTAAAGTCAATGGGAAATATTGACTTCAATGGGAAAAAGAACCAAAACAGAGAGACTTGCCCAAATTCAGGGATCCGATACCGAAATAAAACCGAAATTTGGCCCTGTGTCCCACCCCTAGCATGTATGTATGGAGCAGTTTCTTCCAGCTTTTCCCACAATTTCTCCCAAATTTCCAGTTTTCCTTATCAGACCTTTTGCGGGGGGGGAGTTTTCCGCAAAAGTTTACTCTTCCCCCTCCCCCCCCTTCCTACCTCTAGATAAAAGCTGAAATCTTTAAACAGCCAGCATTTTGTAAAGTCTGTGGTGGTGTGCGTTCTTTTTAGGCGCAGCAGCAAATAGCAGTTCAAGGGCAGCAGGTGGCACAGACAGCAGAAGGCCAGACCATTGTGTATCAGCCAGTGAATGCTGATGGAACCATTCTTCAACAAGGTACTGTCTTTGGCACAGGAAGTGCCAATATTTTCACATTCTTCTCATGGTACTATTGAAAGTTTCCTGAGAAACAGAGACTTTCTTTCTTTGCTTCCGGACTTCTAAGTCCTTGAGGTAACACCAATAAAAAGTGAGGGCTAATGTTTTTCTGTCCTCTTTGTTCTCTATCTTGTAGGAGTTTGTTTGTTTATTTTATTTAGTTATTAATATATTTGTATCCTGCCCTCTCCTGCAGCCTAGGGCAGCTCACAAGTCAACAATAAATATACTAAAATAGCAGTAAAATATATATAAAATAAACAGCAGTAATAGTTGTAGGTTCTCTGTACTTGGACATTATCATTAAGATTTTTTTCTGCCAAGCCTTGTATTACTGAACATGGAACACGCTACAGTTTTAATGCAAAATGTTTTCTATGTATAAACAAGTGCAAGACTCTCTTGACTAGATCATATAGATTCACACTTGCTCAGCTCATTGTTTTTATTTTATTTTTTTATTTAAAGAAACACAGAAATTTGTTCCCCAGGCTGCAGTAATAAAGGAATTTTTCTTTTTGGGCTACTTGCTAGACACACAACTCCAGGGTGGGGAGACTGCAAAAGGAACTAGGGTGTAAGAATTACTTATCTGCTTGGAAAGGGACTCTCTGTTTCTGGCAACTTTGCCAAAGGAGAGTGCAAGAGTTGCTTTCCTTGGTTTTGAGAACTGGCACAACATTTGGGGCTGGGATTTTGGCATGCATGATAAATGAATGCTATGATAAATGAAAAGTGCATGTGGGAGCATGGAACAGATGAATGATGGAGCTTGGTTAGCCAAAAAACAAATTAGATGGAATTACTATCTTCTCGTGCATCTTCCAAGGTTGAGAGAGTAAAAACAGAAGTGGGACTAATTGTGTTGCCTTCGTTCTTTTTGTGTGCGTGTTTTGTTTTTTTTGTTTTGTTTTTTGTCTTATTTTCTTAAAGTTACAGTCCCTGTTACAGGCATGATCACCATTCCAGCGGCCAGCTTGGCTGGAGCACAGATAGTTCAGACGGGCGGTAACACCAGCACGACCAGCAGTGGACAAGGAACTGTAACTGTGACACTCCCAGTTGCTGGAAACGTAGTCAACTCTGGCGGAATGGTTATGGTGTGTACTGCATTTCCTGCTTCCCTTTGCTCTCGCCGCTGCATTTGCAGGCTTAATACGAAGTATTTTGTGTTTCTAATGGTAACTGGAAACCCATATATGATAGGGTCCATCCTCTTCTTGGAAACTGATTCCAGTTTGATTTTCATAGTGGTCTAAGGTAGATTTGGAAATGCATGTTGAAGTGATGAATATCATGTAGAATCATAGTCGTTGAGTTGTGGAGCTAAAAGGGACTTCAAGGGTCATCTAGTTTAGCCCCATGTACCAATGCAGGATTCACCTAAGCTTAACCCAAACCATGCGCACAGAAAAATCTATCTATCTAGAAACAGAGGTTATTAACAAAAAAAACTGCCACAAGTAGAGACTGGGACCAACCAGAGCACACAGATGCCTGAGATAACAGGGTACTATTTTATAAGAAGAAAGATCTGTATATCTCAAACAGGTGAGCTACAGTCACGCTGCAGCAGAAGGCAAGAAACCCTCCTCCTACTGCGTATCATTTCTATAGCGCTATGAGGTGTATGCAGCTTGTTACAGTTGGTGGGGCCCACGGAAACTCTGCAACCCATGTGCATGCAAAATGCACGCAAGTCCATAGAGGAGACATTGTGCTGCACAGAAGCCATGCTGATCCTGTGCGTGGGGGGTTTGGGATTGTGGCCACTGATTTTCAGAGACAGGTCCCTGCCCAGTGGGTTTACAATCCAAGATGGACAAGGGTGAGGGGAATACAGGGAAAGACAGACAGGCGCACGTTCCTGTTTTACAGATGGGGAACGGAGGCTGAGAGGTTGACTTGCCCAAGGCCACCCAGTGAGCTCATGGCTAGCATGAGATTTGAACCCTGGCTTCCCAGGTCCAAATCCAGCACCTTATCCACTACACCACACTGGCTGTCTAGGCTGAGAGGTTGTGACTTTCTCAGGGCCACCCAGTGAGTTCATGGCTCCAACTCAAGTGACAATCTGCCTAAAGAGAGAGTTCCTTCCCAGCCCCAAATGTGGTTATCAGTTTGATCCTGAGCATGCGTGCAGGCCCCCCAGTCAGGCCCCTGACATGATTATAGTACCCAGGCACCAGAATGCCCCCATCACAGTCCCATCTCCACTTGCAGACAACTTAGATGCTTCAGAAAGAAAGGGAGAAAAACAAAACCAAATGTGTTGGGGGGTGGGCAAATTTCTTCTTGTAGCATCAAATAGAAAACTCCTTACAAGTTATGTCATAAACATATACAACTGTATTTTAAAGCTATTTAGGTACTTTGCTTCCACAGCTGCTCTGGGAGCTTATAGCTGTAGTTCAGCTATATACTATATTGCTATGCTTTGCTATGCGATACAGCTCTACTATAGCTGTAGTTCACAGCTCTGGTTAAAAACCACCTCCTAATTTCTAGCCTAATCTTATTTATAACCAGCTCGTATCCGTTAGTTCTTGTATCTATACTTGCTTTTAGTTCGAACAAAACCTTCCCCTTCCATTGTATTAGTTCCCCTAATATATTTGTACAGTGTGATCATATCTCCTCTCAGCCTTCTTTTGTTAGGCTAAATAAGCCATGCTCTCTTAGCCTCTTCTCATACGTTAGGTTCTCCATTCCTCTGCTCATCCTGGTAGTTCTTCATTGCACTTGTTCCAATTTAAGTTCATCCTCCTTGAACATTAGTGACCAGAACTGAATATAGTATTCTGGATGCGTTCCTACCAGAGTCTTATACAGAGGCAACAATACCTCCCTATCCCTACTAGCACTACCGTGCCTAATACATCCCAGGATAGCATCTCATCCTCCTCTGGCAGCTGCATCACATTGACAGCTCATAGTCATGTTATGGTCAACTAAAACCCCGAAGTCCCTCTCCTCCTCTGTTTCTAACTGAGGAGTCCCTAACTGGTAACTAAAATGCTTATTATTAATCCCCAAATGCATAACCTTTCATTTGGTGCAGTTGAATTTCATCCCAATACTAACCCTCCATGAGGTCATCCAATTCATCCTATATCATTTTCTAATCCTCCTCTGTATTGGCAGTTCCTCTCAATTTGGACTCATTAGCAAATTTCATTAGCTCACTATTCCATCACCGAGATCAGGTAAACATATTAAATAAGATGAATCCCAGGACAGACCCTTGAAGAACTCCTTGAACAACTTCACTCCAGCTAGAAAGTCCACCCCTCAGCACAACCCTTTCTTTTCTTCCAGTTAACTAATTCCTTACTCATCTAACTGTGGTTTTTATTAATTCCTATCTTTTCCAGCTTAAGTAATACTTTACAGTTCAGCACGGTATGAAATGCTTTACTAAAATCCAGATATGCTAAATCTACTGCATTCCCCCTATCCAAAAAGCCAGTTACCTCATCCCCAAAAGATATTGGGTTGGTCTTGCGTGATCTGCCCATGCTGCAGTTCATCATGTTTTTGCTTTGTTATCACATCACTGCTTTCTCTCTTAGGGGCTTTTCATATGGGCGCCCCCACTGCACACGTGTGCGGGGGGGGGCACCTGTGCGAACAGGGGGGCACCTGTGCGAACACGGCGGGTGGTGGTGGTGTCCGTGCACGCTTCCGCACTCCAACCACCTCTACCCATCACCCACACATGGAGCAATGGGCTCCAATTCTGGTGGTTCTGTGTGGAGATGAGGGTGGGAGCGGGTGCACACCCATCTCCCCACCCACCATGGCCTGTTTATTTATTTATTTTATTTTATAAATTTTTACCCCGCCTCTCCTGCGAACAGCTCAGGGCAGCTTCCAACAGTAAAAAAATAAAATAAAAAATACAATACATAAAAACTATTTAAGTCATCAATAATAACAAAAATCATATATAAAAGTATTATACAACAAGGCCCGGGCTCCATATAACAATAAATAAGGTAGGGGAGCTAAAAACCTTACCCCACCCTCCCCAAAGGCCTAGGCGAACAGCCAGGTTTTGCAACTTCACTAGAATGTCAACAGGCTTGGGGCCAGGCGGGCTTCCTCCGGAAGGGAGTTCCAAAGGCGCGGCGCGACCACCGAGAATGCCCTCTTCATTGTGGTCCCCCGCTTAACCCGGGGGACCTCCAAGAAGGCACTCCCGGCGGATCGAAGGAGCCGCTCTGGGGCGCGGAGGGCGAGGCGGTCCCTGAGGTATGAGAGGCCCAGACCGTGAAGGGCTTTATAGATCAACACCAAAACCTTGAATCTGGCTCGGCACGCTATCGGCAACCAGTGCAGATCCCGGAGCACAGG
>QEPC01007384.1:2803172-2813470 GCA_003113815.1 Sphenodon punctatus | reverse complement strand
AGGCAATCAGTTTTGTTTCTTGCTGTGCCCGCCTCACCGCAAGCCCCATTGGCTCCGTGCAGCCTAGCCTGTGGCCAGTCGCAGACTGCGAAGCCAGTGGTCTGAGGCGAAAAGGGATGGTGATTGGGCAGGCTGGCTACTACTCTAAGCCTCTCCACCCCTGGTGCCTGGAAGTCTGCTCCTTAGCTGACTCCCCCTCCCTGCCACCTTTGGCTTTCCAGTGACAGCATGTTTTAGCCACCTGAACGCGATCCAAACTGACCGAACTGTTCGGTCATTTCGGCGTTCACAATTGAGTTCACTTCGGTTGGTTTGGTTTCGGGTTCGGTCGTCTGAACTGCTACTGCCTGCTGCCACTCCCCTGGCACGGCCCCTCCCGGGCCGAACTCCGAGCTTCCAAACCGCGTTCGCCCATCCCTAGTCTTTGTGGCCTTGGTCCCTATCATTATCTTAATTAAAAACTGATGCAAAGTATTTTTAAAAAGTATTTGGGCCTTGCCTACATTATCTTCTATCTCTACCCCACCCTTACTGTACAGTTGCCTCACTTGTTCTTTTCTTGTTTATGTAACTATAAAACCTGTTGCTGTTTGTTTTTTAATTTTCTGGGCCAGGTTTCCGTCTGCTTAACTTTTGGCAAGCCTTATTTTATTCCTAAATTTCGTAACCTCTTGGAGGCAGTTTTCTTTAAAATTAACCCGTTTTTCTACTCCGCATAGTTTTCAGCTTATTCCTAATATCCTTTTTGAGATTATTATTCAACCATGTGAGTCTAGAATGCCTTTCTACATTATAGTTCCCAATTCTCCCTGGGAGTCCTAGCGGGCCAGTTGTAAACAGTGGGTTAGATTCCCGCCACAACCACTAGGAGGCAGACTGCTGATTTTAGCTGGAGCATGCTCAGACGGGATCTAGCCCCTGTACTCCAGTTCTTTGTTTGCCTTCACACCAACAGGATGCAGGCTAGGCAGCCTCCGTCTAGAATGAAGTTTTTCTTCTAACTTCTTCAAGTTAGACTTAGTCTCAGAGAGCCCTCTCCATGGTGCCAGGGAGGGAGCGCACTCTCCACCATTCACCCTCTTCCCCAGGAAGAGTTACTTTTGGAGGGCCTTCACCTTTTCCGCTGGAGATTTCCCCCAGGCTGGTAAGGAACTCTGGGGCAGCAGGAGAAGCAGGGTTAGCTTCTAGCGGTGTCCCGCCAAGGCTCCTACCCCCCTGGACCGGCTTGCAGCGTTAGGAAAGGTGCTGGCTTGCTCCACCACAGGCCTCAGAAAACGAAAGTAAAAGCCACCCGGCTCACCAGCACATCTAGCGGCCCCAGCAGGGCGTCGCCTGAGCCAGCTCTACCAGTCGTGAACAGGGAGCTGCCAGCAGGCCCTCCTAATCACCGAGATGGTGGCTACGAGGAGTTGCGCCCTGGAGGTGGCAGCAGGGCCCGCCGAGGTCAAAGACACAGTAAGCCTGCTGCGCACTCAATCTCCTCCCCCCATGGACCCTCACATGACGGTCCTGCAGGAGGTACTAAAAGAGCTGAAATGAAAACACTCTCCTGCCAAGTCCACGGGGAAAGGGCATCCCCATAAAGCCCCCTCCAGACCAGGGTGTAAGGGAAAGCTCCCTCGTCCCAAAAACCCCTGCATGGTCTCCAGACGTTGCTGGACTCTCCTCAGAATCAGCCTCAGAGGAGATTGAGTCTATGCTCCTCAGAAGGGAAGGGGGACTCTGCTTCAGCTTGGGGAGGAGCCTCCAAGGCAGCTACAGCAAAAGGCAGGGAAGTAAAAAAATCCCTCCAGGGCCCCACAAAGGGTGGATGAGGACTCTGACTCCCAAGACTCAGATGGGCATCAGGACTCTAACCAGGAAGACTCCCACTCCTCTCCTGAGAAGGGGAAGATACCAGAGCCTACCTCTGGCCCAGACAGAGAGTTCCCCAGTAAGTATAGGGATCACATCTCTGACCTGGTTGTTAAGGCTCTCCACCTCAGGGAAAAGAAGGAAAATGAGGAGTTGGAGGAATCTTTGGAGAAGGAGTCAGAAAGAGAATATATACTCAAGCCTAGATCCAGGGACAAGGGTATGGCTGCCCGTGGCAGGAGGGGCGGGGTAAAAATGTTCTAAATAAATAAATGGTCTTGGAAAAGGCCTGTTTTTTTAATATTATTTAATTTTTAAAAATATCATAAAAGCGGAGTGGCAGTCAACCTCAGGAGAAACTTTCAGGAACTCTCCTCCATCAGTAAGAGGGATACTATTACTTCCTACTTCTCCAGGGCCCTCATGATCTGGGTAAAACGAGCCAGAGACCCCACTGTGTCCATGAAAACGACCAGGATATTAGCCACTCGCATGCAGAGGGTGTGTTTATAGCTGACTCCCCTTTTTGGCATCTTCTCCTGGGCAGCCAGAGCACCAGCCTCTAATGTAGCCACTTGCTGTTGCTTGTGGCTCAGATCATGTAAGGCAGACAGCACAGCTAAGAACACCCTGGTGGTGGTGGGGGCCTTCGAGGGAGAAAAGCTTTTGGGGATCTGCTTGGATAAGGTTTTAACAGATGCCTCTGATAAATCCAAGAAGCAATTATTGCCTGGGCATCGCTAACAAGCCCTTTTGTTGCTTCAATTCTGGCTACTCACCAGCAGGCAGCAGCAAAAGAACATATGACTCAAAGCTTACTCCCAAAAACAAGCCCCGTAGGTATAGACAGAAGGGAGCAGGAGGGCCAAGACCCAAGCATGACAGGCATGCCCCCACCTTAAGCCCAACACATGACTACAACCCTCAAAACCCTCAGGAACCCCAAGCCTTAGGGGGAAGGTTGCAACTATTTGCAAAGCAGTGACAGGTTGCAGCTTCAGACAAGTGGATTCTCTGCACAATCCAGAGGGGGTACTGGAGGAGATTCACAAACTCCACGCCATTCAAGCCATAGAGCTAGTATCTCCCAAAGAAAGGATCCTGGCTCTGTTCCATACTATTCCTGATCCCAAAAAAGTTGGACAAGTGGCACACAGTCCTGGACCTCAAGAACGTAAATCAAGCCAAAGGGTCCAGAAGTTCAAGATGGAGACTCTTCAGTCCATCCGTCTCGCAATTTCCAAGGATGAGTGGCTGACCTCCCTCGACCTCAAGGAAGCCTACCTGCATGTTCCCATTCTACCATCACACAGACGATGGCTCAGGTTCACGTACACCCAACAACATGGGCAGTACAGGGCACTGCCCTTTGGACTCACCACCTCCCCGAGGACTTTCACCACGGTACTGATCCCACTCATCACCAAATTTCGAAGAGAAGGGATCAGGCTCCACCCGTACCTCAATGACATCCTTATCAGGTCGCCATCCAAGTCCAAAGCCCAGGCAGATGTCCACAGGATAGTACAATACTTCGAGGACCATGACTTCATCATCAACCTGGCAAAGAGCCACCTCGAGCACCTGGGGGCTATCCTGAACACCAAGGAGTTCAGAGTATTCCTCACCACACAGAGTCAAGGTAAGATGAGATCCTTAGCCTGTCAAATCTCTCAACAGCGCAGGGCCTAGCTCAAATCACTGGCCAGCCTCCTGGGCCTCATGATTTCCCATCAGACATTGCAAGGGGTAAGACACCATGCCAGACCCCTTTAGTGCTTCCGCTGCCCCTGGCAGGACGACATCGTAGACAACAGGAACCCCTGGACCGAGATTCCGGCTCAGCTCACAGTCTCTCCGCCGGTGAATGGACAAGAGCAAGTTCGAGAAGGGAATCCCTTTGTCAGACCCAGACAGGGTCTCGCTCACAATAAACGCTAGTCTACTGGGGTGGAGCCCACATGCAACACGGCTCGGTACAAGGCAAGTGACTACCGTGGGAGCACAAACACCATATAAACTGGTTGAAGGTTTGGGCCATCTACCTAGCGCTAAGAGGCCTGTCCTCATCTCTACAGAGCAACCACATACTCTTCTACATGGACACCACCATGGCGAAGGCGTACATGAATCTCCAGGGAGGAACCCCATCCGAACCCCTGCATCACCAGGCCTCTCTCCTAATCTCCTGGGTGGAACGCAACCTGAGCTCCCTGACAGCAGTTCATATCAAAGGGGTGACCAACATACGGGTGGACTGACTGAGCTGTCAGACCATTGACCTGGAGGAGGGGTCACTCAGCTGCAAGGCATTCTAGATGATCACCGGAGATTTCAGCCACCTGGTGATGAACAGGTTCGCCATGGCAAACAACACAAGGACTCCACATTTCGTATTGTGCTGTGACATTTGACATGCTAAACTCCCACTGATCTTGGGGCCTGCTGTATGCCTTCCCTCCATTCCAGCTCCTCAGTGGTGAAGATCAGGAGAGAAGGAGCAGCCGCCATCATAATTGCCCCTCACTGGCCAAGATGCCCATGGTCGTGGAACTGCAACACCTGAGCACGGTGCTCAAACTCCATCTCCTGCCTCTGGACCCTCTCCGACAATCCAGGCCTATTGAAACTAACAGCCTGGATATCGAGCGGCGAGTCCTGAGAAAATGCCTACTCCAACCAGGTCCTCGACGCCATGCTTCAGTCCAGATGGCCAGCCACCAAATGCATTTACTAGGGAACCTGGGCTGCTTTTGCATGATGGTGCGATCATAGGGACGTTAGACATTCCAAGGCTCCCCTTAGAGCAGCCTTAGAATTCCTTCAGGAGGGACTGGATAAGGGGTTGAAGTCCAGCACCCCTCAGCTGCAGGTAGCAGCTTTGAATAGTGTACTTAGCACTGTGCAGGCGGTAAGGCTACCTTAGCACCCACACGTGGCCCACTTCCGAAGGGCTGCAAGAGTTCTCTTCCCCTCCTGTAGTGCATAGTTTCCCATCCTGAAACCAAAATCTAGTCTTGAGGGCCCTGTCTAAGGTCCCGTTTGAGCCCCTCAGAGGTCTTGCTCTACTGTCTCTCCCTAACACTGGCTTTTCTAGTGGGGATCACATCAGCTCGGAGGGTCTCCAAACTGAGCACCCTTGCCGTTGACCTCAGCCTATGCTCATTCAAAGAGTTTTCTGTGATTCTCCGCCTTGACCTGGTCTTTTGCCCCAAGGTGGATACCCGATTTCATAGGGAACAGGACATCTTCCTGCCCTCCTTCTGCCCCAACCCGTCCCATCCCCAGGAATGGGTCTGGTGTAAACTCAGTGTCAGGAGGGCTCTCCGCATCTATATTGACAGGTTCTCCTTTTGTAGGACCTCGGCCCTGTTCATGGCCTACAGCCCTCAATGACGGGACCTCAGAGCGTCCAAAGCGGTAATTGCACACAGAATGTCTCTGCATAGTTGAAGCATACAAGGCAGAGAACAAATCACCGCCTCAGAGGGTGTTTGCCCACTCCTTAAGAGGGGTGACCACCTCCCAGACCTTCTGCAATGCGACCTCCTACAGGGAAATATGTTGTGCAGCCACCTGATCACCACTATGGAACGTCCCCACTGTTTACAACTGGCCGGCCAGGAGGACTCCCAGGGAGAATGGAAAATTGGGTTCTTACCTGGTGGTGCAGCCTCTGCTCAAAAAACCCATCTTTGGACATTGACTCCCTGGCCAGTTATCGGACAGTCTCTAACCTTCCCTTTTTAGAGAAGGTTATTGAATGGGTGCTGGTTCAGCAGCTTCAGGGGCATCTGGATCGTGTCAGTTGTCTGGATCCCTTGCAGTCTGGCTTTCATCCAGGCTTTGGCACTGAGACTGCACTTGTGGCCTTGGTCGACAACCTTTACCGTGAGGTCGACCCTGTTGATCCTGTTAGATCTCTGCTGCATTTGATACTGTTGACCACGAGATGCTGGTGGCTCGCTTGTGGGACTTGGTGGGTGGGACTGTTCTTGAATGATTCCATTCTTTCCTGGCCAGGAGAACTCAATATGTGGTACTGGGTGATAGTTCATTATCTCCCCGGGACCTCGTGTGGAGTCCCGCAAGGTTCTATTCTGTCCCCTCTCCTGTTCAACGTGTACATGCAGCCTTTGGGCAAGGTCGTCGGAGAGTTTTATGTGAGGTGTCATCAGTATGCTGATGACACCCAACTTTACCTCTCTTTTTCAGCTGACTGAGGCCCGCAGTCTCTGTGCTTACCTGGTGTTTGACAGCTGTGAGAGATTGGATAAGGGCAAGCCATCTGAAGCTGAATCCCGACAAGGCGGAGGTGATGCTGGTGGGAGGGGCTGAGGGAATGGTGGCACCCGTCATTGATGGGGTCCGCCCTCAGTTGATCCCTCAGGTTTAAAGTCATGGGGTGCTCCTCGACTCTCAGCTCCACCTGGATGCCCAGGCGGCGGCTGTGGCAAGGGAAGCATTTCGCCAATTACGTCTGGTATGATGACTTTGGCTGTACATCGTGGACTCTGACCTAGTCACCATCATACATCATCATCATCACTTTTAATTTATATCCTGCACTCTCTTAACAGATAAATCGAGGCAACTTACAACAAGCAAAATACAGTAATACATAATACAATACATCATAAATACAATAACAATCCCCAATTCACAACTCCCAACCCTGACCCTTACATAAATCATACACTATGCCCTCCATCCATCTAGCAGTCTCCCAACACCTACACACAGGTAGTGTTAGCCATCCTGCCAAACACCTTCCACCTCCACCGTGTTGCCACCAGGGAGAAGCCCTCCTCTGCTCCACCCACTTGCTCTCACCAAGGGCGAGAGTCTCTTCCCAGGCAATAAATATATACCCCTCTTCCTCTGTTCAAACATCGTGCACATTTCTCCTTCTTGCATCACACCTGCCTCTGATCACCCCTGCTTGAGCTGAGCCGAGACCATCTGTTGTTCCTTCTACCTCTCCCACCGGCAGCAACAGAGATCCCACCAGCTCTCCGCACTCCATGCTTTCGTCACCACAGGATTGGACTACTGCAATGCACTTTATGTGGGGCTACCCTTGGTGACGGTCTAGAGAATGCAGCTGATGCAGAATGTGGCAGCTTGCCTCCTTACGGGGATGGGTCACCATGAGCACATTACACCAGTGCTCTGGTGGTTTCTGCATTGACTGCCTATATTCTTCCGAGCCCAATTCAGTGTGTTGGTTTTGACCTATAAAGCCCTATACAGCCTGGACTCCGCCTATCTGCGGGATCGCCTCACCCCCGGGTCCTGGATCGACCCCTGCCGTCAACTAGGAGCACCCTCTTCGGGGTTCCCCCAAGAGGACAGCGTTCTTGGTAGCCGCACTGAGGCTGTGGAACTCCCTCCTGATGGAGAACTGCTTGGCCCCAGACCTTCCCTCTTTCCATAAACAGCGTAAAACCTGGCTGTTCTGACGGGCTTTTGTCGAGGGAGGCGGGTTATGGGTGGGGGATTGGGAAGGTGGGAGGGAGGGTTTTTATCTCCGCCATGGGGGTATTTTATGGTACTTTTATAGTGTTTATATTTTGTTTTTAATGTTGTTTATATTTTTATGCTTTTAATATGTTGTGCCGCCCCAAGCTGCAGTAGCAGGAGGGGGCAGCCTATAAATCTAAAAAATAAAATAAAAATAAAAATGATCACTAGATCAAAGATTACTGCCGATAACTAAATTCTCTGATATTTTCACGATGTTACTAAAATCTGATCTAAAGTAGCATCCCCTCTGGTTGGTTGAGTGACAGTTTTGGTAAAGAAATTTGTCATCACATCCAGGAATAACTTGGCCCCTACTATTAGTAGCATTCATTCTTCAGTCAATAATCTGGAAAATTAAAGTTTCCCATAATCACCCAATTTCCAGCAGTATTTATTTCTTTAATAATTTTATTAAATCTACATCCATGTTCAAATCTGAACTTGGAAGTCTATAGCAAACCCCTAACACTGCTCAAAAGGAATCCCTTTTACCATCCTTACCTAAGGTGATCTTGGCCGAAACTGATTCTGTTTTCTCCTTATCATTACTCCTTATTTCTTCATCATCGATCATATTAGTGATGTATAATGCTATCCCTCCCACTTTACCATTATTTCTATCTTTAATAAATAATATCCTTCAGTCCTTGGATTCCAGTCATGACTACTATTCCACCAAGTTTTAGTGACCCCTATATCGGGGTTTTACCTCCTTACCATTAATTCAGGTTCTTCAATTTTATTGCCCAGATTCCTTGCATTAGTGTACAGACCTAAGTTGCTTCCATCTCCTCTCCTGCAGTGCCCCAGCTAGATTACAATTTTTATTTTGACAGAGAACCATCCTACTTTCTAAATGATCCTTTAAGTCACCATTTGCTAAACCATTGTGTTCACAGTTCACTTTTGTCCCTAAGTCCTTTCAGTCCTAGTTTAAGGTCTTCCTCACAAGGTTAGCAAGCTGATCTCCAAGAATCATTTTACCATCCTTGGTTAGGTGAATCCCATCTTTTCCCAGAAGTCTGCCACCTTGAAATCCCATTCTATGATTGATTGAAGCCAAAGCCTTGCTGATGACACCAGCCGTTGACCTCCAGAATATATCTGATGCTTTCTTGGTGTATGCCCTCTACTGGGAGGATAGAGGAGAACGCTACCTGGGCTTTCAACTCCTTCAGCTTCATTCCCAGAACCTCAAAGTCATCCTTGACCTTTCCAATGTTGTTCCTTGTGATATAATTCGTTCCCACATTAATGAACAACAATGGGGAGTGGTCAGAAGGTCCAAGGAGCCTTGGTAGTCTCTCCATAATGTGTTTAATTTGGGCTCCAGACAGACAGCACATCTCTTGGGATGTCGTCCCTTCCTTTCTGTAGCAACTTTATAATGGAGTTTAGAGGCTCGGAACTTAAAAGGTCTGGAAAGAATATTCTTGTGTCTGTCGAGTTCCAACAACAAACTGTTGAACCTTCAAAATACCCTGGACTGGTTTATCCTGGTAATGGAGGTTTTGCTCTAAATTTCTATTGCAGGTGTACTGGAATTTCTTTGGTTTGTTTTTCTGCACAGCTCCATTAGATGGCAGCAGATAGCTTGTGTGTGCTTGTATGTTAAACATACTGAAGTAGTTCAGACAAAGGCTGTTTTTACATGGATGGGGTGGGTGGGGGGATGGGTGTGCTTGCATGGTGGGTGTAGGTGGGTGGGTGTTCTTTTACATGGGCACACCCGCATCTTCACCCACGAGGCCTCTGGTTTTCTGGGTGGCCCACACTCTGTTTGGGTGGGTGATGGTTGTAGATGGGTGTGTGTCAGGAGCACGCATGCATATTTACATGGGCACACACCTATCTCCCCTTCCCCCCCAAGCCTGTTTACACTGACGCCTCCCACCCCACCCCCCGCACACTCGCCAGAAAACCCAGTGGTGAGTGGAGCTGTCAGTGTAAAAACGGCCAAAATGTGCTAGTAAATAATCATCAAAGCCAATAGTGTGTATTGCAATAAATACTGCTCTGTATAGGAAGTCCTTCTTTCTAACTTGATTGGACCGATATATACTTGTGCAGCTTCTCTTATGAAAATCTAAATATTGTACTTTATCTGTGTAAGTCTCCCCCATTTTATGGAAAGCTGTTCAGCTCACTCAATACTTAGTTTGGAGTAGACCTTTTGCTATTGTAATGTCTTGGCTGTGTATACCTCTGTTTTGTATGTAGCTTGTGCTGTGATCTGCAGACACCTAATTCAGCAAGCTCTTCTCCTTTGCACAGATGGTACCAGGGGCTGGATCGGTACCAGCTATCCAGAGAATTCCTTTACCTGGAGCAGAGATGCTTGAAGAGGAACCTCTCTATGTCAATGCAAAACAGTACCATCGGATCCTGAAGAGGAGGCAGGCAAGAGCCAAGCTGGAAGCTGAGGGGAAAATCCCCAAAGAGATGAGGGTGAGGATATAATCCATGGTTCTCTGTGGTAGAGTTAGGAAAGGATTGAATTCATACGGTTGCAGGAAATATTTTGGGTGGGACATAGGGTGGAATTGGATTGTTTCTATAGACCGCCTCCCACTGATGGGTACTTTCTAGGGCTGGGACAACCGGATCTTCCGGTATCCGATAATGCCGGTACTGGGCGTACCGGCATTATCGAATTCAACCCGGTAATCCGGCCCGTTTCCCGGATTCCCGGTACCGGATTTTTTTTACATTGCGGCCATTCAAATGAAAAAAAAAACCCCCACAAAATAAAAACCCACAAAAAACCCCGCGTTTCCCTCCCCCTCCCAGGCTGCGCGGGTGGAAGGGGGGACACCCCCCACCCACCCTGCCCAGCCTGGATTTAAACAAAAACATTCCCCTGAGTGTCCCTACTGTGGCTCAGGGCCGCCGCCGGCAACCCAGAGCCAGCCCCAGCC
>QEPC01007384.1:2787789-2803072 GCA_003113815.1 Sphenodon punctatus | reverse complement strand
CCCCACCCCAGGGATCACCCTACTTCCAAGTTCCCACCCAGGGATCCTACCTTCATGGAGCTCCGGCAGTCCGGCGGCTTCAGCGCCGACTGTGGCTGCCGGCTTCAGACGCTAGTACGCCTTCTGGGAAAACTGGCTGCTGCTGGGATGGCCGCTGGTGCTGGTGGGCTCGCTCTGGGTTGCCGCCGGCGGCCCAGAGCCGCAGTAGGGACACTCAGGAATTTTTGGAAACCGGAATCTGGTAAATCCGGTAGCCGGTAATTGCCCTGGGGTCCCACCTCTGGTACTTTCCTTCCATTTTCTCTGGAACAGACATCAAAGCCACTTCTGAGTCCATGTTTATAATCCCATTTGCTTTCATACTTTTTGCTTTCATACTCTTAATTGTTGAAGGCATACATGGATAAGTGATAAACGGTGTGTGCAAAGACGTTCCTCAGAAGCACTCCATCTTGGCAAAAAACAAAGCAGGAACTGTCCTCTTCGTTCAATTAGCTGGAGTAATAAAGTGGTGGTAGAAAACTTTGGATTGACAACTGACTTTTTCTCTTGCAGAAATACTTGCATGAGTCTCGGCATCGTCATGCCATGGCTAGGAAGCGAGGAGAAGGTGGACGGTTCTTCTCGCCAAAAGAAAAGGACAGCCCCCATATGCAGGTACACAAGAACTTCATTTCCAGCTGTTCTTTTCATTGGCAGAGATCACGCACATGCTCGCAGTAGCCCTCAGAAATAGACTTCTGAGTGCTCTCACTTCTCGGCTACTTTCCAAATCTTGTTGGTCTAAAATGCCTCCAACTTCTCTAGGCTCCATTTGCAGTTGAATGGGGAATCTCTTTGGCTTGCTTATTAACTAGAACAGGCATGGCCCTGGAGTGGTTTTTCCAAGTAGATGATGATTTAATACAGGCACATTCTTGTGTTTTACAATTGGAGGAACAAGGAAATGTTTGTATTTGTTTTCCAGTGCAGAAGAAAAGATGCAGCCCTTTGCACGGTTCTTAGGGTTTTCACCAAGATTTTTGTGAAATAAAAGGTTTAGTCTTGTAGCTTGGAGCATGCTGTTGGATGTCCTAATTCTTTGCTGCTTGATGCAGCATTAATTTCTCTAGTTGTTGTTGTTTTATTAAGTATTTATATAGTGTCAGCAATGTACCTGGTGCTTTGCAATCATTAATTATAGACAAGTTCCTGCCCCAGCAGGCTTACAATTTAGGAGAGACTAGGTAGGGGAGAGGAAGGGAAAGGAATAGAGGAAGAGATGAGAATACATTCATGAAGGTGAGAAGTTGCAGGTGCAATGTCCTTAGCTTAGTCACATGGTAGTAGGGGACCCTGAGTAAACTAGGGAGCAGACTAAGAGGATGAGGAGCTAGGGAAAGCCGACTGAAGAGGTAGGTTTTCAGGAGGGATTTGAAGGCTGGGAGGGGAGGAGCGAAACAAAAGTGTTTAGGGAGAAAGTTTGAGGCATAGGGGGAGAAAGGACAGATACGTTTCGAGGAGCAAGGGAGTTGTGAGCAGAGGAAGAACAGGGCTCCCAAATGGGAGTGTAGCAGGAAACAATTGCAGAGAGTTAGGAAGGGGCAAGGCCATGAACGACCTTGAAACAAGAAACTTGTGCTGAATGCCCTCAGGTAGAGGGAGATCCAGTGGAGGGAGGAAAGGAAGGGCTGAACATGATCAAAGTGGCAGTGGAGTTTTGAACAGAAGTGTGTGTGTGTTGGGGGGTGGGGGGTGTTGCAAGATGAAAGGCGGGGGAAGGCCATTGAGAAGGAGGTTGCAATAATTTGTTTGTTTATTTATTTATTAAAACATTTGATATTGGCACTACTTAATAGTGAGAGATGACTAGAGCATGAACTAACTAGAATCTTGGCAATGGAAACTGTAAGGCAAGGTTTGGATTTTAGCATTGCTGTGCAGGGAGAGGTGACAGGACTTAGCAACAGATTGGATCTGAGGCTTATACGAGTAGGCAGAGTCAAAGATGAACCTGAGGCTACGTGCCTGGGGGACAGGCTGGAAGGTGATTCCATCAGTGGAAATTGAGACGGAAGAGAGTGTGGAAGTTTTTGTGGAGGAAGACGAGGAGTTCAGTTTTGGCTGTATAAAGTTTGAGTTGACAGTGAGACATCCAAGCAGTATGCCTCTACTCGGCCATATGCCTCTTCCCTCCAAGTCTCCCCAAATGATGATGGGAAAATATTTACAATACACAAGATATGAGAGATTCTCAAAGCCTGGAAGGAGTAATACTTTGAAAACATGGAAACTCGTAAACCTTTTAAATTTAAAGAGAAATAACTGTTCATTCCTTAGGGAATCCACAGCACTTCTAAGCATTAAATTATTGCCAATAATTAACATTTTTATTTATTTTATTTATTTTGTGACACTTAACTACATGATACATGCCTCTGCTCAGAGGCTTTCCAAAATTATTGGGAGGTACAGGATAACTTAGTTACCAACTTATCAGATGCCCAGAGCGACTGTCACAGTCATCTGGTTGTGACTACAAATGCTTATTTTGCAAAACTAAATTTGGAATCACCCAGTCTTGCAGTAGCTTTGGAGACTACATTTTGAGTGCAATAGCCGTAGTTGTTAGTCATGTCTCCTATGAACTCCAAGAAGATACAAAGATTATGTGCTGGGACTTCTTTTGCAGGTGCCTATAGATCGGTAGGCAGATGCCTATCTGTGATCAATGCCTGTGTATCTGTACCCGCTAATTCAAATCAAAAATAACAGTTCAACACTTGTTGCAACTTGGGGCTATTGTATCTATCAGGAGGCTGGTATACTGCTCTTCCCAAAGAAACCCTGTTCAGTCTTATGCTAAAGAGTGCTTCCTTAAAGAAAGGAGCTGGGCTGCTAATTCCTTTAGGTCTAAGTGCCCCTCCTGAGATAGGGGAACTCCCTAAACTCTCCTTGGCCATTTTAACTAGCTGCCTCCTCACGTGGGTGAGGCTAGACCCCCTTAATCATCTTAATTAGGGCTGAAATTCGCTGCTTGAGTCTTGCCAGTTCCCCATCTCATTCTCTAGATGAGAACCCCACCCCACCCCATTCTCACTGAGAACCGGCAAGATTCAAAAAGGCTGGGCGGGGGCTGGGGGAGCAGGTGGGGTGCCACAGGTGAGCGGGGGCAAAGACTTATCCCCTCCATTCCTCGCCTGAACCCCCTGCCTTCCCGGGAACATAGCGGGGGTCGGGGTTGGCAGTTAGGTACTTGCCTTCCAAAGGGGGTCCCGTGAAGCGTGGCCTCTTCCTGGAGTTGTAGGTTTTAAAATAAAAAAAAATATTAAAAATGAGCATGCTCAGAAGGACTTGATCAGCGCCATCTTTGTAAAGGGCTGCACATGCTTCTGAGCATGCTCAGATACTTTTTAATTTCAAAAGCTACAACTCTGGGAAGAGGCCACACTTCACGGGACCCCTCTCTGGAGGGTAAGTACCCGACCCCCCTCCCCAGGCCCCCGTCCAGAATTTCCCTTCCGGGGCAGGCAGGCAGTCCAGGCGGGTGCTGGGAGTGGCCTCAATATAAGCATTGATGTTTAATACAAGTCTTTGTCCCCTGCTCACCTTTGGCACCTTGCCCAGCCCCCTCCCTGTCTCCCTGCCCTCCGTGATATTCATGAGATCTCGAGGGAGGGGGCAAGGTCCGCCCCCTCTTCTTGAGTCTGGCGAGATTTTCGTTGGGGGGTGGATCCTGGGCTCATTTCATCTATTGTCTAGATACGTGTATCGGTTTAAACCCCAGAGTTGGGTAAACAAGGTTTTATTGTGGTTATGTGATTTTTTTAGTACATAAGAATCAGAAGATTGGATTCATCTCCAGTCCAATTTTCTCTGCAGCCTGAATCAGGCTGTTGTATGCACTGTACGGTGGTGCGGTCTGAACATAGACCCAGGCCCCTGTGCTACTATGTACAGGATTCTAATAAAGACAGCTTGACCACGCTATGCGTAGCCTTTCTCCTTGGCGCTGGAACTGAGAGGAGGGATTGTTCCATACAGTAGCCTTACAGGAGTCTGCTTTGCTAGTATTTTGGTAGGAGTTGCACTTCCTCTCCAAAAGTAGGTTTCCTGGAGGTTTAGTACAAACATTGATTGGTTATCTTTTTATAACTAACTAGTACCCACACACTTGTCAAGGAAGGTTGCAAATACTATGTTTTTCTGATGGCCTTGAGCATTTTATACGGCAGTACTTGCTTGGTTAGGGACCTTTATTTATTGTGTGTATAGAATGAGATACCAGGTTGTTCCTTAAGATGCTACTGCAATGTGAATGTTAAATAGATTAGAAGAAGAATTAATTTAGATGGGAGAGGTAGATAAGTTTGGGGACTGACCAATGTCCTGAATCGCCTATTCATTTCTAGGTCTGTGCTTCAAATACAGGTGGGGATGATAGTGACCTAGTTTACTATCCTCTGCCTGTGCAGTGGAATGAGGTGATGGATCACAGTCCAGTTCCCAATAGACAGGTAAATACATTCCCACCATCAACAGCACACTTGGTGTCTTTCAGAATCTCATCAGAGAGGCCAAAGACGCTTGGTTTGGTTTGGAGGCTTTGGAAAAGACCTTTCAGGTCAGGGTGTAGGCGCACTGGTGAGGCGGCGTAAGGAAGTTATTCTTGCTGTTTGCCATGTGTCTACTTTTGCGGCTTTAGAGAGGATCTTGATCTCCAGTGCTGCCATTCCTGCACCTTCCGCCAACACTAAAATTCATGCACACTTTTTAAAAAAAAAAAAAAGTTTAAATAGCTCATATATATTGGCCAGATTCTCAACTGCTGTAAATCGATTCAGTCCTGTTGTTGGACCAACTGAGAACTGGCCCAATGACTCTGGAATAGAACTTTTTTCCTGCTTTATCAAAGTTGTCCTCAAGGGCGTGCTGCTGGGGTGGGAGTACTTCAGTACTCTGCAGAAGGAGCTCCAGGTTATGGAACTATTTGTCTTTTGTTTCTCCAGGATCCAACTGAAGCAAATGAAGAAGCAATGGCACAGATGATCAGAGTATCCTAACCACCACCTGAAGAGCCAAGTAAAGCTTCCCTTCCCTCTGCCAGTGCATCCTACCAGTGTATCAACTGAGCCTCCCAGTGGGACAATCGCCATATCTCCACTTACTCTTTTCTACACAGTGAAAAAAACACTTTTCAATAAGTGGGATTTTAACTGCAGTAAGCTTGGCAAATAGAACCTAATAAGGACCTTCTCAGTAAGACCATCTGATTTGGAACCAGAGGTTTGAGACTGACCTTTAGTGTTTCTCAGATTAATATTGGCCAAGTTTGAGGCTGCCACTGATACAGCAATAACTGTGCCATGCTGACACAGGGCTGACTAAGACCACTTTGAGCTACGTGGGATTGAGCCGGCATAGCTACACCACAGTACACTGTTTCTCAATAGTCTTTTCAGTCACATCCACTCATGGTTTTGGCCTCCAGTTCACTGACAGTTGATCTATGCACAGCCGTTGCATCTGCCCTGCTGGAAGTGTGTTGCAGAACAGAAAAGCGTTCTCCCAACTCCGTCCTGTAAAATATTAACAGCAAGCTCTTCTCTGGGACAATGTTCACCCACATTGTCAAGTTGCTGTGTCTGTTGCAAGAGCTATACAAGATTTGAAATGCTGTGTGCTTGTTCCAAAGAGGAGGAGGGGAGGGGTTTGCTGACTCAGGCTTGAAAGTCAGTTAGGAAACAAGCTTAATGTTTGTGGCCTTTTTGTATATATCCATAACAGATGCCATGACAGCCAGAATTCAGATTCTGGCATTAAAAACTTTTAAACTTATTGTTTATTAGAATCTGTTAACGTCTGTCCTAACTTTTTTTGCATACCTGCTAATGCAAAACTGATTTCAAACAAGACCCCTGGAACTGGCCATGTCCCACCTAGCTGTTTTTCCAAGTGTCACAAATTCTGGAGGACTGCATATGGCGCTTTGAGCTTAAGTCAGGATGAGAGATGTCTCATCCACCCAATTCTGCTCTGTAACCTGGATGAGCTTTTCAGTCTTTTTATATAATGCCCTCCTTTTATAAACATGGCACTTAACAATTATTTCTGCTTCACAAGACTTTCTTTTTTTGTGTGCCTCTCTGGACCAGCTCCTGATCAATGCCTGGATACGGGATAAGAGAACATGGCATATTAGGTAGAACATAGTGACAGACTGAGTTGAAATTTTGGCAGTGGTAGTTGTATTCCATGTACTTTTCCAGGCGGTGATATTTGACTGCCTTTTTCGACCATCTCCGTTTTTGCTCCTCCCTCATTTGGTGGCATCCACAGTTGCCCAGAACCCTCGTTTCAGTTATTACTGTGCAAATAAAGGAAGAAATTATTTTTGTATCTTGACATCTCTGAGTCTGTGCACTTGCTTCCACATTTTGCATTTTTGTTTTGAAGAACATTTCAGTTTACTCCTTTCATTTTTGGCATCTTGGGTGCCTTTGGTTGCTGTGGCCAAGTCTGGTCCTTTCTTTAGTTGGCTGCTGTAAAAACCCTTGCTCAGCATTTCTTGAGGAGTCTCAGATGTGGCGATGAAGCCCAATTCAGGAAACATGCACCTCTGTCCTAGTGATGGAACAGTGAATGCTTCACTCTGGACACATCTTTGTAGCATTACTGTAAATATATATATATATTTTTTAAGAGTACTGGTCTATTTTGTCAGTCTAAGCTATCGATGTGCACAAGGGAATTTTTACGTTCTGGATAAATGCAGTTTCTCCATGTTTCTACCTTTTTAGCTTTCAACTTATCTCTGTAAATGAGAGGTCAAGGGAATGGAGATTGTTGTTTCAACGTTTTGTATCTCTGTATTTATCCAGTGTTTATTTGTTGAATGAACTTGCAGAACACTTCGCAAAACATTTGGCGTCTTAAAATTTCCAGATAGTCCACCTCCTACCCCCCACCCCAAATCCTCCTGGCTTATTTGAATCCTAGTTGTGAAAGGTGTTAAAGACACCTAATTGTGTTCTTTAGAGAATTTCTGTAGTTACATTTTTCCATAGTGGTGTGGAGCAACTGCCATAGAGCTGCATTGCCTGGGTTTCCTGTTTTCATTGACACACTGTTGTGAAGGTAGTATTTGCTCATTAGGACAGAGGACGCTCAGTTCACAACAAATTGCAGAAATATTAGAGAATGTATTTCCAAGAATAAACTTGTATTAATTGGGAATGAGAACATTAAGTTGTATATTGGCAAGATCCAAGCATAAAGAGTTCAGTTTGGGAGTTTGTGGTGTTAGAGCAAGGAAGGAAAAGTAATGACCGCTCTGAGGAAAACATAATGCTTGTTTAATTGACCTAGAAAGTACTGGAACAGCAACCCTATCAAAACCAGCTTTATGTAAATGTAAGGGCAGGCAGAGCAACCCCTAGATGATGCAAAAGCTTTGCATGTAAAACAAAACTGTCCATTTCTTACTTTCGGAACGGGATGGGGGGGGGGGGGGCGGGGGCAGTATTGAGGCTTGTGTAATGTAAGGCAAAGTTTGTACATAGTTTATAATTTTTTTTATATGATGCATTTTTTCAAGTGTATTTTGTCTTTAATAGATACAATTGTAAGTACTGTGTACACTATCAGCTAATAAAAGTAATTAGCAACTGAGACTTCGATGTTGAATTCAGAACCCTCTTTAACTTGAAGTTATAGTGGTGCTTGATGGCTCCAAAGGTCAAGGAGGGGAGAAGAACTTTGTGCAGCAGGAACATGGGTTTCTAGTCTCCTCAGTGTCACCGTGTTTCCTTCCTGTTACCTTTTTTAACAAAATGAAGTCTGAGCTGCCATTGACGCTAATAAGCACAGGATACAGCCTTCACCGTGCATCTAGAAGCTGCTGCTTCATTATTAAAAACAAAAAGATGCTGAAAGGGACTTTTTTCCTCTATGGTGGATTCTCTGGTGATTACATATTTTCTTTATTTACAGCAACCTTGAATCCCTAGCCTTCCCATTTACTTTCTAGTGTTCTACCAGCAGAGCTACCTGAGCAACTCCTGGTCCCCCAATCTGCTTTTGTCATGGAGGTGAGCGTTGCAATGTATTGGTTATATAAAGAGCTTACAGTTAGAAGCTTGAAAGGGCTCTTACGGTGTGGTACAGCAGTCCTCCTTTGGGGCAGTTGTGCCTAGGGGTCTAGGTTCTGTTCCACCTTTTCTCTGCCCAAATCTCTTTATATCAGCTGATTTATAAAAAATAAATATAGTGGGCATTCTCTCTCTCTCTCTCTCTCACACACACACACACACACACACACACACACACACACACACACNAAATGGGTATGTGAGTACTTGTTCTCCTATAAGGCAGATACTCTCATGGCTATTCAGAAATTAGGGAATTACTCATGAGTAATTAATTCGGGTTAATGGAAGCAAAATTTCAGTTAAACATGAAAACCTTGCTTTTTCTCAGCCGTTGCCATGCTAGACACAGAGCAGTAAATATTGGGATCACTATGACTTTCCTAGTTATTGAGATGCATGACCCGCTGGTAGCAGAGCCAGCGTTAGCATTTAATGTTGTGCCCTGGTAGTATCCTAGCCAGGGATCTGTGTCTTTTACAATCACTGTCTTTATGCTGCTTTTCAGAGTCCTTCAATGTTTGGGGCGATCAGGGTAACACTGGTGTGGGAGGGTGTGGTTATGGTTGGGTTGGGTTGATGAGGGGTGTATGGAAGTTGGGGGACAAGATTTGCAAGAGTGGAGGGAAGGGGGAGTGCATGGGTGAGAATGGGGTGAGTGGGCTGGGATTTTCTTACATAATGTAACGACACTGGGTGCCTGGGCATCTAAATGGCAAATGAGATTTAATGTGGCCAAGTGCAAAGTGATGCACGTAGGGAAAAATAATCCAAACTATGTGCACACAATGCTGGGTACTAAGCTACTCAGGAAAAGGATCTGGGGGTGGTTGTGGACAATACAATGAAATCCACAGCGCAGTGCGCAGCAGCAGTCAAAAAATGCAAACAACGTTAGGAATTATTTGGAAGAGGATAAAGAATAAAACTGAGGATGTCATAAGAGTTATAAAGATGATGAAAGAATCAATATACCACAGAAGTAAGTTTCTCTGAGGACTGCTGGGATTACCACCTTCTACTCTAGCTGCTTATTTGAGATTAGAAACAGGATTACTTAATTTGGTAACTATTGCCAAGATAAGACTCTTCAGGTACTGGTTCTCTTTGCTAGGATACTCCCCAAACTGAGCAATATCTTCTATATAACACATTTTTGGCACAGTCAAGGAAAGCACTCACCCTGGTTGGAATTTGTTATTTGCACTCTTGGTTCTATTGGTTTGAACTATCTTATTAATGACAATTCCAGATTTTTTTTGCAGAAGCTGAAAAAGGCTTGGTCACACAGAGATTGGTGGACATTGCCTGCCAGACCGATTTTGCATCTATCCGCCTCAGGCCCGTGGCCCCTTTTTATTGCCTCTGGAAGGTAGATCTAGGTATTGAAAGGTATTTGACCCATAGACCTAGATTCTAGACTTCAGAAGGTTTATTCTAGGCTACAATTAGAGCAAATGCCATATGGGATACCTGAAGGGTGGAGGAGTGGCATTCCCAGAGGAGAGAGACTCTGTGGCTGTGGGGCAGGTGTTCCTGAAGACCTAGTCCATTATGTATTTTATTGCCTACGTTACAGCGATCTAAGAGACCGATATCTCCTGCCTTCTTTCCGAGGTGTTAGGTTCTTGTCCAGTTCTGGAAAATTAATTTGGATGTTTTTACAAAAAGATGTGGAGCTTATAAAAAAGGTGGCAACTTTTGCCTTAAAGGCAGAAATAACAAGGGGAAAGCTTAGAATTCCATTCAGTAAATAAAGTTTGTTGATAGGGATCATAAATCTAGTTTACTCTTTTGGCTGAAATTCTAAGAGTGCCCTGCAACGGGGCATATCTAACTTCAATCTTGCCTAGCCTAGGTATATAGGCAATTGTTACTTAGTAGTTTGGGGTCATGACCCCTTACATTAAGGAGAGACCTGGATATAACTTTATTAATTATTTTAAAGTTCATTTTAATTGTGGTTGTTGATGTGTGTGTTGATGTTCCTATGGAGTATGGCATAAGCTGACCCAATAAACTTGAAACTCGAGGATGTCATAATGCCTCTATACAAATCAGTGGTGTGGCCGCACCTCAAATATTGTGTACAGTTCTGGTCGTCCCATCTCAAAAAAGACATAAGCCTTTTTTACATGGACGCCGCCAGCGACTGGAGATGGGTGGGGGAGCACACCCGGCGGTGCCAAGCCAGGTGCTGTTTACACGGACGGGGCTGTGGGGGGTTGTGGGAAGGAAGGGGAGGGGCCGGCACACACACCCAGTGGCCAAACATCCACCCCAGGAAACACCGAGCAAACACCCAGGACATTTACACAGACACCTGAGATACTGAATGGCAGGGAAGCTCAGCACAGCGACAGCACAACAGGGCTGACCGAGGACAAATGAACCTGCGGCACGCAGCTCCGCTCATGAACTGCCAGACCCTGTACGGCCGGGGTAGGTGGGCGCTGGGATGACAGGCGACACATAGTAGCAGACCCCAGCCAGCCCCGTGACAGGGCCAGACAGCTGGCTGCCATAGCCCCCCACAAACCAGAAACTGACCACACACAAGCGTTAACCACACAGGGAAGGACTGCATGGCCACAGAGGCGGGGGGGGGACCCAAATGTGGGGGAGGGGTGGGGAGGGGCGTGGGGGAGGGAGGCAGTCGCCCGATGCAGCAGGGGACCCCAACACACACACCCTGGCAGAGGACCTGCACACACAATCCCATGGCCCTTGGACAGGGAGCCGAGAACTGGACACGTAGTCACGCCGGCAGGAACAGAAGCCCACAGTACAGCCGGGCAAGCAGGGAATGGCAGGGGATACCCAGACCACAGCCTCTGCCAGCAAACCTGCTGCAGGTATCCCCACACCAGGATCTGTATGGTTGCCGGGGCGGGGGGTGGGCATCGCAAACGCAGTGAAGGGGCAGAGCACCAGGACAGCAGCCAAGGGGATGGACCCCTGACCCAAGGGACCAGGGGGAAAGGGGGATGAGACTGGGCCAGTGGGGGACAGAAGGGAACCAAGACAGGCAGCTGACTGGCCACAAACACCCCCTGCAGGGGGACCCCCAAAGGATATGGCAGAGCAGCTGCCCATCTGCCAGGAGGGGCAGGGTGCGGGAATAATCCCTCCCTGCCAGGCAATAGTGCCACAACCACCAAGAGGTGCCCACACAAGAGACCAGGCCACATGGAGGAGCATGACACACACCAGAAGGGGGCAGAGCAACTTTATTATAAGGGAAAGGCGTGGAACACGGGAAAGGTCCAAGGGAGATGGGGAGGCAGCACTGAGGTTGGGGCCCCGGCCTCAATAGGGATGGCGGCCCCATACCCTGCTCCAACAATCTGCCTGGGCGCAGTCCAACCGGTGTACCCATTCCAGGAGATGCAGCAGCAGCTGCAGAACCTCCTCCTGCTCCCTGGTCTGCTCTGCAATCCTCACCTGCGCTAAGAGAGAGAAGGGGCCATCAGGATGGGACAGTGGGCCCCAACACCATGGAACCCCGAACAGACACCCGGGGGGAGGGCCCCATGCACACTCAGCACACTCGCTGATCTTGTACAGGAGGGTCCCAGGGCAGAGATCTGAAGCTGCAGCTGGCCGGCTATATGTGCCAGGCGGAGAACAGCCAGGAAGACAACCAGAGTAGCTAGGAAGGAGAAGGAGAGAGGGTGCACCGAAAGGGCGTGGGTCAGCAGGGGTCGGTAACCACACAGCAAGCACAACCCATGCAGTGGCCAGGGACACCCAAGCCAGCACCCCACCCACTCACAGCAAGGGGGACCACGGGCGGCCAACAACAGGCCCGTACACTGCCCACACTCACCGTCAACCCCCCGGCTTGCCTGCCGCCAATCCATCGCCAACAGTGCAAATGGGGGGAACCAACAGGGGGTGTCAGGAGCAGTGGAAGGTGGCTCAGCCCAGCCCAGCTGGGGTGGGCAACCAATGGCCAACCCCCACCAGACAGTGCGTGCAATGGCCCCCAGGGCAACGCTAGCCGGCAGCGGGGGTGTGCGTGCAATAGTGTTGTCCCCAGGGCAACACTAGCCGGCAGTGACGGGTTGGGGCCCGCAGCGCCCCCCCCCCCACTGGCCATGGGACATCACCAGCACATGTTGCAAACGCACAACACGGCAGCCCAGCCAATCCACCCAGGCAGTACACAACTCCTCCACAGGGGGTAGGCCCGGCAATGGGTGCCCACACATGGAAGCAGGACACCAGGTAGCCACCTGCTAATGAAGGACAGGGCTCAGAACGGGACACCATGGGCCCACACCACCCACCAGGGTGAACCCACGATCTATCATGGAACCCACAGGGGTATCCATCACGTACCACAGTATGCCACCCGACAGCTCCAGCCATCCCAACTGGGAACTCCAGTAGCCCCCCTTCGGGTACCAACACACAAGGACAGAACTGCAGCCATGGGAGAGGCGAATGGCGTAGCACACAGACACGAATGCACCCAAGGTGGTACAGGCAAAGGTGCAGTCTTTATTAACGATCAGGTGAAGGGGAGGAATGGGCAAACACCGTTCCTGACAAACAGCACACAGGGGCACCGTTGCAACCACTCCAAGAGAAGGAGGCGCTCAATAATGCTACAGGGACATGGGGGCTGGAGGGAGGTGAAGCAGCGATGGGATCCAGCCGACCGGCCAGCGTACCACCTGGTCACACAGTACCGTGACCCGGAGCAAGGGGGGACAGGGTGAGGTGGACCACAGTACAGGCACAGCAATGACAATGTGATGGAGGGGCCTATCGGGATGCCCTGCTCATGGAGCTGCTGGAGGGTGCCCCTGAAACAGCTGACTCGGGACAAGCCCCTCCCAGGCAAATAGGCCCCTGTGGAATCCCCAGGAATGCACATGTGCATCCACCATGAAACAGGGCAGGAGGTGGTTCCCCGTGGCAGCTGCAGCCTTCACAGCCCATAGGTTCATCATCGATCAGAGGGTACCAAGTTCACATGTGGTAGGGGTTCCGGTTAGCAGGGGTCCTCCAACATCGGACGGTAGCAGGCCCAGCTCCCCAAGGACGTCCTGGCAGTCCACTTGTGGACGGGAGACACCACGGGCTTGCAGTATGATGCCAGTGTAGTTGGTAGCAACATGGGGATCCCCGGCCTGGAGGACCAGTTCATACTCCGGATGTGCAGCCACCAGTCAAACAGCCGTGATCTCTGGTGTGGTCCAGGGCACTACAACAGCGGCTGGTTGGTCCCAAAGAGGTTGTTGAAGGAGGGTAAAGTCAAGCTCCCCAGCATGCTGCTGGGAAGCCGGACTCCTGAATGGATGGCCCATCACCCACATACACCGTGACAGGAGATCGAAGCCATCCTCCACCAACGGGGTTGCTCATCAGCAGCGGATAGTGCGGCTCTGCCACAGCATTCCCAAGAGCACGTTGGTACATGGCGATCACTCCTCCCCTGCACCACCGCCAGCCTCAGGGCCAGTTCCGCACCCTGCCATGACCGTTCAAAGGGCTGCCCCATGGCTTGCACTGGGGTTCTGTAGAGAGCGGCTGTGCCTGAGCGAGGAGCTGTGCAGTGCTAGCTAGGCTGCGGCTGTACACAGCTGCAAGTGGAACACCTGCTAGGCCCTGTGAATCCATGCCCCACGCACTGGGCGGTTGCATTCCAGTGGTAGCGATGACGGATCAGCAAGGCAAAGCTGCCTCTAGCTGGGAGCTAACGAGCCACTCCATACAACTTACCTTGATGGAACACAGCTGCACAGTGCCGTGGCCTTCAAG
This sequence comes from Sphenodon punctatus, assembly GCA_003113815.1. NCBI lineage: Eukaryota > Metazoa > Chordata > Lepidosauria > Sphenodontia > Sphenodontidae > Sphenodon > Sphenodon punctatus. The sequence continues at coordinate 2,789,171 of QEPC01007384.1, read as the reverse complement.
CGATGTGACTGATGCAAGCCTGGTGCGGATGCGCCCTGGCATGGAATCGCATCAGGTCATGTCAGGGGCACAGGGGGTGGGGTGGCCTCTGGCCCCCAGAGGAGGCTGGCAGTGCCTATGGCTGTCTGGTGGTCCATGGGGTGGGGGGGATGTGCCGCTGGGCCGGCGAGGTGGGATTCCCATCAGGTGCGTGGAACACACCCACGGTACCGCACCAATCCCAGGGCACACAGCATGGGCTGTCACGGTACATATGTCTGCTGGTTGCTGTGGCTGGGCGTGGGGTGTAGAGTGAGAGGTGGTGTGAGCATGTTGACTGAGTGGTGATAGTGAGGGAGCGCAGCAATTGAACACTGGTGCTGGTGTCCAGAACAGGGTGTAGGTACAGAGGTGGGGGTAGGCGGGTGTGCTCAGCAGGTCACCTCGTGCAGCTGTTTCCGGTACCCTGAGACAGGCTTGGGGTTGCAGGGGATGTGGAAGGCACAGTGTGGGTGTGCAGGGTGCCTGGGGCTTGGAGCTTTGAGGAACAGATAGCAGGTGGGTGATAGCTAGGTGCAGAGGCTGCTGACAGGCCGGGTAGTTACAGGGGACACAGTCACAGCTGCGTGGGCCTTGGTCAGGTCCTCCGGCCACGTAACGCCTAGGCAGGTAGCTGCTAGGGTATCCAGCACAGGTACTGGTGGTGGGTTCCCCCTGAGTGTACGTGGTGTTGGTGGTACCATGCTGCCTGTTGATGGGCCCCCTGAGGAGAGGGCCGTCCTGTTAATGATCCTGTCCTCCTGCTTCATGATCCTGGTGCTGGTGTTCGAGCAATGTGCCAAGCTACTACTGCCGGGTCACCACTTCTACAACCATGGCGTACGGCGCAGGAGAGCGGCCAACATGCACCAAGCTGCATTGTTACAGTGGGCACAGAGGGTAGCTGTCCACCGACAGTCCATCTTTGGAACAGCGGTGTCCCAGGACATGCGTCTGGTACTGTCCTGGGGGCCGCTCAATGTCTACGGGCGCTGTGTCACTGTCCCAACGTGGAGGCTGAATTGGATGCGCTCTCGCACCAATGAATCATGGGAGAACATGCTGGCCACCTGGACGGATGAGGAATGGATGGACCACTTCCGTATGAACCACTCCCTGTTGGCCCAGCTTGGAGAGCTCCTCAATCCACATCTCCAGAGGCGCAATACCAACATGCAGTATTCGCTGCCGCCAGGGACGTGCTTGGCTATGGCCATGTGGAGACTGGCCACCCTCAATTCCTGTCGGAGTGTTGGGGAGCAGTTTGGGGTGGGGACCGTGACCATTAACCTGTCTCTTATACACATCTAGATGTGTATAAGAGACAGGGCGATCACTCCTCCCCTGCACCACCGCCAGCCTCA
>QEPC01007384.1:2723711-2770364 GCA_003113815.1 Sphenodon punctatus | reverse complement strand
AAAAAAAAAAAAAATACAAAAAAAAATACAAAAAACACAAATCCAATACTTTGAAACAAAAAGTTAACATAAGGAAACTCAAAATTAATACATTAAGAACACAGATGGCCAAAAATATATGCTTATAATAGGAAATACATGACAACTCCACTCCCACTCCAAGCTCCCCTATCTGTTGAGAGGCTCCTTCTAGCAAGCCCGTGATCTGTGGAATATTTTCAGAGTTAAAGGCACAGTGTAGTTCCTAGTGCCAAGGGGCTGGGCACGGGAGTGTTTTTGCTTGTCATTCTTCCCCGATCAGGATTTATTCATGTCTATAATCTTGTCAAATCCGTAGGCAGCTGGGAGAGTTGAGCAAGAAGAGCAAATAGATGGGGTTGCTGCAAGCTGTTCTCAGCATGTCATGTGCACACCTTGCAACTTTTACTAGCTCAACTAGTCGAGTTATGTATAAGATGGGGTTAAAAAAAAAGGCATGGTAAAAGAAAACAGGGTGTAAACTATCTAGGGATATATGAGTTTAGGGAGTGCTATCAAATGCACAGACTTCCAAGTGCAACTTCTAATATTATTATAGAGCCACAGTAGTGGCTCCATAGTTAAGGCGGAGCTAACTTTCTTCATTGAGAGTCCCATAGAGTTCAATGGGAGTCCCAGGGGCAATTTTCTCTGGTTTGCAACCCACTGATGACAGGGTTTTCTCATTGATTTGCCATGAATAGTGAATGTGGTTTGCATAGAAGAGTCGGGAATGCCCAAAGTACGTGCCACTGTTAACAGATTGTGCAATGGATAGCTATAAGATGTTTAATTATGATTGTGAAGTACTGTCTGTATGCTTTAACTTATACTTATGTCATGCACGCTTCCATACCTATTTGATTTGAGGACACAAGACAAGCGTGGGCACTTGATGGCCTAAAGATAAGACTCTTGCTTAAGAAGCAAGAGGTTCTGGGTTCAAATTCTTTGTACTGCTGCTGTCATTGAGTGGGAAAGAAAAAGACTGTACCTTTAGGGATTTTTTTTTTTTTGCTGTTGCTGGCTATCGAAGGTTTACGTCCAGTCTTGGCCATGAGGCCCTGATCCTGGAATCCAAGCAACCTCTGCATCCACAGAGTGGCACAGCATCGTCCCAGGCCCGTAACCCAGAGGTCAATGGATAAAACCATTCTCGGCTAGATGACTTCTTTGAGAGGTGTGAGTTGTAAGGGTGTGTTGGTCTACAGGTATGATCCTTGCTTGAGGGGCAAGAGGTTCTGGATTCAAATCTCCTGCAGGGCTATTGTCAAATAACAAAAGAAAAGGCTGCGTGATGGTGCTTGTGAGGACCATATCAATGTCTAGGGATGGGCGAACATGGTTAGGATGTTCGGAGTTTGGACCAAACTTGGTCTGTTTGGACATCCAAACTGAACTCTTGAATGACCGAACAGCTTGGTCATGTTCGGATGAGAATGGGGGCAGGAAAAACGTCTTTCCAGAGCCAAAAATTAGGTTTTGATTTTGTTTCAGTTTCGCTATTTTTGAATGTTCTGCCAAGTTCAGCCAAACCGAACTCGGCTGAACAGAACCATCAAACCCAAACTCTGGTTTCGAACCGAACGACCGAACATCCGAACCGCTTTCTGTTCACCCTTCCCTATCAATGTCCATTGTATGAGTATGGTATGCTGCTATTGAGAGAGAAGAAAAAGGCCTACGTGATGGGGCTGGTAAGAACAGCATTGATAGAACACATGAAATATCCAAGTTCCTGCTATGTTCTATATATTGCCATTGAAGGTGGGGAAAAAGGGCCTGTGTGTCAAGTCAGAAAGAAAACTGCCATGTGATGGGGCTTGTGAGAACAACATCAATAGAATGCTTATAATGAACGTTCGTACATGTGAAGAGTATAATGAGAGGAACTTGAAATGAAATTGTGATGCCCAAAAACTCCAGTCTGATTGGTTGGTGTAGGCAATTCTTTTGTAGGGACCCAGGCAGCTGGTTGGCAAACAAGGCCCCTGGACCTGCAACCCTTTCTTCCCTACTTGAGCACAAAAATCCCAGTTTTTGAAGAGCAGGGCTTGTTGGTCTAGAGATACAGCTCTTGCTTGGGGAGGAAGAGGGCCTGGGTTCTAATTGCCTGTAATACTGCTGTCATAGAATAGGAGGGGGAAATGCCTTACATTTAGGGACATTTGTTGTTTCTGGCTGTCAAAGGTTCACATCCATTCCTGTTCATGGGGCCCCGATCCTGGAATCCAGGCACCTTCTGCATCCACAGAGTAGAACAGCATTGTTCCAGACCTGTAACCCAGAGGTCAATGGATAAAACCATTCTCAGCTAGATGGTGTCTTTGAGAGCTACGAGGTGCAAGGGAATGTAAGCCCTAGGGCAGGGACCTTGTCTATTCCACTACTTTGTAAAGCACCAGGTACATTGCTGGTGCTATATAAATGCTTGCTAATAATAATAATATTAATAATAACAAATAAATTTAGAGGTATGATCCTTGTTTGGAGGACAAGAGGTCCTGGGTTCAAATTCCCTGTGGCACTGCTGTCGAGTAACAAGGAAAAAGGCCATGTGACGGTGCTTGTGAGAACCATGTCAATATCTCTGGTATGAGTACAGTATACTGCTATTGAGAGAGAAAGAAAAGGGCTGTGGTGACGGGGTTCGTGAGAACATCCTCAACAGAACGCATTTAATATCCGAGGTCCAGGTATGCTCTGTGTGTTGAGTGAGAAGGAAAAGGATTGCATGACGGAGCTCATGAGAACACCCTCGACAGAACGCATAAAATACCCAAGTTCCCAGCATGCTCCATATACTGCTGTTGAGGGGGAAAGGAAAGAGCTGCGTGACGGGACTTGTGAGAACACCCTCAATAGAACGCATATGATGAACGCTGATACGTGTGAAGAGTATAATAAGAGTAAGTTCAATTGTGATGCCCAAAAAATCCAGTCTACTCTGAGGGTATAGACTACTATTTTGTTGGTGCCCAGGCACCTGGCATACAAAGTCTCCAGATCTGCTGCATATGCCCCCTCTTCTTTACCTATTTGAGGACAAATTCCAATACCACGAAAATCCAATACCACCCACAGAGCTTGGTGGTCTAGAGGTAAGACTCCTTGCTGAAGGAACAAGAGATTCTGGGTTCAGATCCCCTCTAGTACTGCTGTTGTCAAATGGGAGGGAAGAAGACTATACCTTCAGAAAAAAAATGATTTTGCTGCTGACTATCTAACGTTCATGTCCAGTCCTGTGCATGGAGCCCTGATCCTGGAATCCAACCAACCTCTGCATCTGCAGTGGTGCAGCATTGTGCCAGGACCATAAGCCAGAGGTCAATGGATCAAAATCATTCTTGGCTATCTTGCATCTTTGACTGCTGTAAAGACTAAGGGCGTGTTGATCTAGAGATAGGATATTTGCGTAGGAGGCAAAAGGTCCTGTGTGTGAGTCTCCTGTAGTGCTGCTGTCATCAAGTGGGAGGGGGAAAGACTAAGCCTTTTAGAAAAGTGTTGTGGCTGCTGCTGGCCATCGAAGGTTCACGTCCAGTCATGTTCATGGGGCCCTGATCCTGGAATTCTTTCTCTGGTGGGTGGAGGATGCCTGGGATCCAGCTCATTCTGCGGTGGCATGAGCCTTGAAATCAGTGAGACCATTTGCAGGGCATAAATTTAGTCGTGTGCAGTCTCCGTGGGAATGGAGCTAATAATAGGAAGTATCAGGAGGACACCACAAGCAGAGAGGGAAGCAAAAGATGCATTAGGTTGTGGTTACATTGTATCTGCTATCTAACTGTTGTCAGATATACCTGAATCTCGACATTGATAGCTCTAACAGTTGTGTGTGTGGGCTCATGCTGTAGCTACCCCCTTTGTGGAAACTTTGTGGGTGTCTTTTAAAGAGGTGGGAAACATCAGGCCTGGGGGCCAAATGCAGCCTGTGGCTAGTTTTTTTTTGGCCCCTTTCTAGTTCCTGGATTTGCCCCTGGATTCAATTCCTGCCCCCCAAGTGCTGAAAGACTGAGCTCAAGGTAAGGGAGCAGGGATGAGGGCATGCACCTGAGGGCAAGGAACAGATCCATGATCTGGACCCTCTTGCTGAGCGCACCCCTTCAGCCCCTCATTCTTTGCTCCAACTTCTTTGCGGCCCTTGGAGCTTGTACCAGTTTTTAAAGTGGCTCCTGGGAGGGAAAAGGCATACAGTACTGAGCATGCACTTGATTCCTTCTAAATAGAGAGGCAGTGTGGTGTAGTGGATAAGGTGCTGGACTTGGACCTGCCATGGCAGGGGGAATGCATGGGGGCTGCCTCCCCCCAAGTGAAGACAACACCCACCACAGCTCCCTGTCCTCCCCCCACAGTGCAATCAGGATGGGTAGAGTTTAATCTCTCCCCAGCTCTAAGCATGGACACCTGATTCAGAAGTCTTGGAGACCTTGAGCCAGGTCATGGTCAAACCAACCCCAGCCCCAAGACCCAGCCTCACCTCTAGGCATATCCACACACACCCCAGTCCATCCATGGTGCTTGCTTGGCAGGGGGAGGGGCTTGTCTTGGGGGCAGCAGCCTGAGAAGGGCCTAGGGATGCAAAATGCCTCAGTCCGGCCCTGGCAGGGAGGGAGCTGGGAAAGTACTGCAGGAGCAGGCAGCTTCAACGCCTCTGCCCCCAGGCTCAGAGTTTGCAGTGGAGATGGGTGGAGGGTGAGAGGAAAGAGCCAGGGAAGTGCTGCAGGAGCGGGCAGTTTCAGCACCTCTCTCCCAGGCTCAGAGTTGCGGCAGAGGTTCAGGGCCAGACACAAGCAGCATTGATTGTGGAAGCAGCATTTCAGGCAGCCAGCCAAGTCCCCTCCCCCCAACCTGGAAGTGCAACTAGTTCTGTAACGCATACAGATAGTGAGTTCCTAACTGCAGTACGAGCCATGGAGCCTCCTGAAGGAGGAAACTAACTAGCTCATTAATATATATGTATGTAAAACGTAACTTGTTGTCCACTACTACAAGTTCTCTACTCTTTTTTTTGGCATGGCATATATTGTCTTCATGACCATCTCTGCAGAAAATATGTCTTATTTTCTGAAATATCATGTAACCGAAACATAGATGTAGTACAATCTCTTGCCATCTTCATACTCCCTGAAATCACTCTCAGGAGTTTGGATCATGTTGTAAAAAACCCCAAAGAAATTAGACAAACAAAAAACCTACGGTTTAAAAAACCTAGTTAAGGCAGATTCACATCAACAAACTTTAACAAACCAGGAAATTGTATGTTAAGACTCCCGCCTTAACTTGCACACCTTGTAAGCAGTGAAGCTGTTGTATGGTCTCACATACTGTGCTCGCTTACAACTTAGGCTCCATGCACCCACACTTGGCCTTGGTCTTTCAGCCCCAATCCTCTTCCTTTGCAGGTTGGGGGCAACACTAAAACTAGGATGACATGCTCCTCTCTGTCAAATATTACATTGTTACTCTAGTTCCAATGTGGAAATAAAAATCTATTTCAGTCAGGAACTGGAATTAAGATGTAGAAAATATTTTAAAGATGTGAACCTCTTTTACAGGATTTGTAATAGATAGGTTAATGTTAATTTCAGTTGTCATCAATACGATCTGACAAATAGATATAAATGAAAAAGGAAGTAAGTCAGTGTAGATTTGGCATTTTATAAAAGGTGTAATTGTTTATAGAGTGCTTTCAGTGTTCAAAGCACTTTACAATCCTTATCTAGTTCACCCTCACAGCATCCCTGTGAGGTAGGACATTATTATTCCCATTTGCAGGTGAGGAACTGAGAGAGAGAGAGAGAGAGACTTGTCCAAGGACATCTGGCGAGTTAATGTCTAAGACCAGATTTGAAGCCTGGTCTCCCAGATCCAAGTCCAGCACCTTATCCACTAAACTACACTGGTTTTGTTAGAGAGGATTTTCTAGCTGTGATGGGGTGAAAGAAAATATATTGCTTTTGAGAATGTAAGATATTTAAATCATGTGGGAAAGGAACAGTCATCTTAGGCTCTGTTGCATAGCTATCCCAGTTTCATTTCCTAGGTAGAAAACCAAGTCTGGAATTGTTTTCTCTCTGAATCACCTTTTTAAGGTTAAGGTGGAAAAACTAGTCTGTCAGGGGTGGCCAAAATTCCCAACTCCAGGAGGTGCATATGGAAATCCTATATAGGGCCTGGATCCATAAAAAAACATACACATGTGCACACACAAACCTTTCCTATTTTGAGCTAGTCCTCTGCGGTCCTGGATGCTGAAATTCAGAAGAGCAGCTGTGATTCAGCTACTGAGATTCAGGTACACTGAAATAAGACAAGACCCTTAAGGCACCGCCAGGCCCAGGATCAGCCTTGACTGAGAGCCACACGTGAACTACCCAAGACCCACGTGTGGCTCCTGAACCACAGGTTGCAAACCCCTGGACTGCTCTTTCTTGACATTTGAGAAACCTTATTCCTCAATCCCTGTACTTAGTTGCACATCTTGTCAGTGCTTGGAGTGTTTGCTGATGAGATGCTGGAGTTCCGGATGTTAGCTACGCAATGTGTAAACAACAGAGGAACATTTTACAACCCTCATTTCAGCAGTCAAGTTTGTAGAGCAAGTAGGCAAACCCAAGGAGAGTCTGAGTAGCAAAATCCCTCCTAACTCTGATGCTCCTATTATTTCTATGACTTAAGTGTCTGGGCTCTGTTGTATAGTTTATTTGTGTTAATATCTACCCAGCTCTCAAGTCTAGTTTATTTATTTATTTGTATAAATGGTACCAATTTCTTCGTCAAATCCCAGAAAGACATGATTTATGAGACTAACTAGCTGATTTCATTGGATCAGGCTTAAATCAATTATTTTGTCTGATGTGATAAATTTACAAATCATCCCATTTTATAAATTGGAACCAAAGCCAAATCTTGTTGCAGCAAATACATATTTATTTTGTGTATCTTCTCCTCAGTAGCGCTCTCCTATCTAAATGGAACATTGGGAGAAAATCAAGGATCCTCTCAGTGTATCAGAAGTGTTTTAGATTTTTGCTTAGATTGCACTGTAGGGAGCAGGACTGTGCATTTGGGATTTGATAAAACCCAAATAAACCAGAAAAGGCTCCCTTTGGCTTCCATATTTTAAACACGAATACTAGGGCTGTGTGTTCGGATTTCGAGTGAAACCAGCATTTTCCAAAAAATGTAATATCCAAGGTCTCGAACTGGACCTCCCAAACTGTAGGGCACACTGTCACGGGTTGGAGGTCGGCACCCCCACTTTACCGGGTTTGAGTGACTCAGTTTCCCTCGCGCACAGCCCACTTGAATCAGTTTTTCTCTCTGGCTGATTCAAGCCTGCCGCAGGGACAACCCCTTTGTCACCCAAGGACCCGATCCTTCCCGTTTACAGACTCTTTAATCTCTGGGTTTGCAAGAGCTTGAGAACTCTTGTTGCTCACTTGTGTTCCAATGTTAGACACAGACACTTCTTCATAAAGATAAGAAGTTAGTTTATTGATTACATAAGCAAGATTGTTGATACAGGGTGGTTACTAGAAATCAAAGATAAATATAATGCATTCCTAACCTATACTGGTTGAATTCTGAAATAAGCATCTTACCCTATAAGGTCCATAAGTTCTGGTTCCTCAGTCATAGATGTAGAATGACTGGACACTGGTCTCTTACTTGGTAGAAAGCAAAATCATGCCTCTCAGTCCATAGTTTCTAGCCCTGCTTGCTGGCAGGTTTTAGGATGCAGACGCAGTTGCTCAAGATGCCCAAGCGAGAGAGAAGATGACTTAATGGCCCTCGCTTAAGTACCTTTCATGGTCTCTTTGTTTTGGCTTTCCCGTCTTGGAGAAACCTGAAGTCTGTCATGTAGGCAACCCAGGCAAACCTGAAGGTCGATTTGCATCTCCCCAGGGTTCTGTCTGGCCAAGGTTCCCAATACACATTATTTTTATCTCTTTGCATTTCCTGGAGTTTCGTCAGTGTCACAGTCCTGATTTGGATTTTACAGTTCTCAATTGTAACATTACATACATGTTGCACCTTTCGCTTTACATATTTACTAGGCTTGTAGTCTATATGTAGGCCAGTATCATACGTGTGTGACCCTATGTTCCTCCGTGACACACACGCAGCTTGGAGCTGGGTTGCTCTGATTCTCACCTTAGTCGCCTGCTTGGGGAGTTTGTAGGGACTGTCTCAGAACTGCAGTCTCCAGTACTGCAGCTACATCTACATCTATTTCAGTCAGGTTGTACTGAAGACATAACTGGAATTAAAATGTAGAAAATATTTTAAAGATGTGAACCTCTTTTGCAGGATTTGTAATAGATAGGTTAATGTTAATTTCAGTTGTCATCAATACGATCCGACAAATAGATATAAATGAAAAAGGAAGTAAGTCAGTGTAGATTTGGCATTTTATAAAAGGTGTATTTGGAATTAATTACCATTTTAAGTTACAATAAATTTCATTTTTGGTAAATTGAATTTTGAAAGATATGAAAGTATAGTATTCAATTTAAATTATTTTGGAATAAGAGAAGTGTATAAGAAAGATGCCTTAACATACATTTTCTGTTGTGTTAAAGTTTGAATAAATGTGAATCTGCCTTAACTATGTCTTAAACCAAAGGCTTTTTGATATTAGAATTTCCTTTTCTTTTGATGAAGTGGAAGTGTGGTTCTTTCTGGCTTTTCCAAACCCTCCCCAGGTGTCTGGATGCACCCTAGTGGATCCAGGTGCCTGAGGGACATTTAAAGGGACTTCCCTGCCCCAGCACACTGAGACTAGGATGCACTGGGGCAGGGAAGCAGTGCCAGGGGTTTAAACCTTCTCTAGGCAGCTGGATGCTCCCTGGTGGATCCAGACGCTTAAAGGGACAAGGACATTGCAGAGAAGCTGAATGAGTTCTTTGCTTCGGTCTTCACTGCAGAGGATGTTGGGGAGATACCCACGCCTGAACCTTACTTTGTAAGTGTTGAATCACAATGTGACTCTGGGCTTCTAGAGAAAATTGACAAACTAAATACTAACAAATCACCAGGACCAGATGACATTAGCCCTAGAGTTCTGAAGGAAGGAACTCAAACATGAAATTTCAGACCTACTGTTAGTAATTTGTAACCTGTTGCTAAAATCTGCCACTGTACCGGAGGACTAGAGGGTGGCAAATGTAACCCCAATATTTAAAAAGGGATCCAGAAGTTATCCTGGAAACTACACACCAGTAAGCTTGACCTCTGTGCTGGGCAAAAATGGGAAATATTAAGAATAGAATCACTGGGCATGTTGATAAACATGGCTTAATGAGGAAGAGTCAACATAGATTTAGCAAAGGTAAGTCATGCCTCACTAATCTGTTGGAATTCTTTAAGGGTGTAAATAAGCATGTGGACAAGGGAGACCCGGTAGATATAGTGTACCTGGATTTCCAGAAATTATTTGATAAAGTCCCACATAAAAGACTCTTGAGAGAACTAAAAAGTCATGGAGTAGGAAGTAGTGTCTTACTATGGATTGGTAACTGGTTAAAGAATGAGAAGCAAAGAGTAGGACTAAATGTTCAGTTTTCACAATGGAGAGATGTAAAAAGTGGTGTGCCTCAGGGATCTGTATTGGGACCAGTGCTGTTTAATGTATTCATTAATGATCTGGAAAAGGGCATTAAGAGTGAGGTGATCAAATGTGGAGATTTATTTATTTATTTATTTGACAGAGTTTCTATCCCACTTTCCCCACCTCAGCGGCTCAGAGTGGCTTACATATTACAAAAAACAATATAAAAATATTTAAAACATCATAAAACCTACAAACATACTCACAAACACCCCTCCTCCCCATCCTTCTCTCCCACCCCCCACCCCTCACCAAATGCCTGACGGAACAGCCAGGTTTTGCAGTTCTTACAGAAGGCTGGAAGGTCCGGGGCCAAATGCGTCCCCACCGAGAGAGAGTTCCATAGGTGCAGTGATCGAGAACGCCCTGCCCTGCGTGCCCCCCCCCGAGAAACCCGGGGGACCTCCAGCAGTGCGCCCCCCGTTGACCGTAGGGGCTGATCAAGAACCCGGGGAGTGAGGCGGTCTCTCAGATAAGCAGGACCCAGTCTGTGTAGGGCTTTATAGGTTAGAACCAACACTTTGAATCAGGCCCGGAAGACTATTGGCAGCCAGTGCAGAGACTGAAGCACTGGTGTAATATGCTCCCGGCGGCCCAACCCCACCAGGAGCTGGGCAGCCGCATTCTGCACCAGCTGCAGTTTCCGAGCCGTCATCATAGGTAACCCCACATAGAGTGTGTTGCAGTAGTCTAACCAAGAGGTAATAAAAGTATGGATGATCATGGCCAGGTCCGGAACTGAAACCAGCGGCTGAAGCCGTCGCACCAGATGTAACTGGTGGAAGGCACTCTTTGCCACAGCCTCCACCTGGAGATCCAGGTGGCGCTGCACATCAAGGAGCACCCCCAGGTTCTGGACCTGGGGCGTCAGCGGAGGGCAAACTCCATCAATCGATGAAGTTGTCAACTCCACTGACCTACCTACTAGCATCACCTCCATCTTGTCAGGATTCAGTCACAGTTGGTTAGCCCTCATCCAGTCCCCCACAGCTGCCAAACACTGGGGTAAGCACCAGACAGTGGGGCCTGGGTCAGTTGAAAATGAGAGATACAGTTGGGTGTCATCTGCATACTGATGACACCTCACCCCGAATTCTCTGATCACTTCGCCAAGCGGCTGCATATACACGTTGAACAGGAGAGGGTACAGAACAGAACCCTGCGGGACCCCACATGGGAGGACTCAATAAGATGAAAAATAGTCACAGAGTACCACCCGCTGAATTCTTCCAGTTAGGCATGAGTGGAACCATTCAAGAACAGTCCCACCCACCCCCGCACTGTCCCGCAGATGCGTCACCAACATCTCGTGGTCAATGGTATCAAATGCTGCTGAAAGATTTAAAAGGACCAATAGGGTCGATCAACCCTGGTCCTTTTCTCGGCAAAGGTCATCTACAAAGACCAAAGTGCTGCCTCAGTGCCATGCCCCAGATGGAAGCCAGACTGCGAGGGATCAAGATAACTGACGCGGTCAAGATGCCTCCGGAGCTGCTGAGCCACTACCTGCTCTATAACCTTCCCTAAAAAGGGAAGGTTAGAGACAGACCGATAGCTGGCAGGGGAGTCAATGTCAAGCAATGGTTTCTTGAGCAGAGGCCGCACCACCGCCTCCTTGAGACAGCATGGCACTCTGCCCTCCCACAGGGAGGCGTTGACCACCCCAGCCAGCATCGGCCCCAATGTCTCCCGGAAGCTCTTAATCAGCCAGGATGGGCATGGATCTAGTTCACAAGAGGTGGCTTGAACTGCCCCAAGCACCTCCACCACGTCAGCGGGTGTCACCAACTAAAAGTGATCCCATAAAAACTGACAGGCCAGGGCTTCTACAACCTCTGCCTCCTCCATGGCATTAAGTCTTAAGGCATCGAGGTCTTGGTGAATCCGAGTGATTTTATCCACAAAATAATCTGCAAAAAGGTCACAGTGGGCGGAAGATGACTCAACCTCCAGGTTGAGTGCAGCTGGACTGACCAGCCCCCGCACAACCCGGAACAGCTCCACTGGATGGGATATAGCAGCTGCTATGAGGGCAGCAAAGAACTCCCTCTTTGCTATCCGCATAGGCTCGTAAACTAGCTCTATGTCACAATCAGTCGACTTCAGCCCGAGATCAGCACCACCATCGCTCCAACGTTGCCTCTCTAGCTTCAGGACTCACAGCTCCTCGGAGAACCAAGGAGGTCTGTGGGGCCGCTGCCTAGGCAGCGGACGTCTGGGAGCCGTTTGATCAATGGCCTCAGTTAGCAAGATGTTCCATAGCTCAACGAGGTCATCATCGAGGTCAGCGGGTAAATCCCCCAGAGCACCTAGAACCGCACTGGGTCCATCAGCCTCCGGGGGTGGACTATCCTAATGGGTCTTACACCCTGCCGGGGGCAGACATGTGCTAGAAGGGAGGTCTGTAGGAGGTAATGGTCTGTCCATGACAAGGGTACAGTTTTTATCTCCCCCATTAATGAAGCACCTGCCTCGGTGCTTTGTTGAATGAATGAATGAATGGCTTTATTCAGCGTGGCCATAGGCCATTGCTTTACCATGAAACAAAAAGTGCTTGGCTAACATATTTACATAATCAAGATAGCCAAACAATATCATCGATAACTAAAACCATCAACAATTACCACCAACTACTACATACCGAGTAGTGCTTGGTCTAAGTTAAATTCTGACATACATAAACATACATAACTCATATTCCTTATCATAACTAATAAATAATATTAAACAAACATTATCCCTAATAAGCAGTACACATTAAGCACAATACCCATTACAACATATAGCGGATCGTGTGACTGCCAGATTACTTTAAAGTCTGCCTATAACAAAAACTGAAGTCACATGCCCCCCTTAAATTCCAGAAAGTTCTTACACAGTTGGGCGGATTGAATAAAAAAACTGGCCAACACTGCTCCTTCTTAGATCCCAATAACCGGCGAAGCAAGGTAAGTTCAGATCTACCAGGTAATTCCTCCAAATGACAACTCACTAAAATATGCCCCACTGTTTCCACAGCTACATTATCGAAGGGACGTAGCCTCTCTAAAAAGGGAATACCCTTCGCCCGCCCCTCTAGCACTATTGAGGGCAAGGTATTGACCCGAGCCTGGAATATAAGTTGGTTACCTCTAGCCGGAAATCCGACAGTCAGGTAAAATACTACCTGACCCAACTCCAGAGCCCAGTGAAGATGAAATTCAACATGAGGGGATGCTCTTATTTTGCCAAGTTCGTTTTGTCTTTCAATATCCCTGGCATGGGTGACAATCTCCTTACAAACTGCCACCACTGGTTTGTGAGCCAAATAATCCACAGACATGCCCAGGGTCCTAAGGTAGCCCTCCATCCTTCCCTGCCAAGGATTGATGTGAGTGTCTCTCCTTGCAATCTGGAGTAAGTCTGAACACTGGCCAGTAAACAAATTGCACCAAAATTTACTCGCCCGATCTAGGGCTTGTTGGTACCAACTGTTCTGGCCCCATTCCAGCCTATCACCGTGTGAGGAGTGCCAATTGGCCCAACAAGGAGGACTTGAAGGAAACTGGCCTGGATGGAGTTTAATAAATGGCCACAAAACGGGGTCCACAGTTCGGCCCCATACATCACCTGGGCCCTTACCTTACTAAGGAAAACTTGAAGGGCCAATAATGAGGCATTCCTGCCAGATTTCCTAAAATAGGAAAGAATTGAACGGGACACTGCCTTAGCCTGGACAATCGCCCTCTGCACATGCTCCCTCCAGGAGTCAGATTGATGAAAAAGAATCCCCAGGTACCTAACGTTTGTAACTTGTTGAATAGAGTGGCCCTGGATACCCCAATTGTATATCCGCCTATGGTTGGAAAACACCATTACCTTGGACTTAGAGAAGTTGATATTCAATTTGTTATCCCTGCAGTATGACACAAAGGCCTGCATCTGTCTCTGCAAGCCTATAGAGCTTTGTTAATGAGATGACACCAAGTTATTCAAGGTAGTTAAAACATGGGCAGACTGAAGAATTGCAACAGGATCTTATGAGACTGGGTGCCTGGGCATCTAAATGGCAGATGTGATTTAATGTGGACAAGTGCAAAGTGATGCACATAGGGAAAAATAATCCAAACTATGACTACACAATTCTAGGCACTAAGTTAGGAGTTACCACTCAAGAAAAGGATGCGCAGCAGCAGCAGTCAAAAAAACAAACAACGTTAGGAGTTATTTACAAAGGGATAGAGAATAAAACTGAGGATGTCATAATGCCTCTATACAAACCAATGGTGCGACTTCACCTGGAATATTGTGTGCAGTTCTGGTCGCCCCATCTCAAAAAACACATAGCTGAACTAGAAAAGGTACAGAGAAGAGCAATGAGAATGATAAATGGTATGAAACGGCTTCTGTACCAAGAGAGGCTTGACAAGCCGGGTCTCTTCAGCTTAGAGAAGAGAAGACTGAGAGGGGACATGATAGAGGTTTATAAAATCTTGAGTGGTGTGGCACGAGTAGATAGGGAACAGTTATTTACCCTCTCAAATAGTTCTAGAACTAGGGGACACTCCATGAAACTAGCTGCCAGCAGATTTAAAATAGAAGGAAGTACTTTTTCACTCAATGCATCATTAACTTATGGAATTTGTTGCCAGAGGATGTTGTCAAGGCCAGTAGTAAGTAGGTTACGGGATGAACGTACTGTCGGGAGCTTGGAGAAAATAATGGGGAATGGATTGCCCGTTGTGATTGTTGGTTCTTCTCCCATGCGATTGAGATTGGCCACTGTCGGAGGACAGGATGTTGGACTTGATGGACCATTGGTCTGATTCAGTATGGCACTACTTACGTTCTTATGTTCCTGCCCCAGAGCACGCTGGCTGGGATGTGTTCGGGCAGGGAAGTGGGGGTAGGGGTTTAATCTGGCCTTAGGATCTGCGGTGCCTAGGGCAGGGGAGAAATGTCTAGGGCCTAGGGCAGGGGAGAAATGCGGGGCTAGTCTCCCGCTGGCGGCAAAGCCGCGGCCAGCCCTAGGGTTGCTCCCCGGCTCAGGGGGAGCTCCCCAGCTCGATTGGGGGGTGCTACCTGGGCCTGGGCTCAGGGACGGGTGGAGAGGCACTCCCCTCCGTCCATCCCCAAGCCCAGCCATTTCGGGGGCGCTTACCTCCCCATCCATCATTGTGGCATCGCCCCTTGCTGTCCTGGGCCTCGCTCCCTGTCCTTGCCAGCTCCCTGCGGCACGTTCCAGCGGCGGCAGGTGCAGCAGCAGCAGCAGATTAAATCTGCTGCTGTGCCGCCTGCCACCACCGTAAGTTGCAGAGACTGTGGGAGAGGCGGGGCCTCTGCCTCTCCCTCACTTCCTCTGGCCCCCTCCGCTGCCTGGCTGTCTTGGCATGGGGTAGTGAGGGAGAGGCAGAGGCCCCGCTTCTCCCACATTTCCACTGGCCGAGACTGACAGGCAGTGGGGGGGGCACCCACGGAGTGAGGGAGAGGCCACTTCCTCACTTCCACTGGTGGCTGGCCCCTTCCGCTGCCTGGCTGTCTCAGTCAGGGGGAATGAGGGAAAGGCAGAGGCCCCGCCTCTCCCACATTTCCCCTGGCTGAGACTGACAGGCAGTGTGTGTGTGTGTGTGTGGGGGGGACATGGAGTGTGGGAGGGACGGGGCCTCTGCCTCTCCCTCACTCCATGCCCCCCCTCCGCTGCCTGTCAGGGGAGATGTGAACCAGTCAGTCAGCCGGGGGGCCCTGCACAGGGTCCCCAGCTCCCGACCACTGTTAGGCCAGGAGCTGGGGACCCTGAGTGCAGGCCCTCCCCCAGGAGCGGGACCTGGGGAGGCTGCCCCGAGCCACCCTGCCGACCGGGGGATGTTTAAAGTGGTTTTCCTGCCCCAGAGCACCCTGACTTGGATAAGCTTGGGCAGAGAAACAGGGCAAGGGGGGGTTGAATCCTCCCCTAGGCGGCTGGCTACGACCTTCAGCAACTGAGAGTTCATTTAGTTGTGTAAATACCTTAGCATGTAGATGTGTAGTTGTCGAAGCAGAGTATGAAGATTGAAGGACGGTATATATATCTCCTCGACATCTGTGTCAGGCTTCGTTCCTTTGAAGACTGTATGCGATAGCGAGTATATAGTTTGGCACCTTCCCTAGTCCCCCATATCTATGTTGTGGTGTAAGTTTGGTATCCAAATGCAGAGTACAATTGTGTCATTGTTCAATCAGCAGCAACAACCCAGAATAAGAAATGAGCGAGTATGCATGCATGACATAACCTCTCTTCCATAGAAGTTAACGACATCTTCTACGGCATATAACTTTAGTTTGAAAGGATGTTGGTTTTTTGGTTTTTTTAGCAACGTCGAGCAGTGGTTAGTAGACAGTGGGGCTGATCCCATGCCCCGTGGATCCTGTGCTCAACCCATGCATTGTGCAGTGCATGGATCCCACGCGGCTTCCACATGGAAGGGGTTTGGGACTGTGGCCAATGTCATTTAATTTTGAATACATTCAAGATAACACACAGCTTTCAATAATGGAGAAATCTCCTGCAACAGATCTGTTGCAAACCCAGAATTAAAATGCACCAAAACTCCAATGTTAAAGATAGGTGGGGATTCAATTATATCTCCGTCTCACCTTAACAACAAAGCCGCTACTGTGGGTCTATAATAAACGATCACACTCCCTCTTAGAGACAAGATTATACATAAAATGGCTATTCATAACCACCTACTCTATGATTAATTGCTATTAGGTTAAACCAGAATATCTCTTCCTGACTGAGTTATCACTTTATCCCTGGAATTTCTATATGGGATTGTAAAAACCTCATCTCCCAATGTGTCATTCAGATTACCACTGTTTCCTTCCTCTGTGCCCATTCGGGCATTAAAATTCCCCACAATTATAAGCACAGCCCTGGGGAATTTCTCCATTCGCATATCTATAATAGTTTCTAATATTTCTCAGACTGATGCCTCATTAGAATTTGCCCCACTCGGGGGATATATACATTAAGAATAACCAATGATACATTATTAATAAAAACAAGATTCACAGCTTGCAGAAAATTACTATTAGTTTCAGTACAATCAACCTGTATTCCCAAACAGCCAGGAACAAGTAATGCACATGCATATCCCCCTGCGTAATGCCTCCACTTGGTTAGTTTCACTCCAGCTTTACAAAACATTAAAGCCAGGGAGGCGAATCCTATTCGTGTCCTCCTCACAAAGTCAGGTCTCCTGTAAAAATGCCAAATCCAAATTGGAAAAACACTCTTAATATTCCTGGTCACCCACTTTATTTTGGGGGTCTGCTATATTCCAGGAAAGGGATTTTAAGCCCCTGCCAATTCCTCACAGGCCCTGCACTCCCTAAGTCAATTTTTCTGTAATGTTGGGCCAGCTTTTTTATGCAAAAAATGCTATGTTCGGTGGGGACCTGCCTAAGTTAGTTTGGTCCCCGTGCTTTTCTATATTTTCTACAAAAGGAAGGGGAGTACTCGTTATTGTTTCTAACAAGTTATCTCTTGCTAGAGTGTTTTCAACTTGGCAGACCATCAAACTTAAATGCTTAAATTTTCCTCTATCTTTCCTTATTTTCTGAGTGACACTCCAATTTGTAAAAAGACTTCCAAACATGAAGTCCAAACATGAACAGGAAACCCATTAGCAATTATTTAATGTCTTTAGCGTGGCTCCTCACAGGCTGTTTTTACACAGCTCTGCCAGGTGGTGGGTTCGTGGGCATGTCAGTGCATGGGCGGGGCATCCACATGGCCTCACACACATCCCCGCTCACCCCCACTCATCCGCACCCATGGAGCAACCACTGTTTCCCCCGGTTTAATTGAAATTAAACTGTATACGTTCCTTATCACGTATAAATATTGTTCAGTCATCATAACACACATATGCAGCTTAATTTCAGTTGTCATATTTTTTTAAAATTAATGAAGAAGAAAAGAAAAATGTATAGATTGGTCTGATATTTAATAAAGTTGCCTTAACATACAGTTTACTGTCATGTTAACATTGAGTATAATTTGTAATGCCACCTTAACAAGCTTCTTAAACCAAAGGTTTTTTGTCTAGGTAATAGTATAGTTAGGTTAATTCCTCGCAAGGAAGGGCCACTATGGCCTCTCTCCCACCAAAAAGTTCCAAATTCAAAAGATGTGCTAAATAGACCTCACAACTTCCCTCTTCTGACCTCCGTGAAGAATGCCTCCTCTGCTTGGGAGAGGGACACTCCCACAAGGGATCCAAGGCTTGTGAGAAATTCTCTAAGAGAATTCTCAATGACAGGTGCAGGAGGCTCCAGGAGCTCCTCAGAGAGAGGACGCTTAATGGGGGAGATGAAAGCCTGCTCAGGTCCCATGAGACTGTGAAAAAGAAGACCAAACACCTATAGCCTGGTTCCGTACAGGGCTCTCCCACCAGGCAGGAGTAACCCGTTCAAGGTCCATCTACCTCCCTCTCCTCTAGAGAGACTCCAGCTGTGGAAATGGCAGGACCTGATCCTGTCTCCCCCCAACTTGCTACATGCTTTACCTCAGGTACAAGATTTACCACCTGATAAAATCATGGAGGATTCTAACTCCCTATAGGAGGCAGGGGAAAGACCTTGTTCCTTACATGACACCCCCCCACCAAAGCCCAACGTGACCTGCCGGCAGAACTTGGTTCCAGCCTGTCAAACATGTCCTGGCTTCACTACTGCAGTGCAGACTAGATAGCACTCTCCCCCAATAAGACGTGCTCTCAGGGAACTTCACCCAGGACTGTTACCTTTGAGGCCCATGTGGATAAAGCCCCCCTGAACCGTCGCTCTAGAAGCCCCCTTAGAATACACTGGCACAGGAGTTCTAGCCCAGCTAGGAGATCAATTAGCTTCCACAGGAGCTGGGGCAGTACTCACCAGTACTGAAGCTCCCCAGATCGGTGCAGATGTTATGATAGGCACTGGAGCCCCCCAGACAGATGCTGTAGTCGATCTAGATCTCCCTATCCCCCTCACAGGAGTGAATAAATATCACAGCAGGAGGGAGACCTACAGAAGCAGATCCCACCTTAGGGATCCCTATATTTCCTCTTACCACCATGAATTTTATGACAGAGAATCCTCCAGAGACAGATATTACCCTGCACACTCTGAAAGAGTGAGAAGGGCTTCCCTCTGCAGCACACATTATGAGGGGGTAACATCACACAGATACCATTTTGAGAGAGAGGGGAGCGTCACCAGATCAGTGTCTATGAGACCAAAGAGAGGCTTCTCATATTGCCAATAACCCTCCCCCTGCTGTGAGGCAGTTTTCCGGACAAACACCATCTGGACTTATCCAGACCCTTCTAGGGCAGGATCAGCACCCTCAACAGCCCCCTGATGAGAACCAGAATGATTTTTATCAGGACCAACACCCTGATTTACTTGAGGGAGAACTGCATCACATAGAACAACAACTAGTTCCCTTACAACCCCAGGAAACAGTTGTTGATGCTACACCTGCATTAACTTCAGAGGGAAATACACCCTCATTTAGTGGCTCTTCAGAGGAATTATATCCCCCTCTTCCTACTGAGGATGTTAAACATTTCCAGACTATGCTATGCCATCTGACCACAGCCTTGCCCCAACTACCATCAAGGGTGATGAGGAAGACCCTTACTAGGCCAGTTTTTGGCATTCTGGCTGGAGGAAACTCTGGGAAGATTATGCTACCCATCTTCAAGGAGCTTACTGAGCCTTCCAAATCTGTATGGAACAATTCCTCTTCAGTGAATCCTCCCAACAAATTGGCAGATGCTCTTTACCCAGCTCCACAGGAAGGCGCTGCTATGTTCCATCATCATCTACCACCAAATTCTGTGGTGGTAGCTGCAACCACTAGCAGGTCACAATTTGGAGCCATCAAAACTTCTTCAGCAGATTGAGAGGGTAAGAGACTTAACACAATAGGGAAGAAAACCTTTGCCTCTGCCTCTCTGTCTACGAGCTGCTAACTACATGGCTGCGATGGCAGGCTACCAACACCATCTGTGGACTAAGGTAATGACCGCACTCACTCAGGCAGAAAAATTTGCTCTCCAACAGGAAGGCTGCCTAGTGGCACAATTTCAACTTACATCATTCATACATGTCACGGATTATGCTACTAGGAGCATGGCATTCGCCATAACAACTAGAAGACATGCCTGGCTTAGATCTACAGCATTAACCCCTGAGAACAAAGCGAGGATAGAAGATCTTCCTTTTGAGGGTCAGGGACTGTTCACCACCACTACAGATAAAACTCTTTCTAAAATAAAAGAGATGTGCCAGACTGCCAGAGCACAAGGAGTAGTTCGTACCTTCAAGAGAAAATTCTTCCCCCAACTCATCAGCATCTTCAACCTACTACAGAAATCTTTGACCCTCTTTCCATGCTAGAAGGTTTGTGTGTCAACCACAACAAAAATCAACAGCCAATGGGTCAAACTCGAAAGAGATTAATGAGGGGCAGAAACAGACCCAAACAACCTTTTAATACCATGACCCCCTAACCGTAGTTGCAAGTTTGATTTCTTTCAGGTCAAGGATGACAAGCCAAGCAAAAACTTCCTGGATAGAGTAATTTTTATCATGCCTAGAATGATAGATAAGTACTTGAGATAATCCGTGAGGGTTACGCTATCCAGTTTCTTTCCTACCAACCCCTCTCCTCTTCCCCGTCCCTATTTAGGGACACCTCTCACAAGATATTACTGATGCAGGAGGTTCTTTCTCTCATATCTAAAGGAGCAATTGAGGTAGTGTTAGGAAATAAATGAGTTTACTATACCTCAATTTACCCCAAACGGGATCGAAGGTTGCCAATTAACAAGCCAAAGTATGTGGGTACAACTCAATTTTATTGGCTAGACACTTAACATCTGGACATGGCTGTGTTACCAGTTAAGAACCCCAGTAACCAAAACTAGGATATGTTACGTGTAAGAGGCCACGGTCCAAGACGCAAGCTGGTTCAGAGGAGAAGAGGAGGGGGCCCAGCCGATAGCTGGACAGGAGTCTCTGGATCTTTGAGAGCAATGGTAAGGGTCAGAGACCCACACAGGCTTACTACAATGCTAGTGGCCGCAAGCGCCAGAGATAAGGCTCCAGGCATTTCCTTTTATAGCTTTATTTATTATGAATACATGTTGCAGGGTCCCCTCTTTGAACATGCCAGGTGCAGAAATAAGGTGACCATTCATTTCGCTATCACTTGGAGCATAGCCATTAAAGCTGCTTTTGCTTTTTGGGGGAGATTTTCTCTACTACCTAATTGCCAGTCTGATCTGCTGAGGCCACCTCCCTTTTCTTTCAGACCTTCTTCATTATCTCAGAGATAGTGGCTGTCTGGGTGGGGTTGTTATTGTGGTCTTGGAGATACATTCATCTGCTAGAGTGTGAGTTATTTACAGCTTTATTCTCATGGACCTTAATTTGTGCCAGCCTGAGGCTTATGTATCAAATTAGCTGAACTGAATTTGTTCAGGCTTCATCCTTCTTATGTCTCTGACCATGGCCAAACTACCTAATCAATTCATAATAGTAGTACCTCCCTCAACACCCCTCAAGGGTTTCATCTCCAGATATTTCCTTGTCTCTAAAAAGGAAGAGGGTTTTAGACCCATCCTGGACCTTCGTAACCTCAATAGATACATCTGGAGCTATACATTCAGAATGGCTACCCTTCAAACTATCCTCCCCTCCCTCTTAAAGGATGCTTGCCTGGTTTCCCTTGACCTAAAAGAGGCCGACTTCCACATAAGCATAAGAAAGTCTCATAGGAAGTATCTGCGTTTCCTCCTAGATGGTCATTGTTTCCAGTACACAGTGCTCCCATTTGGACTCCTCCATGGCTTCACGTGTATTCATGAAGTGCATGACCCCGTAGCAGCGGAATTAAGAAAAAGAGGAATTTCCGTTTTTCCATATCTTGATGACTGGCTTCTGACAGCAGATATGGAAGAGACGCTAAGGCTTCATGTAGACGAGACTATCGGTCTCCTGCAGGACTTAGGTCTTATTGTGAATGTCTCAAAATCCCATCTAACACCAGTAAAGGTCCTGTCTTTCATAGGAGCTAACATAGACACTACTGTAGCAAGAGCCTACATGCCAGTAGACAGATTTCACAGCATAGTCGATATGATTACAGAACTGAGAGACAATCCAAATCAAAAAGTGTTTTTCTTCCTGAGACTATTAGAGCTGTTCACATCCTCAACAGCAGTAACCCCGTACGGAAGACTACATCTAGGACCCTGCAACATTAGCTCCGCAATCATTACACTCCACATCGGCACAGTCTGTCGAGATGACTGACCATCCCCATTCAGGTGTTAAAAGATTTGAAATGGTGGACTCTACCAAGAAATGCTCGCAAAGGCATGCCATTTCTCCTCCTGCAACCGACAATAACAGTCACCACAGATGCATCTCTGGAGGGTTGGGGAGCTCATTGCCTATCTCAAACAGCGCAAGGCCTCTGGTCTCAACAAGAAACCACCATGCACATAAATGTCTTAGAGCTTCGAGCTATAGGTCATGCTCTCAAAGCATTTGTCCCCATGGTATCAGGCAAGGTGGTACAAATAACCATGGACAACACTTGTGCCATGTACTATATAAACAAGCAAGGGGGAGCGAGGTTCCATATGTTGTCCACCGAAGCCTCTTGCATCTGGACATGGTGCATAGGCAATGGCATACTCTCCATTGGCATACATCTCCCTTGAGAATTGAACCAGTTGGTAGACCAACTCAGCAGAACAAAGTATAAGAGACACGACTGGTCTCTCTCAAGAAGGGAGATCATGATCCTGTAGTAATTAATAAAAGCTCTGAAATTAATTATATATATGCTGCTCAGATGGTAGATGAACCTGTGGAGGCAGATATAATTCAGACTAGGCTATTAAATACTACCCCTGCAGTGATTTCAGCAAACAATATTGAGCTAGAGGGGGCTGAGGATGTTTCCTCGGATACAATGTGTGGCATGCTATTAACAGCCCAGACAGTCAGATATCTGTTTACGCAGTTAAACTCCCTTAGTACCAAGACTGATGATTTATTATCCCCGACAATGCAGAGGCAGGCAGGGCAATTAGACTCTGACCCTCAGGAAGAGAGAATGAGAGAGGAAAAACCCCAATTTGATGATTAACAATAAGAATGAAATAGAGGGTGAAACAACTGAGGATGAATATCTTATTGAGGATCCTTTGGATCCCAGGGATAGTAACCTGTCTTTTAAGCTGGCTAGAGATAAATTGGCTTTTACTGTTATGCCTTTAGCAAATGGTGTACTGCCTTTTTGGAACACCCCTCTAGAGGTAGCAGAACATTTAAGACTCTTGTTCAATATACCAATCACTAAATGGAATATTAAAAAGATAGATCAATTGAACTATGACAGAGGGCGCACGGGATTAATAATACAATTTTAATCTCTTAGCTGGGTCACCTTAGTGTTAGAGGGAACTGAGATTTTTAATAGACAGGCAGTCTTTCTGTCCAGAGTTTTTGTTAAAAACACCACCAAATTAAAAGTGAATCAAGCTAAAGGAAAGAAAGATTCTGGATGCGTGATGCCACAGAAGTCCTGTTAAAAGCACCATTGTATCAAGATACGGGGATACAAAATCCAGAGGAACAGTATCAGAAGGCCTGACATATAGAGACTCATCCCTTACCCCTGATTGACCTGACTATACCAGAAGAGATGGAGTTACAGGTAGGAAATGGTGAATAGAAGAAGTTTCCATGTGAAGGAGTAAATATTTTGACTGGACATGGTGGCTTCCCCATAGAGGGTCAAAATAACATTTTAAGTAGGATGGTTAGCTTATGTGATCAGCTGGTTGGAGTAGCAGGGAAAGTCCCTTTACCAATAAGCCATGCTAGGGATATAGTGCAGATAGAAACAGAGAGATGGAAGATCACCAAAATGTTGTACGAGACATCACAGGAGAACAAGCATAGACAAAATATTCTCCTGGAATCCTCTGAAGAGGAAGAAACTGTGATTCAGAAAGAGGAACAGTATCAGATGATCATAAATGGGGGGAGTAAAGAAAGCATGCCAGCTGATCATTCCATTATTATTACAGAAATAGATGTACAGGTCTTTAAGGGGCCTCTGAGAGGGAATGAGGGCCATGAGCCACATCTTAATGCAAGGTGGTGATGGAGAGGGGTCTCAGATGTACGTACAAACCCAGGACAAGGGGGTAGAACAGTCTGTTATTACGGAACTGGCTCTGGGGTTACAAAGGCGACAGACAAGTATTGTAGGCCCAGATGCCATTGGTCCACAGCAAAGGGAGACAGTCAGCTGTCAGCACCCCTTGGACTTATCTGTAGAAAGAAATGTGGGGAGTGAGCATGATATAATAAGAGTGTATAACCAATGCCAAATGATATAGAATGGATCAAAGTAAATGTTTAATTACTTCTACTTTGATCCCTGAGATGGTTAATGAGCAGAGACAATTTTTGAGATTTATATCCTGGAACATAGCTGGCTGGAATACAAAGCAATCTGATAGGGACTTTCTGGAATTTGTACAGTCTTTCAATATAATATACTTACAAGAAACATGGATAACAAATCCTGAGCATATTGAACTGGAGGGGTTCAGAGGATGGAGCGTACCAGCTGTATCCTTACCGGGGGGGGGCGGGAAGGGGGTGCCCAAGTGGAGGGCTGACCATGTTTATATCCTTAGAACTTGATGTAATATGTGAGGGGATAGGGGAACTGGAAGGTCCCTGTTTTGTACTTAGATGTATTTCCCCCCATCATATAGACTCCTTGATAATCCTGAATGTGTATATTCCTTCCAGAGGTTTATATGATGAACATTTTTCCAGAGTGAGAGTCAAGATAGACTCTTCCCTCCCTGGATCTGTTTCCTAAGGACCATCTTCCACTATTAGGAGACTTCAGCGCCAGAATAGGCTCAAATGAGGGTGAAATAATGAAATCTCTCAGAACATTAAACTTAGTAGAGCCAGACACTAATTGGAATCGTTTTAGATCATCTAAAGACCAAATTGTGAATAAGGCAGGGAAAAGTAAAACCCTTTATAAATGTGGATTGAACTATAGTTTAAAGATCTTAAATGCCAATACTGTGGGAGATTATCAAGGAAATCTGACATATGAATCCACGTGGTGGGAGTGTTATTGATTTAGCTCTTATTTCCCCTTCTCTGAGCGACCAGGCCAAGATGTTTTCAGTTGGTTCTCGAATTGATAGAGACCATTTTATTATCCTTTTGGAGATATATAATCCAGATCCTGTAACATTAAAAACTAGATTGGTACCCAATGGTGAAATACTCTTGGATGGCCCGTGTAGGGTGAGATGATATTCTAAAACTGATGGGCAAATTATGAAATTTTGCATGTCAGCACAAGCTTTAGGCATAAGAGATGGCCTAAGTGTGGTTGTGGAAATAAACCAAGAAATAGTTATTTTTGATGGTCTGGTTAATAGGTTGGGCCTATTACTGTCCATAGCAATGAGAGGTCAAATTAGGCGGAATGGGCAAGGAGGATGGTGGGATGCTGAGGGTCAGCAGACTAAAGCCTGTCTTGGGAAGCTAGCTCGGCGTTTGAAAGATAGTAACGGCAAGGGGGTAGTAGGCCATTATCAGGAGGCTAGTAAATATTATAAGCACTCCTTCAACCAGGGCCGGCCCCAGGCATGTGCCACATGTGGTTGCTCCTTGTGTGGGACGAGTGGGGGTGTGTGTGAATGGGAATGCGTGTTAGGTGGGCGCGCACGTACCCCCACTCACCATAGGCGTGTGCACCGCGTCATTCACACAGGGCTCCCCCATCCATGGACATACAGAAATCTGCGTGTTCATGGCTGGGAGAGGCCCGTGTAACAAGGGCCACATTCTCACAACTGTCTTATTTATACACTATCTTAAGTAGGAATTTAGGATGTAAAGCAATATCTATTCTGTCTTGGAAAATAAATCTGCAAATATGGTTCTGAGATTATTATGGCTGCTATTTCACTAACTCTTCTTAATGAAGTTATTGCTAACAGGAATCCTGTCTTTAAACCCGCACCCCATAACCAGTTCATTTGCGCCCCCCCATATAATCAATTCACGTTGCCCTGGGGGCACAAATTAAATGGTTATGGGTGGGGGCAGTGTGAAGTGATCATGGGGGCACAACTGAACTGGTTATATATGTCTCTTTTCATGGCATAATGCGCTTAATAAGCTAGCTGCATTTTGGGTGTCTTTGCGTGTGATAGCAGCACCTCTGGACTGGTTGCACTGCATGCATTCACAAGGCACAGGCGGCACCAGCAGCAAGATGCAACAAGCCCTGGAGGCCAGGCTGGCTAAGCTCACCCCCTCCCCCAGTAAGGCAGTGGACGCAGTCAGTCTCTCTGTGCCTGCCTCACTGCCCGCCTGGCTGCCCCTGCTGTGGACCCACTCCTGGAGAGTGGTGGTAGACGCTCGACTGGGCAGGTGGGGGGGAAGCATTGGGAGGCCGTGCTTCTCCATGGTTGCTTGGAGTGGTGGAGAATGGGAATCCTTCCTGTCCAGAGAGCCTAAGTTTTATGTAAATTTATATATTTGCATAATTAGGTGGGGCCTAATTATGCAAATTAGGCCCCACACCAAGACTTCGCACATGGCCTCACAAACCCTGGGGCTGGCCCTGCCTTCAACACAAGAAACAGGAGTTCAGTAATAAGCAGTGGGCCGCTTTTCAGGCCGCTCTGGAAAGGAACGATTCTCGTTCCTTTTGGAAGATCATGAATTGAATGGAGCAGGTGGGAGCTTTGTATATAGAGCCAAAAATCTTACATCAGGACTGGGCTGATCACTTTACTACAGTATTTAATGCTAGTAAGGTGTCTAATGACCAGGCACTGTTAGTATGCCCTGAGGGCCTGCCATCATGGGAGCCAGTTACAGCAGCTGAGGGTAAGGAAGCAATTGGCTCTTTAAAAAAATGGGAAAACCCCTGGGATTGACTTTCTCCCCGGGGAAGAATTAAAACTTCTACCAGAGTGGTGGGCTCCAGCTCTGGCAAATCTATTCATGCTGATTAACAACTCAGGAACTATACCAGACTCTTGGAGGCAGGGGGTAGTTGTACCCATTTATAAGAAGGGGGATCGGTCTAAGCGTAGTAACTACAGGCCAATAACCCTCCTATGTATGATATCAAAGATCTATACTAAGTTGCTTTTAAACCAACTACAGGAGTGGATTATTACTAACACGGTATTAGTGGAGGAACAAGCTGGGTTTTGTGCTTCTAAAAGCACTGTAGATTATTGCTTTGTGCTTGCCCATCTGATAGAGAAATACACAGTTAAAAAAATGAAGCTATTCACAACCTTCATCGATTTGACATCTGTGTTGGATTAAATCAATCGAGAGAAAGTATGGGGAAGAATGGCTGAATTAAAGATGGATAAAAGATTACTGTTGCTAATAAAGTCCCTCTATACAAATGTATCAGTGTAGGTACGGATAAACCTAAGAGGAGCTATGACTGACCCTATTAGGTCAACGAGAGGTGTCCGTCAAGGTTGCTTGCTGGCCCCAACTTTATTTAACATTTCGAAGTATTTTATCCCGCCCTCTCCTGCACAATGGCAGCTCAGGGGCAGCGTAAAATTCACATACAATACATACATGCATTAGTTATGCTGGTTCTTTAATGACCCATTCTTCAATCACCACCACAAAACATGAAATGATGGTACGTTACAACTGCTGGCATGGGTGGCAAATTAAAGCGGGTGCACATGCACATAGTGGGGAAAGCTTACAGTGACTAGATCTGGCCTCCACCCCAGCAAAATCCTCCCCCCACTGGAGCCCCCAACACCTACCAGGGTCCCACGCAAGCTAAGTCTAAAGAGTTAACCCCACCAGACCCTTTCTTCAACATGAGCAGCACTTTAAATCGCCCCGGCCACTTTCCTGCCCCAGCATAGGTGAAATTAACAAGGCAACTAGGAGATGTTTAGAGGCCGCCTTCCTGGCAATGCAAGCGCTTCCCTGGTCCCCAGCTGACAGGATACAAGCAGGTGTTGGGTGACTTAACCCAGGGCAGCTGCTTGGGGAAAGCCCCCTTCTCCCCCACCCCCCGAGGGTGATCTGCCCTGCTGCTGCTCTGCTCATCCCCTTTCTTATCACGTTGAGCTCCCTTTTAACCCTGGGGGTGCACTCTTCAGTTAGGGACTCACGTTTAAATGTGAGTTTAGACTACACAAGGTTGTAAGCTCCCTCACTGCCGCTGTCCCTGGTAGGTGTTGGGGGCTTGGGCAGGGGGGAGGATTTTGCTGGGGGGCTGGATCCAGTCACTGTTCCCTGCTGCAGCTCGGGGTCTATTGCATTCCTCAGCTGCTAAGTTTCAGGATGATAGGATCAGAGGAAAGTCAGCTACAGCTTTTGAAAGTTGTAAGATCCTTTTTCCTGACCAATTAGCTCAGCAAAGAGGTGTAACTCTAATACCTTTACTAAAACGCATATAACATTTTCCTATTTCACACCTACCCACCCTCCTGATCACATATATATGTTTTCAAAGGAAAATTCCGAGTGGTTGAATAGTTATACTGTTTTTTTTCTGTGGACTTTTAAACAAGGATTAGTTATTAGTTTATTAACAGCTCTGGCTGATGCCTTGGCCAAACAACAAATGAACAAAGAGACATCACTCAATACATTAGGTATATCACAGGAAAAGAAAACATAGACATATAAAATTCGTTATCCAAATATAACATAGCATAACGTGTCTAGCCCTGGCCCCCTCGTTCTAACACGAGCAGAAACAGGCTTGTAGATAACACAATCTTGAATTTCTAAAATGATTTCATACTCTATCTACACTCACTCAGGGGGGAATCATGATATTTAATGAAAGCTATCTGATTAACCTGGGACTAGTTACAACAATAAGTAAAACTTAGCCTTTATCTCATTGATATTGCCTTACTCTTTTAGGGGGAGTACTTTGGCAGAGCTTGACCCCTGAATATACTTAATCAGCTAAATACAATACCTACTTGGATATGTAGAATAATATGTTGCCATATCCATTTCAGTATTAGTTATAATCAGCAGTTACCCCTGATCTTTCTAACAGAAGAATACATAGTAGTTCATTTATCCTAAACTTAACCTTAGCATACAAGGGGTTATCATCAGTGATATATTTCAGGTTAATACCATAACTTAATGAGACATTAAATCAGTTTTGTAACATTACACCGTGTACATCCTCCATTACATTGCTGCCCAAGAAACCATCTAACCCACCTCTTCCATTACTTATCACACTGGGCTCTTATTCTTCCTGCTGCAAGTGCAAAAATAGCTTTGGACTCCTCCTCATTCGTATCAGTTAATAAAAATACCAATATCTGCAGTGTTGGCCAATTACAATCTAATTTAACTGATTCTAGTAGCTTTTGGCAGATTGGAAAGAACATTGGGCAAGCCAAGATATAATACGGGAGGTCATCAACCACCCCCATTCCGCAGCTACATAGACGATCTTTGTATGGAATTTTCCCGTAACGTCCCAGTGTCACTGCAGAGCTCATAGTCTGGAAATTTTTCTAAGCCTTGGGTTTGATATTAGTACCAAGTATCCAGCCCCCTCATCTTTAGGTAGCCAATATTTGTAATACGGGGAGATACGAGAGAGTCTGGCTTGAGCTCTTTGTTGCTGCTGAGCAATGTTTCATCCTTAGTTTAATTCAACCTCTTTGCTTCTTTTAAGTGGAAAGATTTTGCAAAATCTACAGAAAAGCCTAAAAGGCTCAGTTTATTCCTTATGCCCTTCCACCATGGATCCCTATCAAACCAATGGGGGCTACTTTTTTTCATCCAAGCACAATTTTGGCAAGGAATAAGGTGACAAACGCAAGATCTTTAACATGAACAATAGAACATAAATCTTTAAGGCTGGTCTCGGTTGAAATCCCCCCTTAGATTTATAAAAATGTAGTAATGTTATAATAATACAGGTCAGAGCTTGTTTGAGAGACTGGCTATGGGGTGCCCATGAGCCATTAAATGCAAAGATTACCCCGAGATATTTAAATAATCATACCTCCTCTGCTTTCTGTCCTTGTATGTACCATTTTTCAGCTTTATATTTTGGGGCAAAAATCATTATTTTTGTCTTATAATTAATTACAAGGTCTTCTTTAGTGCAGGCTGGTCCAAAATCCCCATGAAGCCGTACTAGGCCTAGCCTTGCTGTAGACAGCAAAATAGTATCGTTGGCATACATTAGGATAGATACTTTTCGGTTTCCAATTTTTGGCACCATAAAATTTTCCTGATCTTGGTGGGAGTCTAACAAATTATTTACAAAGATGTTAATCTGGGACTTGGGACAGAACCCCATTTCTGTACTTTTGTATGCAGATGATATTATTCTTATTTTACAAACTCAAATAGCTCTACGTCAACTAATGAAGGCTTTTTGTGAGTTCTGCAGGACTAAGTATTTGGATATTACCTACTCCAAAACTAAAGGTTCTGGTCATAGGGGAAAATCCCCAAATATAACCACCCAATCGAGCAAGTTAAGCAGTTTAAATATCTTAAGAACATAAGTAGTTCCATACTGAGTCAGACCAATGGTCCATCAAGCCCAGCATCCTGTCCTCTGACAGTGGCCAATCTCAATCGCATGGGAGAAGAACCAACAGCCACAATGGGCAATCCATTCCCCGTTCACTCCCAGCTGTGGACAGTAAGAAGTTCATCCTGTAAGCTACTTGGTTAATAGCCATTAATGGACCTATTCCCTAAGAACTTATCCAGTCCTTTTTTAAACCCAGCAATACTACTGGCCTTGACAATGTCCTCTGGCAACAAATTCCATAAGTTAATTATACATTGAGTGAAAGAGTACTTCCTTTTATTTGTTTTAAATCTGCCGGCAGCTAGTTTCATGGAGTGTCCCCTAGTTCTAGTACTATTTGAGAGGGTAAATAACCATTCCCTATCTATTCATTCCATACCACTCAAGATTTTATAAACCTCTATCATGTCCCCTCTCAGTCTTCTTTTCTCTAAGCTGAAGAGACCCAGCTTGTCAAGTCTCTCTTTGTATGGAAGCCTTTCCATACCCTTTATCATTCTCATTGCCCTTCTCTGTACCTTTTCTAGTTCAGCTATGTCTTTTTTGAGATGGGTCGACCATCTTTGAATTGCTTTTGCTTAGTTGGGTTCATGGGTGGCCCATCATGATGCCATTAATAGTACAGTAAACAGGATATTTTGAGTTTTTATGTTTCAGGGGTGGTAGACTGACTGCCCCTGTGCTGAAAATGTTTAGAGCTAAAGCCATCATCCAAATATTATATGGTTCCCAAATATGGGGAATGGCACTCCTGTATAAGTTGGACAGGATCCAAAATAATTTTTTTCATGCAATTTTGCATGTCCCATCCAATACTCCAGTTGTACTAATGTGAGCTGAAGTAGGCATACCCTCAGTACCGTCTTTGATCAAGCTAGCTCTGCTTAAATATTGGCTACGTGTTATTTGTTTACCTCAAGACAGTTTTTGTTCTCTGCCTCTTAAATTGACCGATCATGGTCCCTGGCTGGAAGGTATTAATACTTTGCTTAATTCTCTGGGTTTCTCAGAAGAGTATTTGCTCACTTCATTATTCTAGTGCTTTAAACCAGGTAAAACAAATGAATTTTAGACCAAGAGAAACAGGGCTTGATCTCTGCAATTAGTTCCCAAAGAATTTCACCAATCTACAAGTCTTTTGGGATTGAACCCAAAGGTCCATCCTATATTAAGATTCTCACTGTCTGAAAACTTAGGTGTGCTTTTACTTTGGGTAGATTTAGTTTGCTGCCTTCAGCTCTTGCTTAGGGTAGACTGAAAGGTATACTGTACGACAAGAGATTTTGTGGTTGTCGGCATGGAACAATTGGAACTTTATTTCATATTATTTTTGATTGTCTGATACATGATTTATTACAGTTGAAATTTTAAAATCAAATAATGCTACAAATATGCCCTTGTAGCCAATATGAAGTGTTACTTTCCTTGTTACAAGGGCATGATCCTTCTATTACTATACAGATGGCTAAGTTTTTGGCAGCAGCCTGAAAAACCAGATTGCTGCTTTCTTCTAGAGGATGCCCATGATGAGGACTTAACAATTTCTCCCCTGATTTGCCACTGAACGTATATTATTTTATTATTTGTATAATTGTTTTTATAATGTATTTATTTATGTTTTATTTGTATTTTGTATTGTGACGGTCAATGGCTGTAACAATAAATTACCTACTACTACCAGTACTGTGTTCTTCCTGGACACCTGTGTGCTGGGGAACAGCAGAATACTCCCTGGAATGCAACAGCACTGGACATGAATGGTGTGCGTGGTAAGAGGGTGGGGAGTTACCATGGCAGTCTATGCAGGAGGGAAAGGCACCATGGCTGTGTGCTTGATTTATTTATGTTCTTCACTCCTCTACAGTGATTTTGGGAGGAGCCGCAGCAACCACACCAGTACCAACTTAGGCCAAGTACTCCTTTCCGCTTCCTTCTGGGTGGGAAGGGCAGCCGTTAGAACGGACTGGCAGGGCAGGCAGGGGCTGAAACACTGGGGTAGAAAGGTGGGAGTGGTCGTTCTGAACCAACGTCTTTCCTTGTTGCCTTGCTACAGGATTGCCACTGCAACAGGCACAGACCAATCCCCCAGCAACAAGCGCACAGATGAACCAGGACCTGTGGGTCTGCAACTGGTGGCACAGGGAGGATTTGGGGAGGGAGCTGCTTGGAGAGACCATGCGGTGGGCAGATGAGATCTGAGACGCCATTCGGGGTGTCACAGTTTGCTGCCACTAACACTACATATGTTAGGATGTTCATTGGAAGGGAGTGTTTCAGGTTTCCTGAAATGCTCACAAATGATTCTAGTAAGTTTCCTTTACCAATCCTTTTGACCACTGTGCAATAGTGATTATACTTCATTGTTAAGGCTGAAAGACACTGTGACCACTGGGGGGGTCACACACACGCACAAAATACTCCAGCTGTGGCAGCTGCAGGACTGTGCAGACACACACACTGCATATTCCAGTTCTTAGCACAGGGAGTGCAGGGGAAGGTGGCACTGCAGAAATACATATTTCGTAACCTAATATAGAGAATACGAAAGAAGCTGAGAGAGCTCAGGTGAAAATCTGTGCAGAACAGACAAACTTAAATGATCTCAAAATAAATAAGTCATTTATAATAAGCTGAATGTTTAAGTGTCTATATACAGATGCTAAAAGTAAAAAAAGAATTTTTAAAATTTATTTTCAAATTTTATAACACGCCCGCTCCTGCACAATGGCAGCTTGTGGTGGCGAACAATAAATAGTAAAAACTTAAGTATAAAAATATAAATCAACACAAAATATTCAATATAAAAACTTGCAAATGAGGCCTGAATAAAATGCCCCCCCCCACTACTCATCCCCCTTGCCAAACGCCTGTCAAAACAGTCAGGTTTTACATGGAAGGAGGGGGAGGAGGTTTTTGTGGGAGGAGGAGGAGATACGGGGAGAGGGGAAACTCCACTGGAAGAGAGTTCCACAGCCTTGGTGCGGCCACCAAGAATACCCTCTTGGATGTCGCCACCCGGGATACCCAGGGAATCTGCAAGAGGGTGCTCCTGGCTGACCGCAGGGGCCAATTCAGGACATGAGGGATGAGGCGGTCCTGCAGGTAAGCGGGGACCAGGCCGTATACGGTTTTAAAGGTAATAACCAACACATTGAATCAGGCGTGTAAGACTATAGGCAGCCAGTGCAGAGAACGGAGCACTGGTGTTGTGTGGTCCCGGAAGACCGTCCCCACCAGGAGACGGGTCGCCACATTCTGCACCAGCTTGCAGTCTCCGGGTCATCACCAGCGGTAGCTCCATGTAGAGTGCGTTGCAGTAGTCCAATCTTGAGGTGATGAATGCATGGATGATGGTGGCAAGATCGGCGCCTGAGATATAAGATCAAAGATGACAAACCAAATGTAATTTACAAAACACACTCCTTGCTACAGCCGCTACCTGGTGGAGCTGTACATCGAGGAGTACACCCAGACTCCAAACCTGTAGAACCAGGGAGGGACGCATCCCAACAATGTTGGGGGGTTTCCACCCCCTCGCCCCTTCCCACTAACATCATCTCTGTCTTATCAGGATTCAGCTTCAGATGACTTGCTCTCATCCAATCCCCCACTGTAGCCAGACTGCAGGGTATGGATCAGATGAAAACGAAATGTAAAGCTGGGACACCAAACCTCAAACCCTCTCACGTTCTTACCCAAAGACTGCATGTACATGTTGAACAAGAGAAGGGACAGAATAGATTCCTGTGGAACTCCACATGTGAGATCCTGGAGGGATGATGAAAAATCCCCCAGTATCATATGCTGGTACTGGCCAGGAACAAGTGGAACCATTCAGGAACAATTCCACCCACCCTAGCACGGTCCTGCAAGTGGGTCATCAGCAGCTCATGGTCAACCGTGTCAATGGCAGGTGATAGGTCAAACAAAATCAGGAGAGTGGATCAACCTCAGTCCAACTCATGGCATAAATAGTCGACCAAGGCCACAAGCACAGTCTCAGTGCCATAACCTGGTCGAAAGCCGGACTGTGAGGAGTCAAGAAAACCAATGAGGTCCAGATGCCCCTGGAGCTGCTGGGCCAACACCCATTCAATAACCTTCCCTAAAAAGGGGGAGTCAACTGGCAAGGGAGTCAACATCAAGGGATGGCTTTTTGAGCAAAGGCCACACCACAGCCTTTTAAAGGCACCTGTGTCATTGCCCTCCCCAAAGGAGGCGTTGAAACCCCTGCCAGCAGCGTCTCCCAGCTGGCCTTAACCAGCCAGGACAGGCATGGATCAAGTTCTCAAGTTGTGGCCGTCACAGCCCCTAGCACCTCCACCACATCAGTGAACAATACCTGCTGAAACTGATCCCACAAAACTGGACAAGACAGGGCACCCATAATTCAGGTTGCCCCACTGCATCAAATTCAGCGTCGAAATTGTGGTGGATACAAGCAATTTTATCCACAAAATAGTCAATAAACATGTCACAGTGATCACTGGAAGACTCCAGTTCCAGGTGGAGAGAGACTGGACTGACCAGCCCATTCACCACCCGGAAAAGCTCAGCTGGATGAGACTTTGCGGATGATATGTTGGAAGCAAAAAAACTCTTTGTTGCTACCCAAATAGACTTTTAAAGCAACTCAATGGTGCAGTCAGTTGGCTTCAGTACAAGTCCGGTGTCACCATCACTCCAACCATCTCCCCTCTCAGTTTATCGACGCAGGTTTTCTCTGAATCATGGGGCCCTGTGTCGCCTGTGCTCGGGGAGCAGATACCTGGGAGTTGACTGGTTGATGGCTTCAGTTAACAAGGTGTTCCAGAAGACGAGGTCA
Source organism: Sphenodon punctatus (assembly GCA_003113815.1). Lineage (NCBI taxonomy): Eukaryota > Metazoa > Chordata > Lepidosauria > Sphenodontia > Sphenodontidae > Sphenodon > Sphenodon punctatus. The sequence goes on along the minus strand of QEPC01007384.1, from coordinate 2,735,237 downwards.
TTGAGCGATCAGCTGTCGAGGTTGGAAGGTATATCCCTCAGAGCATTCCAAAACTGCTCAGGTTCCATACGTCTCCAGGGGCAAACCAACCAAACAGGTTACACACCCTGCCAGGGGCATGCATGTGCCTGGAGCCTGATCTGTAGGAGATAATGGTCTGTCCATGACAAGGGTACAGTTGACACATCCCCCACTAATAGACCCCCCACCTCAAGGCCAGTGCAAAATACCAAATCCAGAGTATGCCCCCCTCCCCCTTGTGAGTCAGGCCACATACCACCTGAGATAGGCCCATGGTGGCCATGAACTCTTGCTCTGCCCCCTTAAGACTGGTGTGTATACTGATGTTCCCCTAAGATCTTAGCCTTGGGCACCGCAGGGTCGCTTCTGAGACCATATCAGCTAGAGCAAGTAGAGATGCTGCTGTACAGGAAGGTGCACAGTATACAAGCAGCAGCCCCAATCTATCTCCAGTCAAATAAATGATGAGAAGAAGGTCCTGTATTCCAGACAGAGTTTGCACTGGATATCTCCTTATGGACCAGGTATTCCTAAAATCAATGACTACACCGCCTCCCTGTTCCTCCAGCTGTGGTTGATGCTGCAAGGAGTACCCAGCTGAGACAAGGTCAGCCAGAATTGGCCCCCACTCAGTGTCCAGCTAGGTTTCCATGATACTCACCAGGTCGGCCACCTGGTTCAGGATAGGATCCCGGACCGTACAGGACTTATTTGCGACCGATGGGATGGAAGAATTGGAGTGTATGGCACTACATGAAGATAACTAACAATTTACTGCTACCTTGATATCTTATACAAGGTCAGGCAAATATGAAAAACACTTAAACTTTAAAGGCAAATTTAATATATAAATATAAGGTCAAAGAACAAGGAAACAAATTACAGAGAGTAATCTAGATTACTCTCTGTAATTTGCTTCCTTGTTCTCTGACATATTCCATAAGTTAATTATGCGTTGAGTGAAAAAGTACTTTTATTTGTTTTAAATTGCCAACAGCTAGTTTCATGGAGTGTCCCCTAGTTCTAGTACTATTTGAGAGGGTAAATAACCGTTCCCTATCTACTCATTCCACACCACTCAAGGTTTTATAAACCTCTATCATGTCCCCTCTCAGTCTTCTCTTCTCTAAGCTGAAGAGACCCAGTGTCAAGCCTCTCTTTGTACGGAAGCTGTTCCATACCCTTTATCATTCTCATTGCCCTTCTCTGTACTTTTTCTAGCTCCGCTATGTCTTTTTTGAGATGGGGCAACCAGAACTGCACACAATATTCCAGGTGCGGTCGCACCATTGATTTGTATAGAGGCATTATGACATCTTCAGTTTTATTCTCTATCCCTTTGCGAATAACTCCTAACATTCTGTTTGCTTTTTTGACTGCTGCTGCTGCACATCATTTGAATAAAGCAGAGATTATTTAAAAAAAAATAAATCTTGTTAATCTAAAAATGAAATCTAAAGATAATGAGATTGTAGCGAGAGCTGTGCATTCGGGATTTGATAACACACAAACATGCACAAAGCCCTTTCTGGCTTCTGTATTCGAAACACAAATATGGGGCTGCGTATTCAGGTTCTCAATGATCTCAAATTTCCTAAAAACCATGGTATCCAAGGTCTCAAACTAGACCCCAAAAGCTAGAGCACATATTCAGCTCAGAGTTAGGCTGTTCTCTGACTCTCAGTTTAGCCTGTTTGGGGAGCCTGTAGTGAGCCCTTCCTGCCTGCAGGAGCTGTCGCTATCTCAGAACTGCAGTTTCTAGCACTGTAGCTCAGGCCAGCCACGTAGAAATGGTGAGTCCTTGGCACCCTCATTCCCCTTTCCCCAAGCCAGTGACGTCCTTGAGCCAGCTTCATGTTCCATTACCACCTAGGGATTCCCACCTCCCACAAGCCAGGGACTTCCTCTGAGCTATGCCCCATTCCTCCCTCCCCAAGCCGACAACCTCCCCATCAAGCCAGCTGTATTCTCCACCTCCCCACAACCAGTGTCCCCCTTTTAAAATTAGTAGCAGACATAACAGCAGTTTTAACTGATTTTTTCTTTCCCTATAGGCCCGTCAAAGTGACAGAGCTTCACTGCACTCCTGCACCAAAATAATCCATACATGGGGGCCCACGTTCATTGTATTTTCCACATTAGCATCAATGGGGAAATGCAGCAAAAACACAAATATACAAATACAAATAAAATAAATATTACAATTGCAGATACAAATACTTGACCCCATGCACAGACCTACTTCAGGGCTTAATTTATATGTGGGGGGCCTTACCAGGACTCATCCTCAGCAATTACATTGAAGGAGGGCAAGAGGGACCCCAGGAACTGTTCCCAGCAGAAGTGTGCACCCCAAAATGTGACCGACCACAAAAAGGCTGATATTGGTCATTTTGGGGTTGGAAGGAAAGCCAGAAAAAACCTGAATGACTTATTTGGCTTTCATGAATGACTTTCCTGCCCAGACCTCTGACCGGCCATCATATAGATTAAATAATAAAAACTCCTGTTTTATATTTAGCAGTAGAAAGACAGGTTAGGTCAGTAGTTGTGTTGCTAGCCAGAGACTAGGGTTCAGTTCCCTGATCTGACAAGCTGTGGGCTGGGAGATGGGACATCTAAGGCAGAGGACATAGCTTCTGGAGTGGGCTTGGGCTCTGGCAACTTGTTTTATTTTATTATTTTACAAACTGAGCACTGACAGTAAGCCATAGCTTCGTGCCTGTTGAGAGGCTATTGGCACATGTTTTAGGGGTTTTGTGAAGCTCCAGGCTGACAGTTTGGTCACAATAACTTTTTTTTTTTTTTAGTGGAAAGGTAGGGATCCCTTTACTGAGACGGTGGCAGTGTTTTCCTTTTGACAGGCATGCTTAAACTTTACCAAGTTTCTGCAAATGTTGTAAAAGTTGCAGAAAGGAAAACAAGCATTAAAAGGAGCTTTGTTTGCAGTTTTCTTATTTGGAACTTGAGCAATTTGGATTAGCAACATTGCCAAAGTTAAGGTAGTGTGTGACGTGTGGTCTAACATTAATTTTTAATTTCCCTGATTTGTAATAATAATAATAATAATAAATAATAAAAAGTCTTTATTGTGTAACCATAAGGTTTTTACAATACATAATCCATGATACTTAATCTATATTAAAACAAAGTGTCCAATACAACACTAAAAACAAAAAATAGCATCACCAATACAAAATTAAAAGGAATTAAAACCATACATGTAAACTTCCATACAATTTTAAATAAAACAATATATCAGTAAGACTATTTAAACTTCTTTATATGGGGGCCGTTAAATCAAAACTGCTGGACATACTACATACAACCCAAAGGGATCCTCCTTGCACATCGAGAAATTCGATGTGTGGCCCTGATTTGTAATACTTAAATCTGTGCCATTTGAATTCCATATCACTCAACATTCAAAAAAGGGTATGGATTAACACAGTCCTGCCCTAACCTTTTTTTAAAACTGAACAGTTTTCCCCATGAGAATATTTTTGTGTTTGTGAAATGGGAATGTGAAAATCTGTCTTCTGGATTGTAGAGTATCCTTACTTCACTTAAGCAAGGGAATGGATTGTAGCAAACTGTTGTGTATGTAGCATAGCTAGCTACATTGTTAAAGAGTGAGAAAAACAAACAAACCTTAGAATGTTATATCTTGTTTCTATTCTGATGTGTTTCCATAAAGCCCAGAACTGCATGTGTGTGTGTATAGATGTGCACATTAAGGTTAGGGCACACCTCGCACACCAGCTTAATTCTGGATCCCAGAGAGGGGAGATCACCAAGGCGAGGCAGGAACCAGAAAGGGCTCTGCCTCACAAGGGCTGGGCCAACCCACAGTTAGGGCTGCCCCTGGGAAGAACCTGGCTTGAGACTGTGCCCGGCCAGAAGGGGCCTACATCCAAAGACCATGTAGTGGACTGTATGGAGCGGCTAGTGATGGGTTTTGAGCTCTGTAAATAAAGGACACTTAAAGGCAAAGATCCTGTGTGGGCCTGGGTTATTGGGGTGAGGATCCTGCAAGGATTCACCCCTAAGGGCCCCACCTTGTTACACTCCCTCTTTACAAGACAGCTAGACTCACTGAGCTGCCTGCTGAAAATACTTTGCTCTGGGATCTTAGCAACACTGTAGGTCTTCATTAGCCAGAGCTTCAGTGGCTATGCAGGGTCACATGTGAATGCCCTCTGTTTCATCCGCAGTACTTGGTCCAAAGTCCCCAATGCATGTGCCCAAAAAGGATGATTGTCTGAAAATGCTGGCATTGTAGGTCCTTCTGGACCACCCAGCTAAAACCTCTATAAACCAGGCTTGGTGATCGACAACTGCCTGTAGAACCATGGAGAAGAAGCCCTTGCAGTTCATGTAGTTATCTTTGCTCTGTGGTGAGGAGATGATGACAATATGGCTCCCTTCTGTAGCCCTGATGCATCTTGGAAATCCATCTCTTTTGAAGCCCACTATCACCTCCTCTTCATCGACTATCTGCATGACCTAATCCAGCAGCAGGTCCACAATTGCCTTGTAGACCTCCACAGTGATGCAGCCCACCATGCTGGTTCCCATGCTAAACTGTTGTGCAACAGAATGACAGCTATCTGAGATGCTCAGCTTACATGATCCACTGGGATGGGCCACTGCATGTTGATGGAGCACCTGTCTAGCCACAGACAGAGAATATCTGAGGACTCCAGGACAACACATTGGTTCATCCTGAAGTTGGCAATCCACTAGTCATCTCCCCACAAAAACAAGGAGAACTCTCACCATTCAGTCCTCTTGGGCTTCACGCACAGAGGGCAAGCTGTTGGCACTGCAGCATGCAATGCATCCAGCTGTACTGGTAGTGATGAACTTTGCCATCTGCTGCAGGCATGCCACCATTCTCTGCATCCCTCCAAGTGCTGCCATTCCATGCTGACACCAAAGGTGAGTCGTTGTTTGCATTGTGGGCCACTGTGATCAGAAGCTGTTGTTGGTGGCTCCATGCTGTAAAGAATTGGTGGTAGGCAATGTTGACTTGAAGAAATGACTAACGTTTGCTCGATGTGAGGGCCAGGTGGTGATGTCTGATTGTTGCCATGTTTGCCCAGGTGCACTAGCAGAAGTGACCCAAAGGAATTGAAAATTTGGACAACCCACTACAGAGTTTTGATCACTGTCATCACAGGTCACGTGCAAACTGCCACTGGCTAGGAGACTAATGTGTTGTGATGTAATGCTGACATGGGATTCAAAACTTAAAGTTTCACATCAGGATGCTACAGCTAGTCCCATCCTGTCCCATCACTTGTGAAATATTGTCAGAACCAGACAAAACCCAAACTAAATAAATGGATGTTGCATGAGTGTGCTGCAGATGCTACAGCGACCTCTGATGGTGGAGGTGGTTGCTAATGGAGACTTTAGCTCTTGCTGACTTTTGGTTGAGGGAGGATGTACAGAGTGAACTCACCAACTCAGTGTCTTTTGAACCCTACCTCTGTATTTCATGTGTAACACAGATGCCAGACTACGATATCTGCACTGAGGACTGCTGTCTGCAACTTAGCATGCTGGAATTAAAGTGGCTTACCATGGGAGGCCTGAACACCCTTCCCACCAGTAACACTTTGGGACTGATGGATGCCCTAACTCTCCTTGACCTGTGAGAGCTACCAGAGGTAGTTATTGTTGCAAGATCTTGCACCATCAATGCCATGTTTATTCATTACCAGCCTCATGATGGCGAAGGGATGCTCATAGTGAGTGTTGCGGCGCATAGGTTCTCAATGCATGGGAGAGCAACAAGCCAATAGCCCAGCAGCAAGAGTGCAGGAAAAGGACTGAAGAGGAGAGGCATACACTCCGTGAAGTTTGGGTGCTCAGTGAACTGCAGCTTGAGTTCGGGGATCAGAGACCTGTCTTTGGCTACAGTCTCATCTTGTGCCTGATGAACGCGAGAGGGTACAACTGAGGCACTGGTGACTGCATGTTGCTTGTACAGGACAGGTGCAGGAACTCCTGCTAATAAATTTCCACACTGCCAGTGTAAATACTTGCAATTACAAGCACTAATGGCCCTGAAGTGGGAACAGGGAATGATGGCACCCTGGCACTTATGATGCTTTGCAGTCAGAAACCACTTGAGCTTAGGGGAAGAGGCACTGTCCCAAATTAGCACTCTGAGCTTTGCTTACTGGATAGCAAGTAAGATTCTGTTATTTTTTTCTTTTTGGTATTGCTTGGCTTAATAATGAACCCACCCCCCCCCCAGCATTTTGGAACTGGCAACATCACTGGTATGATGGGAGTGAGAGGGGAGGATAGTGGGACAGATTTTAGTACGGTGTGATGAGCCACTACCCTGTGATTCAGGGATCAGCTGATTTCTTTCTTCTTCCCAGAGGGCACTGTGCAATAGCCCCACAATGCATAGTGCAAAATGCAAGACAGGATACTGATCTGGGTGGAGGAGTCTGATGGGTGGATGCCAGAGCAAACATACCCATGTAAACAGTGAGCCATCTGTTAGGTTCACCACCTGACCCATGTGGGTGAGTGCTGCATACACCTGCAATTATTCCAGCATAGTTATCAGGACATTTGTTAACGCCCAAAGCCTTGCTGATCCATAATCCATTCCTGTGCTAGGATTGCCCTGCACCTCCCATTGACTGCAGGCTCTCTAAACCCTACCCTACCTTACTCTTCACTTGTCACAAATGGAGGTGATCCTGGCTCCTCCACCTTCCTTCCTTCCTTTCACATCTGGTTAGGGTTTTGAGAGTGGGGTTTCTCTACTCTCTTTATGGGGAAGATGAGTACATGTACAGGGAGAAAGAGAGGAAAACACACAGAGGAACGGAGATGTGGCGGGAGAGATTGAAAGAAATTGCACTTAAAGAGAGGAAAAGAGAATTTGAAGTGACTGAAGAGCAAATAGGAGACAGAAGGGACTACTAAGTGGAGAAATCCTACAACCCAGAATCTCAGCAATATCAGTCTGACATGTAAGAGGATTCTGGTACCATGCAGTGACCAGCACATAGACACCCCCACTCTCAAACCCCGCAGGATTTGGGGTCACCACTACACACGATCATGGTCTCCCCATCAGCCAACCAGACACACACACTCCTCCCTCTTCCTTGAGGCTCTTGATCATAATTCTCAACCCCTGGATTCTGAAATGTGGGACAACAACACATAGTGAGGGACAATTTACAATAAGTCATTGCCTAACTTTGTCAGGCTCTGGCTGCCAGAGCCTAGCAAGGGAAAGAAGGGAGGCGAGGAAAAGTGGGGGAAGGAGGCAAAGGGAGTAACAAGGGAACCTCTCAGTCGCTCTCCAATACCAGGGAGACAAAGTGCTCAGCATAAGGGCCAGACAGGCTGTCCTAAGGAAGCATATGGTTCATCATTGAGGTCAATGGACAGGGAACTAGGAAGAGGGAAACTAGGGACAGGGAACGGGAAGCCAGAGGCAAGGAGCGAGGATCCAGAAGCACAGAGCCCAAGGCAACAAACTGGGAACTAGAGGCAGGGAGCAGAGAACCAGAGCAGGGGGATCAACAGGGAACTAGAGGCAGGGAGTTGGGGAGCAACAGGGAACGTGGGACCAGAGGCAGGACGCGGGGAGCCTGAGGCAAGGAACTTGGAGCCAGAGCTGGGGGAGCAACAGGGCACTACAAACAGGGAGTTGGGGAGCAACAGGTGACCAGAGACAGGAAATGTGGGAGCAGAGGCAGGACACGGGAAGTCAGAGGCAGGACGCAGGGAGCTGGAGGCAAGGAACTGGGAGCCTGAACTGGGGGAGCAACAGGGAACTAGAGGCAGGGAGTTGGGGAGCAACCAGAGCTGAAGGGGCCAAGGTCCAGGGGGCAGCTAAGGGGCCAGGGAGCCAGCAACAACAGGCTCGGGGTGTAGGGAAACAGCCCTTGTGGGGTCAAGGCCAAGGGGAAGAGTAGCAAGGTTACTAAGACAGACAAGAGACAACCACAGGACTGGGTTTCTCCTGCCAACAGACAGACAACCAAACAAAAGGCAAGACATGCTGTGGGGGTTTCAGGGCATAAGGGAAACAAACCAACATGAAGACAGGGCAGGGTGTGAGTAGGGACCAACCAGCATACACCCCATGCAGACAAACAGAGGAGGGGGCAAGAAATGCCCCAACACACAAGACAAACAGGGCAGGTATCCGCGGAAGGGGAGGGGGAAAGGGCATCACACACTGCATGAGCAAAGCAGGAGTCAAGGAGGAATGACCAGAAGCTCCACACCTGTCACAGCCCTCAGCAGTCCTAAATACTGCACAGAGCCAATCAGACTGTGGCAGGTGGGCCCACACCCTCCACCAGGTGTGCATAGGGCGCAGAACAGGAGAGAGAGGGAAAATACCAAAAGAAGGAAGGGAGGTGTTTTCTACAATGATCTGCCAATAGCACAGGAGGCCGGGAGCACCTTCGACAAGCCCAGAGGTTCAAGGCCCAGCCCTGACAAACATTGAGGCTATACTGCAAATACTTCTTAAAAAGCAATATTAAGAAATAAAAGGAATTGTACATAAGTGCCATACTGGGACAGACCAATGGTCCATCTAGACCAGCATCCTGTCTCTGGAAATGGTCAATCACAGTGGCTTTGGAGAAGCACCCAACAGATCACAATGGGGGGGATCCATTCCCTGTTGTTTTCCCCCAGCTCCCGTCATGTTCCCTGATCCTGTCTGCCTAATGGGCCTATCTTCCAGAAACTTGTCCAAACCTTTTTTAAACTCAACTATAGTACTGGCCCATACCACAGCCTCTGCCAGTAGATTTCACAACCCAATTATACGCTGAGTGAAAAAATATTTTCTTTTATTTGTTTCAAAAACTTGCCACCCATGAGTTTCATGGACTGTCCCCTAGTTCTAGTACTAGCTGAGAGGATAAATAACTACTCCTTGTTTATCAGTTCCACACCACTCATGATTTTATAGACCTTCATCATATCTCCTCTTAGTCGTCACTTCTCCAAACTGAAGCGCCCCAACCTACTAAGCCTCTCCTCATACGAGAGCCCTTACATGCCCTTGGTCATTTTTGTTGCCCTTCTCTGCACCTTTTCTAGTTCAGCTATCTCTTTTTTGAGATGGGGTGACCAGAACTGCACACAATATTCCAGGTGCGGTCGCACCATTGATTTGTATAGAGGCATTAGGACAGCCTCAGTTTTATTCTCTATTCCCTTCCGAATAATTCCTAACATTCTGTTTGCTTTTCTGACTGCTGCTGCGCACTGCGCTGTGGATTTCATTGTATTGTCCACAACCACCCCCAGATCCCTTTCCTGAGTGATAGCTCCAGTCTTAGTGCCCAGCATTGTGTATGTATAGTTTGGATTATTTTTCCCAATGTGCATCACTTTGCACTTGTCCACATTAAATCTCATTTGCCATTTAGATGCCCAGGCATCCAGTCTCGTAAGATCCTGTTGCAGTTCCTCACAGTCTACTCACATTTTAACTACCTTGAATAACTTGGTGTCGTCTGCAAATTTGATCACTTCACTCTTAACACCCTTTTCTATCCCATTAATGAATACATTAAACAGCACCGGTCCCAATACAGATCCCTCAGACACACCACTTTTTACATCTCTCCATTGTGAAAACTGTCCATTTAGTCCTACTCATTGCTTTCTATCGTTTAGCCAGTTTGTGATCCATAGTTAAAGTTAAAGTTTATTGATCAACCACTTGGGTTATTACAATGCCAAGGAGCTATACATGAAAATTATGCTTAGAAGGTTTTAAATAAAAAGACAGAAAAAAATATTGTTCTGATATAAACCTAAATACATACCACACTTTTAGAAAATGAATTCCAGTGTCTTACCCAGTTAAAACAGCTCACTTAAGAGCTAGTTCCAAAAACCAGAACCAAACTACTCGCGTGGAGTGAATGGAATCAAGACCAGACAAAAACATTAACAAAAGAGTGTCATATTGCCATTCATGAAACTCTCTTATATAAGGAGCTAAATACTTTCCCCGAATTTTGGAGTAAAAGGGGCAGAAAAAGAAAACATGCTTGGTTGACTCAGGTTGTCGATTTGAGCAGTGGATACAATATCTGTGTTCCCTTGTCATCTTACTATATTGACCCTGTAAGATGGCATAAGGGTAGAGTTCTATTCTAAAAAGAGTCAAGGCATGTCTCAGATTGGCATCAGTCCATACAAAAAGGTAGTGGTTGGACTTTGAGTAGAGTAGAATTGCCAGATATAATAGGGTCACCTTCTGATTTACTATTAAGGCAGATTCAGATTGGATTTCCTGGTCCAATATTCTCCTATTAATAAGCACCCCAGCAGCCTTGAGGCCCAGAGGGGCCAGATGGCCTTTGGAGAGTCCCAACCTAGCAACCTCTTGCTCAGTCTCTTTGTTCCAGACATCACTCACACCGGATTTCACTAGTAGAGAAAACAAAGAATCAGAGTCTGGGGGATAAGTTCAGCCTTAGCCAGAACTTACTTATCAAATATAAGGCTTTAGCCTTAATAGATGAAAGTAAGGTCTCTGCTCTTAAAATAGCCTGAGAGGTTCCCTACTTCCCTTGGGAAGTCCCAAAATAGACTGAAGAAACTGGGTTTGGATACACTCCATTTCCCCCCTGTAATGAAAACCCCAGATTTCAATCACGTATAATAATTGGGGCAGGACCTTAGCTTTGAAAAGACGTAAGGCAGGATGGACTAGTTTACCCTCATAGCTGAAATAATAGCTCTGGATTGTGTTTACTGATGAGCGAACTGCTTCAAGGACTGAAGAGTAGTGAATGTGCTTACTACAGTTTTCTGCAAAAATGACTCCCAGATATTTGCAGGATCGAACCTGTTCAATTAAATTACCTTCAGTTCACCAATGGAAGGTTTTCTTAGCTCGTCCCACTACCATAACCTTGGTTTTTGAGTAATTTATTGACAGGCTTTCCTCGTGGCAGAATTGTTTAACTCTGAACATGCTTCGTTGGAGACTGATAGGAGTTTGCGAGAGAATAACTGCGTTGTCTGCCTAGAGTAACACAGCTATTTTACGGTCTCCAAGCTTAGGAGGGTGGAAATCAGTTGATGCAAGGGAAGCCACAATATTGTTTATATAGAAGTTAAACAATACAGGTACAAGAATACAGCCCTGGTGCACTCCTTGATAGATCGGAATCTCCCTAGTTAAATCATGGTTGGCAGAGTAATGAACTTGCGAAATGTTATTTAGGTGGATTTTTACAATTAAATACAAAAGATGTAGGTCAATGGCAGTCTGGTGCAACTTGTACCACAACCTATCTCTACTAACAGTATCAAAGGCTTGTTTGAGATCAATAAAACACAGATAAAGAGATAAGTTAGTCCGTTTTTGGGAATAGTTGCAACATAACTTTTTGAGAATAAAAACATGATTAACCGTGGAACATCCTGAACGAAAACCAGCTTGTTCAGGTTCTATAATATGATATTCATCTAGCC
>QEPC01007384.1:2662525-2705170 GCA_003113815.1 Sphenodon punctatus | reverse complement strand
GACTCCTGCGGTCTGCCGGGGGTGCCCTCCTGGAGATCCCCCGTGTTAAGCGGGGGGCCACGATGGAGCGGGCATTCTCGGTGGTAGGGCCGCGGCTGTGGAACTCCCTTCCGGAGGAAGCTCGCCTGGCCCCAAGCCTTTTGACATTTCGGCGAAACTGTAAGACCTGGCTGTTTGCCCAGGCCTTTGGGAGGGAGGGAGGGGGGGGTGATTTTTAATCCCCCACCTTTATATTTACCCATGATTATACGTTGCCCTGTTTTATATGTTTTATATTTGTATTTTAGAGATTTTAAATTGTTTTTATTGTTGTAAACCGCCCCGAGCTGCATTGCAGGATGGGGCGGTATAAAAATCTATTAAATAAATAAAAAATAAATAAATACCTGATCCAGAAGCCCCCACAACAGTGAGATCATTTGAAAATTGACCCAGGACAATCCAGAATTAGCTTATGTCCCTCCAGATTCCCTCTTTCCTCCTGGCAATATCTTTCTTCTCTAATGCTCCCAAATAGTGTGTGTCAGTTTCCTCAGTCTTTGAAGGTACTCTTGTTCAGCTTAAACTTTTAGATCATTTAAAAATAAGAACCTATGCAGTTACTTTGCAAAACTGTGCAAGAAAGTTTAACATAGGACAGGTGAAGGATACACACACACAAAAAAGACCTCCTTTAAGCTAACACTTGGTATTAGACCCTAAGTTCAGAGGCACTGGCTAGGATTTCTCCCTGGAGAGTTATATCCCCAATTCTGCAGTTTATTCCCAAGATGTATAAAAAGTAAGAGAGCCCTAATCAGGCTCCTTAAAAATACCCCATTTTTAAATACTTCTCCAAAGCTTCACAAAAGGGGTATAAATAACAACTAAAAATTAGGGTTAATCAATACATTTACCCCATCTGTCTCAATTAGTCCCGGGGAGACTACCATCCCTCATTGCCTCACCCTGGCATCCCCCCCTTCCCTATGCCACCTGTCATTCATTACTGTATTATTGCACTTGAAATTGTTCATATTTATCTCTTAGATTTTATACTTTATATTTTGGTCTTGTGACCTGTAATGTGTTGGATTTTTACCTTTGTAATAACCTTGGTTGATACAATAAAGTTTATTATATATATTATATAAGATGTATAAAGATTCCTAGGCTCAGAGCGCATCCTCCTCCACCAAAGTCAAAGGGGAGCTGAGCCCTTGACATGGATTGCCTCCTCAATGTCTTCTTGCCAAAAAGTTTGTCCCACAAATTAAATCAATTAGCCCACAAGCAATGGGATGTGGTGACAGGGAGTTGCCTGTCCCTGGCTTCAAGCCTCCTACAGTCTGAAATTTTCTCTGGCTGCTGTTGGGACTGCAAATGAGCCTTTTTGTAGAGCATTCTACAGCCCTGGGCATTTTGAAGGGAAGAGGGGCATAGCCTACTCTGTTTTATTAATATATATATATATATATATCAAAATCCCCTTAAAGATTTTGTAATCCATACTGTGGGAGAGATGGAGGCTAGAATCAGTTTCTCTAGATGAGTCTTGCACCAAAGACACACAATTTATCAGCAAGTGCTATCTATATAGGCAACACATCAGGTGTTAACAAATGGTGTGATAGCCACCCATGAGTAGGTGTTTGCCTACTTGTTTGCTAGGTGGTCATGGTTCCTGAGCATGTTTGTGGCTTCTTAAAGGGCCAGTAACTTTCTGTAGCCTAATACTACATTCACATCTTACGTTGAAACCCACAAGTGTAAAGATTGCTGCATCAATCAAGGTGCTGCGAGTGGTCCAACATGCGTCATTGTGGAAGTGGATGGCCAGGCCGCGAAATGCCTTTCTAGCCTCTATGTCCATGGAGGCCTTGGCCATCCACTTCCACAAGCACCAATATAATAAATGGCACACCAACATGTGGGCGCGGATTAGCCAGGATTAGTCCACACAACATTCCCTACATCCCCTACAACACTGCTTCAGATGGGCATCCACGCACAAACATGTTCAGGAACCATGACCACCTAGCAAACAAGTAGGCAAACACCTACTCATGGGTGGCTATCACACCATTTGTTAACACCAGATGTGTTGCCTATATAGATAGCCCTTGCTGATAAATTGTGTGTCTTTGGTGCAAGACTCTCCTTCAAGGAGAGAGACATACAAAGCAAGAGTCACGGGGAAGTTAGCTCCTTTCACTGCCCGACACAAACCAGAGATAGTCTCTTAGGCAAACTAGTAACCCTTGTTCCTTCCAAGTTCTCAGGGTTTTTAAAGTCTTGCCTCCAGCCTTCCCCAGTAGCCAGCCCAATCCTCCCACTACATGTGGGTCCCCAAGCCAAGCTCAAATAAGCAGTCCCCTCTAGAGACTGAGCTCCATGGAGTCTTGGAGAGTCCTTGGCAGGTTCCAGCTTCCGTGATTTTTTTCCCAGCCAGTAATCTGGAGTCCCTGCTTTCCGCTGACAGGCTTCCACTGCAGTCCTGTCTCTATAGTTCCCACTTGAGCTTTTTTACACCCCAGGCTCTAAGCTGAACCCCCCACCCCCGAGTTCCCATGCTTTTATTGCCAGCTGGGACTCTTCTTCCTTCCGCTGCAGCTTTTTCACCCCCATTATTCCTCCACTATTTAAAGGGCCAGTAACTTTCTGTAGCCTAATACTACATTCACACCTTACGTTGAAACCCACAAGTGTAAAGATTGCTGCATCAATCAAGGTGCTGCGAGTGGTCCCACATGCAGCATTGTTTTTGTTAGCATTGACTCAAAATGCAGGAGGCAGGGTTGAGAAATCCTACCCTTACAACGACACGTGTATTTTTGCGGCTCAGTCCTCCTGTGGGAATGGTGTTTGTAGCGCATGCATAATGTCCCGCATGTCTCTCCAGGTGCAAATGGTCACCCGGTCCAACCTCCATGAGTGGTCTTCCGGGCACCATGTTACAACCACAGGGTTTCACCGAAGTGGTGTTAGAAAGGCGCCTGGAAACCTTTCCACATGCTCAGCAGCCTCAGCGCCATTGCAGTAGCGGCGTTCTGACTGGTGGGATTATTGAGGTACAGTTCCTTGTTTGGTAGCACTTCCTAAGAGCAGAAGTTCTGCTGCCTTCCTGTTATATTGCCGAGGTTTTCAATAGCCATCATCCCCCCTCTTTACCAGTCATGTTCCCTGTCATAGAAATTAATGTTTTATTGAAAAGACACAACACAGACATCCTTTTGTTGCACTGTAACATGCTAATCCTTTTTGTGTAATGGGTGCTTGCACAGTTGCTGGATCTTTACACTTATCTGTGTGGGCAAGCATGGTTTCTCTAGGGCAACCTGAAATTGGAGACACTAGCTGTACGTGGAAGTGTCGAGTACTCTACTATGATCCTGGTAAAGCACTTTAATGGCTACCATTAAGTACATGAGGAGTCCCACCCAGTAACACTATCATGCAGTTGCTTAAGTTCATTGCATAGTCGAGGTTCGGTCAAGCACTAATTAAATTAGGTACACCTCAGCAACCTTCAGGAACAAATGTTTTATTAAGCTATTTTTAAATTGCATTATAAAGCATTTTCCAGCCTATATTTGTTAACCTTGATGTCATGAGACAGAACCAGATATAGAGAAATTCATTAATGTGAACAAAAGAACTCTATGCAAACATCTGTTGCAAAGTAATGGGGTTAAATTGCACCAAACACTGGATCTTGTGGTTCGAAATCTAACATAAGCAGCAAAGTTGCCAGACTTTATCCTGATATTAAACCATTCTTTACCCACTAGGCAACTGAAACAATTGGGAGCATCAATTTCTGTTTGATTCATTTATTAAATATGATAATCATTTCATTCCAAACAATGGGTAATTTTCAAATGTCTATTGCTCTCCTGTGACAGATTCCTCGAAGACAGGGAGTGGGACACAAGGCACCCTTAACCAAACAACATTGGTGAAAAGGTCAGACATGAAGGAAGCCAGAGGACGGAGTGTGCGAACAAGAGCACCACATTGGGGAGATGTGGAAACCAGGGTGTTCATAGAACTGTAGTGAGAGGCCGGTGTGCAAACACGCCTTGGCTTGGATTACAGAAATGAGGCAGTATTTGTAGTGCTGTCAGAGGGAATGGTAGCTCAAGGTTATCGCCAACCACCTGACCAGCTGAGGTCAAAGGCCAAATTGTTACAAGAGGAATATAAATGCCTGAAACAACACAACAACAAATCAGGCAATAATGAGAGAACCTGGGAGTATTTGTCCACCAGTTTTCATTCTTCTATCATAAACCGAGCAATTCCTATTTCATGCTTCTTCACAATCAGGAAAGGATAGAGAATAACACTGAAAAGATTGTACTGCCTCTATATAAATCTATGGTACGACCACATCTGGAATATTGTGTGCCGTTCTGGTCACCCCATCTCAAAAAAAGACATAGTAGAACTAGAAAAGGTACAGAGAAGGGCAACAAGAACGATGAAACTAAGGTATGGAATGACTCCTGAATGAAGAGAGGCTTGTTAGATTGGGGCTGCTTGGTGAAGAGATGAGTGAGAGGGGATATGATAGACATTTATAAAATCATGAATGCTGTGGAACACATAAATAGGGAGCCGTTATTTACCCTCTCTAACAGTACTAGAAGAAGGGGACACTCCATGAAATTAACTAATAGCAGATTTAAAACAAATACAAGAGTATATTTTCACTCAGCACACAATTAACTTGTGAAATTTACTGCCAGAGGAAGTGGTCAAGGCTGGTAGTGTAGCTAGTTTGTTTTTTAAAAATAACTATTTTTATTGTTTTCGTTTCGCATCCTTGCCAACATACAATATCAAAAAGAACCTGTTTACAGCATCGGTCCATCTATTGTCCCTAGGATACAAAACATATTATTCATATTTTTGATAAGCATAGTGACATTCCAAGATCTGCTGACTCCATTTCTTGTTGAATAATATCCCAAACTTTGTTCCAGATAGCATAAAAACGCTCTAGGTCTAGGTCCATTCGTATCCCTGCTTGTATTCTATTTTTTCTATTTTATTTTGCAGATCTTCTTCCCATGTAGTGATGTAACCCGCATCAGGTAAGTGCATCATGTTTTTTAGTACTCTATATATTCTAGAGATGATATGCCTTTGACCGGGGTCATCATACAATACTTTTTCAATATCAGTAATCTTACTTATAACATGTGGTTTAGTAATTCTGTTATTAAATGTACTAACAAGCTTTACATAAGTCCAGAAATCTGGAACTGCATCCAGTTTTTGCTGAATTGTATCTAACGTTAAGATTTCTTCTCCCACAAATAACTGTCCTGCCCATTTCAGTCCTTTCTTTTCCGATTGTACTTTCACCTTTTCTGGAATACTTGCTTGTCTACTCCAATTACCAAATAAAGGTGTATATGGGAATATTTCCTGTAAGATTTCGGGCCTTATTCATAATGGCTTCCCATGTGTCTGCATAGCCATGTCAACAAATGAATGTTGCATTATACTTTGTTTATTCATTATTTGACCATCTGTTAGCACGTTTATATAATTCTTGACCTTTCCCATCTCTTTTTCCAATTCCAGCCAGTCAGGATTCGTGCTCTCATGAAACCAGACTTTAACCCCTCTAAGTACGGATGCCCAATGGTATGTCTCGCATATGCTGTCACCCTTGTTCCTTACTTGTATATAAAATGGTCTTTCGTAAACGGGGTTTCTTTTTATTCCATATAATTCTGGAAATAACCTTTTTATTGTCGCAAAATAACTCTTGGGAAGCTGGATTGGCAGTGCGAACAACGTATAAAGTAATTTGGGGAGGACCAGCATTTTTATTAAATTCGTTCTGCCAAGCCAAGAAACTTGCAAATTTTCCCATTCCTTCTCTTTTCTTTTAATATATTCCATCAACGGGAAAATGTTTTGCTTTAAACAGGTTACTCAACTTTTTTGTAAGACATATACCCAGATATTTGATGTCATTATGTTGAACCTGGAAAGGAGTAGCTTGAGACAGCTCCAAACTTGTAAGCTTTTCCTCATTAAATATCAGCATTTCAGATTTATTAACATTTACCCTAAACCCTGATACTGTCCCACAATGCTCAATAGTCTCTAGCAACCTAGGAACTGACCGGGGAAGATCAGATAGGCTCAACATCATGTCATCGGCATATAAAGATACTTTATATTCCTTATTCTTAACGTTAATGCCCTTTATCTGCTGTTGCATCCTAATAGCTATTGCTAGGGGTTCTATAGCAATAGTAAACAGGAGGTGAGACATTGGGCATCCCTGCTGGGTGCCTCGGGTTATCATGATGGGTGATGAGGTGTGTCCCTCGATCAATAAATTGGCTCTGGGGGATTTATAGACTAGCTTTATCCATTGAAGGAACGGGCCTACAATCCCCATGCGTTTCATGGTCTCAAATAAAAAATTATGTTCAATCAAATCAAAAGGCTTCTCAGCATCTAGCAATATTATTGCAGCCGGTATTTGTTTATCTTTAATATGAGCTATAATGTTGATAATTTTTCTTATATTGTCAATACCCAATCTGCCCGGAATCAAGTCTGCTTGATCAGGGCTGATTAGATCCGGGATGACAGTCATTAATCTGTTGGCCAGAATTTTTGTAAAGATTTTTGCATCAGTGTTGATCAATGAAATAGGATGATATCCACTACAGGGTTCTAAATTTTTCCCAGGCTTAGGGCACAACGTAATGTTAGCTTCATTAAATGTCGGTGGCATTTCCTGCTGTTGTATTAGAGAATTGTACACTTTAGTGAGGAGTAGACTTATTTGCTATGAGAAAGTTTTATAAAATTTGGCTGGGTAGCCATCTGGTCTGGCTGCCTTATTGTTAGGGAGGGTTTTTATTATCGCTTCCACCTCCTTCTGCTCTATAGCTGTATTCAAAAATTCTTTTTGTCCATTAGTGATTTTACGCAGTTGAATTTCATTAAAAAACTTTGTTTTCTTGAGCTGGATCCCCTGATTCATAAATCCCTTTATAGAACTCAGTAAAGCAGTTCTCCATATCTTTCCCTTTTAAGATTGGTGAGCTGGGAGTCTCCCTAACAAATGGTATGGCCATTTTCTGTCTTTTTTTTTTAGTTAGTCATGCCAACACTTTGTCAGCTTTGTTTGCCTTATCATAATAATAAGCCTTAGTGTATCTTATTTTATTTATTACTGACTCAGTTTCCATAAGGTTTATTTGATTTTTAATGGTGGCTATTTTTTCTGCATTAATTTTGGGTTGTTTGGAGAGTTGTTTCATTTGAAGATATTTTTCACTAATTTGTGCTTTTTTTTCTTTCTTCAGATGCACCTCTCACGAGATAAATTGACCTCGTAAAACAGCTTTCGCTGCCTCCCACAGGATACTTGGGGAGGTATCAGGCTGATCGTTATGCTGTATATACTCTTTTAATCTTTCTGTAATTTGGTCCTTGATCCATTCATTGTTTAAATAACATTTTTTGTTCAGCCACCATCTCTGTTGTATTTATTTGTTATTATCCCGTATTTGGTTTCCAGTACTACCGCATTATGGTCTGAAAAAGGGGTAATCTGAATGTATGCTTTATCACATATGGGCATCATAGCTTTATTCACTAGGATATTATTTTCTTTGTAGAAACTTTATGTGGATTAGAGTAGAAAGTAAATTCCTGATCCTTAGGGTGAAGAACACACCAAATGTCTATCCACTGATTTTCCCTTAGAATTTGTATTATTTTTTCTTGTTGCTTGTTTAGTTTTGCTTTTGTGAGGTGATCCAGCTCAGACAGGGGGGTGTAAAAGTCTCCCATCAAAATTGTCCTACCCTCTATTTTATTCTGCAGTTTGGGGATAACTTCCACAAAAAAAGCTTTTGTATTATTATTTTGGCGTGTACAATGTGCTGATGGTATAAGTTTCCTGCTCCAGTTTCCCCTTTATTAATAGCATTCTACCCTGCGTATCTCTCTCTATTTCCTGTACCTGCAGATTCAGGGTTTTCATTACCCCCATCAGTACCCCAGCCCTTCCCCCCCCCCTTGGCATAATAAATCTTATAATTTTTATTTGTAAATCTCACATTATCTATTCTCAAGAGATGTGTCTCCTGAATTGTGAAGATGTGCGGGTGATATTGGCTAATAAATTGCCATATTCATTTCCTTTTCACTGGGTTATTCAGATCACATGCATTAAAGGATATTATTTTCATATTGGCCATCTTTTTTTTTGCTTATTCTTTACAGATGTTAGTATGGCCTTCGTTGTCATTTTAAAATGCTTGGTTCCCTTTTTTGTCATTGCCTTCTGTTTTCCATTACCACATGAGGTTTGTTCTTTATTTATCATTTGTGCCATATTTCTCAGTTTAGCAAAATTCTGCACCACATTTTTCATGTCTGTTTGGGCTTCCCTTATATTTTGAACATTGAATCTTATTCTGTCACCATGTTGATCACTCTTACCCCTCCCCCCTTCTCTTCCCTCTGAAACACTTCAACATAAACACTTTTTAGTCTTAATCCCACTTTACATTGCTTCCCTCCCCTCCCAACTTCCCCCCTCCCCCCTTGCCTTCTCCAACCTTCAAATTCCCCAGTAATTGTCCCCCAAACCAAAACCATAAACAGAACTTTAACCGTGGGGGTCCCCTTATGATGTGTCACGTCTTGGGGCTCTCTGCATTCCAGCAGGCCCTTTGCACTGTCAAGCATAGAACTCTGTTGATAAAGTCCACATCCCATGTGGAGATGCTTTTCTAGCCTCGCCTTTTCTGCGTTACCATTGCAGGTTTTAATTTTTTAGCCAGGTGTGTTTCTCTTCATGTTCTGCGCCACAAACTTTTGGAAATCTGACTCATGAATAAAGAATCAATGTTTGCCTTGATAGAGAAAAGACAACCTTGCTGGGAAGTAAATCTGTGCCTTAATCCCCGTCTGATTAAGGGCCTCCAGATGAGATTGCCAAGCTTTCCTTTTTATCACTGTTTCCATTGCTAGTTCTGGGAAGATTGAGATTTTTTCTCCTTCAAATGTTAGATCTTTAATATGTCTAGCAGCTTTGAGTATTTCCTCTTTATCCACAAAATGTTATAGTTTTACAATAATTTCCCAGGGGGGGGGGGGGTAGCGGTTCTTTAGGCCTGGGCCTCAGTGATCTGTGGGCTCCCCTCCCTCTATCTCGACCTGGTGCAGTTCTCTCTTTTCAGGGAAGATGGCTTTAAAGACTGTTTGTAATAGGGTTCGCATGCCCTCCTTTTCTAGCCCTTCCTGTATCCCCATGATCCTTAAATTATTCCATCTGGAACAATTTTCCAGGTCTTCAAGCTTTTCTTTCAGCGCACTAATCTCAGCCTCAGCATGGGTAGTTCTCTGTTCTATGTTTGTTCCCCAATCCTCTTGATCGCTAATGCACTGCTCTGCTGTCCCGATTCTTTTGTTAACACCTTCAATTTGGGCTTAAAGTTCTTCTAAACTGGAGGTAATGGTACTGATCCATGCTTTGTTTATTGCTAAATCGTCCTTAAGATCTAGTACCTGTGCGAGAGAGTCCGGGTCCCTGGTCCTTCTTTCTGTACTGCGCCCGCCATTTTGGAGGCTCCGATGTCGGCCTTCCTGGTACTGCGTCACGGTAAATAATATCTGTCGATAGTAGAATCCGCTTCTTTTTTCATCCTGGCTCATTCCTTCCTTCTTTGCCGAGGTATTTTGACTTCTTTGGACTGTTCTTATTTATTTCTGGTGCGTTATTGCATCGGGCCCACCGGGAGCTCAGCTGCGCGCGACCTGCTGCCTGCGCATGCCCAGATCAATCAATCAAACTTGTATTTGTACCCTGCACTCCCTCGCCCATGGCGACTTGAGGCGGCTGACCCCCGTGTAGCTAGTTTTAAAAAGGGATTGGATAAGTTCTTGGAGGCTAGGTCCATTAATGGCTATTAGCCAAGTAGGTTTTGGGATGTAACCTTGTTGGGCAAAAATCATCCTGGGGTCACTGCAATAAGACCCTCAAGCAGGATTTAAACTTATCCGCTATTTATGTAAGTTTTATTCAAGCACACAAGCAAGCACATAGAATATCACATAGACTCTCACAACACCTCCTCAGTCACATAGATCATTCATTCAGGCCACTTTCAGACCTCAGTCAGGATATGTGTAGGGTACCGCCGATCTGAAAGCTCCCCACGTGGCTTTGCTGGCAGACACGCACAGGGATTCAGAGCAAGAAATTCAGCTCTGCATCCCTGTGCATGTCTGTGTCGAAAGTTTGGTTTTCGGCCTACTGCTGCTTCACAATACTTTGGCTTATGACTCCATTATTAACGAATGCAAGGCTCACGTACACTCTGCTTTACTTTTCTTGCCCTGCTTACTATTGTTTCTTTTGCCTTTTTTCTAATGTTCCATTATCTACTTTTTTAAGCTGATACCCAAGTTTTTCTGTTTATGTGGTTTCCCGTTGACATTTCTGTTCGGCTACATCTTCCTGACATGTGCTTCACAGTGCCCTTGCCTTCTCGTAGCTCTAGGGGTCTGAAGATGGTAGCTAAAGGTCATATCTAATTTTGTCTTTCCATTACTCTTCTTGCCTAGCAACAGCTGTAAAAGTTGAAGATAGAATAATGAAATATGTTTACTATTGTGGTTATTGCAGTCAGTATTGTTTGTATCGCAATATCCTATATAAGTGCCTGTAACATTTTCTGGGTGTGTCTTTCTGCTGTTCTGAGAGCACCCTGCTGCAGTTGTAATCAATAAACTGAGCGTCTCTTTAATCTGTTTCAGTATCACTTTTGACATCTGCCAGCAAAGTCGTGCAGGGGGTGGCTTTTCAGACTGGCCGATCCCTGTGCATATCCTGGCTGCGCATTCCCACCCGCAGCCAGAATATGCATGGGGAGGGGAGGGGCAGGGCGGGGGAGGTCTGAAAGCAGTTTCAGTCTTGAGAAGAGGTGGGTCTCACCACTCATTCTCCTTGGCCAGTCCTTTTGCACTGAGAGGGGCGTTCAGTCTTCTGGACTTCCTTTTGTCGCACATAATGCTATTTTCCCACAGTTTTTATTCTTAAGTTCTAGTTACTGTACATGAGTTTGACTGCTTGCTGATTGGTTTCTAGCCTTCTGATGCTCACACTCAGTAGTCAATAGGCATGCACATCTACTTTATTCCTTGACTGAGGATTATCTGCAATTCCATGGGGGACTACTCGAGGGTTGCCCCACCTGGTTTTTAATCCATTTACCAGCGTTTCCTGGTTTATCTATTCACCTGGTTTTAATCTATTTACTGCATTTTGGGAGGTTCCAACTGTTGGCTCCTTATCTGCACACACATTCAGTCATTTCTACTTTAACTCCTTACTTCCTCACACACCCAGCACATTCCAACTTTTCAGCTTTTGCCTTCAGCATAGTAATAGTATCCCAGCTTCCTTTGCTCTTAACCCCCCTTAGCCAACTTAGTATTATTGCTTTGTTCAGGCTTCGGGGTCTACAACCTCTTACCGTTGCGGGCTGGAACAACAGGGAATGGATTGCCCATGGTGACCTGTTGGGTACTTCTCCCTAGAAACAGAGATTGGCCACTGTCAGAGACAGGATGCTGGGCTTAATGGACCATTGGTTTGACCCAGTACGGCACTACTTAATGTTCTTATGCTATGTCATTGTTGGACCCTGGAATATGCTCAGCAGAAAAAAAGCAGTCCAACCTTGCTAATATTGTACTGGGAGTGAGCCCGGTGTGGCATAGGTGTACCCCATACTGGATGGCCTGAGGGACAGGAACTGAGAAACATCTACCCTACTCCTTGCTTTCTCCTAATGCCCTCTTGCACCAGCTGCTGCATGACCCTTATACTCAACTCTGTCCATAGCCATATTTCTCCCTCTTAGTTTATCAAAAACAACAATACATTAATATCCTTCTAATAGAGAAGAGATAGCAAGAACAGAATTTCCCTGCACAGTTTACAGCTCCCTATCAAATTAGGAGGCTTTAACTTCCCCAATTTAAACTCCCCTCCCAAGCTATAGTTCTCAGTCAAGCAGCTCAATGATTCTCTCCCCTGCACAGTTGAGCCTTAGGCTGACTCTGTCTAAAGTCAGAATCAAAAGTCCCACTATTACCCCTCTCCATAGTACTACATGCAGACAACAGAACATGCTGCTACATGCAGTACCAAAAGAACAACTGCCAACCATAGTGGCTACCAGAAGTACATGAATTCTGTGATTGTAGACAGATTTAAAAGCCCGACCATGGTATCTTCTAGGGTAATTCAAAGCTCTGCATTTCAGGAAACCCTATTATATGACCAGAATGCATAGAAAAGGGAATGTTGAACATCAGTCACATCATAGAAAATGTTACCTTTCTCCCATTTGTTATATTAACGGAGAGGTTCAGTTTGGGGTCAGAAGGCAACACTTGCCCCCGCATTAAGAGGCTGAAACAGTAGCAAGTGTTATATACAGAGACACCTACTGTTGCCCTTTCCCCCTCCTCCATATGGTACTGGCAGTGGCAGGCTCCCTGCTGCTACCTGTGTCACTTGCTCCTTCCTTCCTCTACCAGCTCAGCAGCTGCTCCATCCTGCTCCCAGTCCTGCCCCTGTGCTTACTGAAATGCTTCACTCCCAGAACTTTGCTCCCACTGCCCCCCTCCCGAATTCTCCTGAAATGACACCGCTCTGTATATAGAGGAGGTTCAAAAGGCACATAAGCCAGTTTGAGCTCTATATTTTTTATTGGGTCAATTTTCTTGGACTGCAACATGGTTTAAATTGACCTATATGGTGGGTTCCCAAAGTTTTCTTGTTTTCAGTAGGTTTGATTCAGAACAACCCAGGATTGATTATTAGTGGGCTAGCAAGGTGGTTGTTCAGCTAGGGGCAGTTCCTCCTCCTCCTCCTCCTCCATCAGGTTGCAGCCAGGCCTTGAATCAGATGTTATTATTTATTTTATTTTATTTTATTTTAATTTCTTACCCCACCCTTCCTGCCAAAGGTGGCTCAGGGTGACTTACAATATTAAAATACACCCCACATAGGCTACCCAAAATGTGTATTATGGAAGATAAACTTGCTTCCTTTCAAAACCAGTCACCATGGTTGCACTATATATCTAACCCTTTGGGGAGTATGGGCTTTGGATATTATTTACTACAAAGTGACGAACGCCTTTTTTTGCAGGCAGATAAACTAGTTTTTCATGTCCGACTTAGAGATGTGGCATGCCAATCAGAACTGGCAGCTGTACGCCTGGCTCATATTGCACCACATTATTGTCTGTGGAAAGATGAATTCAAATTAGAAAAATATTTAATCCTGGATTAAAAACCCACTCTAAGAATGGCTTTGGTAAGACTCGGATTAGAACAAACTCCTACAGCAGCAATAGAAGGTCATAGGACTGGCCTCCCAAAAACAGAAAGGTTATGTCCTTACTGTGGGAATGCTTATGAAGATTTGATACATTATGTAATAGAGTGTCCACTCTATAATGAAATTTGCCAGAAGTTTTTGTTCCCAGTTCCATCTTACATTAAATATTATAATCATTTGGAAAAACTGATCTGGGTAATGCAGCAAAAAGAGGAACATTTCTTGAGAAATCTGACTGTTTTTGCTGCTAAAGCTGAGGTTTTAAGAAGTAAGTATTTGTTGTGCTGTGCAGGCCACACAATAATTATTGAATTGTATTCTAAACTGTGTTAATTTTATTTTGTTACATTTTGTTTCGCCCCCTTTCATTGAAATGTAAATTTTAATTTAATTGGGTCATGGCAAAAGCTAGTACCTAAAAATAAATAAATGGAATGGAATTTGTTATACATTAGCCCTGAGAAGGGTGAGGTACCCTTACTTTGAGATTTGGGATTGCTGTTTGTAAGCCCTGGCTTGTGTACTATTCCTTGGAGGGACCAGCTTTTATTTTTCAGGGGTCAAACACTGCCGTCTGTAAGCCCCAGGGAAGGGTCAAGCATTATTCTGGGGTCCAGCATTGGTTATAAAAATCTGTAAGCCCTGTGAAGGGCTAGACTTTTCTGAGGATCATGTATTTCTGTATGCTATTCCTGGGAAGGGCTAGGCTGCTAATTACAGGGGGATCTAAAATTGTTTTACACTAGCCCTGAGTAGGTCATTACTCTGGGGCAATATGCAATTATTATTTTTTTTTATCATTATCCTGTATGAAGTCTACTAGAATTACTATGATTTGGGGCAATATGCAACATTTTTATTTTTGGGTTTTATAATAATTTGTATGATTTGTACTTGAAATTATTTCCACACTATTTGATGCTTTTGTATGTGTATGGAGTATGGCAAAAGCTAATCAATAAATATTACTACTACTAAAATACTATTAAACTACAATGTACACACATATAAAACTTAAACCATACATACAAAAGCATAATACTTCCAACCCCTCTCCACCCCAACCCCCTCCTAACTCACCCTTTCCCCCCACAACACCCTACCCTACCCCCCGCTACTAAATGTCCTCATGAATAAGATTGTTTTACACTGCCTCCTAAAGGTGCACAAGCCCTGGTATCAATGAACCTCCCGGGGGAGGGAGTTCCACAGCTGTGGAGCAGCAACAGAGAATGCCCTCCTCATCGTGGAGGCCAAGTTAAAAACTGGTACCTCCAGATGGAACCCCCAGCTGACCGCAGAGGCCATGATGGGACATGGGTAGGCTAGGTGATCTGCCAGATAAGTGGTTCCCAAGCCATTTAGGGCTTTAAAGGTCAAAATCAACACCTTGAATTGTGCCCAGAAGACAATAGGTAACCAGCATAGATTTCGGAGCACTGGTGTTACATGCTCCCAGCGACTCATCCCCATAAGGAGCCAGGCTGCTTCATTCTGCACCAGCTGCAGCTTCCGAACAGTCTTCAGGGCAGTCCCCCATAGAATGCATTGCAATAGTCTAGGCTCAAGGTAATGAAGGCATGGATGATAGTTGCCAGATCTGAATCGGAAAGAAAAGGTCACAGCCTTTTCACCAGATGGAGTTAGTGAAAAGCACTCCTGGCCACCCCTGCCACCTGAGATTCCAGGCATAGCAATGGGTCCAGGAGCACTCCAAAGCTGCAAATATGAGTGACCGGGGGGGGACCCCATCAATAATCAGGGTCCCAATCCTCCCTAAGTCACAAGGCCAACCAGCCATGATCACCTCAGTCTTGTCAGGATCCAACCTCAGTTGACTCACCCTCATCTAGGCCCCCACAGCAGCCAGGCAACAGGTAAGCACAGAGACTGCTGGACCTGAGTTGGATGAAAAAGAGAGGTAGAGCTGGGTGTAGGGCTGTGCTGAATAGTATTGCCAGGTACTTGGGCTGAATTCTGAAGTTCTGAGTAACTGACGGTACTTCAACATGGTTTCCAAAGTTTCGGAACTTGGAAATGGAATTCCGGACCTTGGAAAACTTTGGAAAACTCAGAACTGTTCAGCTCCAGACATTCACACACACCCGCCAGGGGCACCCTCTTGGCATGGCATTGGTACTGTGACACTGGTAACTTGAATAGACCAAGCAAAGGGAAGTGGAGCCAGGCAGAGAGACCCCAGTCTGGCCTCATGGTGCCAAGCAGCTGGCAGAACAGTAGAAGTTACACTTTACAATTAGACTCTGCTGTGCCATGTGGCAGCCACAGCCTTCATAAAAAAGAGAGAAGACAACACACACAACCCCGCAAAACAGTGTGCAACTACATGGAGAAATAAAAATCCTACCAAAAGCCAGCCAGTGTGCCTAGCAGATAAAATTATAACACCCACAAGAAAGAAACCAGACATTCACACTCCCACACCACCGCACCTCACTCCCGGGCACCCTCTAGTCTTGGCATGACATTGGTACTGTGGCACTGGTAACTTGAACAGACCGGACAAGGGGAAGTGGAGCCAGGCAGAGAGATGCCTCATGGTGCCAAGTGTCAACTAAGAAGCAGGCACAAATTATTAATTTTTTTAAAAAGCATGCCAAAGGTAAATGTAACCCCCATCTCCCAGCATTGGCCCTATGGACAGGCCAGGACAGGCCAAACCATATCAGACCAGGCCAGGCCAGGACAGGACAGGCACCCCTCCCCCCAAGCCGATTACTTTTAGATCCAGCACTGTAGCACACAGCCAAATTCACCAAAGAGAATGGAAATTGGCTGCAGCTGTTTTTATTTTGCCCTGCCAGCCAATCAAAACCTGCTATCTGAGTTGGCCAGGCAATCAAAATTTGCCATCTGGCTTACCATCACTCAACTGTCCCCTTCCATACCCCTCTCCTACTAAATATGGCACTAAGTTTCATTTCCAGAAGAAGCTCAACTGTCCACCAGCTAATTCCCACATGTGCAGCGGCTTCTGAAGTGTTCCAAGGATTGGTCTTGGTCTCAGAATGTCGGACTTTGGACTTTCAGAACCAAATACCTTAAGCTTCGATGAAGTCTGAAGTTTTCTGAAGACTGAATTTCAGCCATAGCTGGGTGTCATCAGCATACTGGTGACACCTCACTCCAAACCTCTGAATGATCTTGCCCAGTGGCTTCATATACATTGAACAAGGGGGGGACAAGGTGGAACCCTGTGGGACCCTACAAGGGAGATCATGGGGTGACGACAAGCAATCACCCATCACCACCCACTGAGACCTCCCCGACAAGAAGGAGCAAAACCACTTGAGCAGTCCCACACACCCCTGCCAGGTCTTGCAGTTGAGTCAACAGCACCCTGTGATCAACAGTGTCAAAATCTGCTGATAGAGCTAAAAGAATCAACAAAGTGGAATTCTTTCTGTCGATCTCCAAGTGTAGATGTTCTGTTTTATTTTTGTATTGTAACCCCCCGGCTTGCCTGAAGCAGGATGTGGTGCGGTAGCAAGACTTTAAAGTAAAATAAATAATAAATAGATCATTGACCAAGGCCACAAGCATAGTCTCCATACCAGGACAAAAGCCAGACTGGAAGGGGTCCAGGAATCCAATAGCATCCAGATGGACCTGGAGCTGACGTGCTACCACCTGCTCAATAACCTTCCCTAAACAGGGAAGGTTAGAGACAGGCTGATAGCTGGCAGGGGAGTCAGCTTCTTAAGCAGAGGCTAGACAATCAACATTTTAAGAGCAGCCAACATCCTGCCCTCCCAAAGGGAGGCATTGACAACCCCAGTCAGCAATGGCCCTAATGTCTCCTTGCTGGCTTTCACCAACCAGGATGGGCATGGACCTAGTTCACAACTGGTGGCTCATACAGCCTCAAGCACATCCTCCGCTTTGGTGGGTGATACCAACTGAAACTGATCCAAATAAAAAGGACAAGGTTGGACCTCCACAGC
Source organism: Sphenodon punctatus (assembly GCA_003113815.1). Taxonomy (NCBI): domain Eukaryota; kingdom Metazoa; phylum Chordata; class Lepidosauria; order Sphenodontia; family Sphenodontidae; genus Sphenodon; species Sphenodon punctatus. The sequence continues at coordinate 2,687,815 of QEPC01007384.1, read as the reverse complement.
CCCAAGCTCTGCCTCTGCCAGAGAAATGGTCACGCCAAAGTTGTGGTAAATATGAGCAATTTTGTCTGCAAAGTAATCAATAAAAATGTCACAGCAAGCATTAGATGACTCCAACTCCTGGCAGAGACAGACCGGATTAATGGAAAAGCTCCATTGGATGAGACTACTCAGACACTATGATAACAGTGAAGAAGTTGAGTTTCCATTCTTTCCTGCACTTTTTGGCTGAAGGGAACAGAGCTGCCTTGCCTCATATCTCAAAATCAGAATACTTTATTGCGTGACCCAAGGTCATTGAATCATCTCCACCATTATGTCTTTATTACCAGTTCTCCAGGTAATAAAGAAAGTAATAAAGTAATATGAACAGTTCTCTGTTCATATTCCCTGTAGCCCGAGTCACTTGTTTCCCCATAGAGATTCATCTCTGCAGTCTGATTGAGGCACTCTCAGTTGCCCACCCCCCCCAACCAGGTATCCTCTCACTGTCATAAGGGCACCGATGAAAGACAACAGAGAGGAAGGTCCAGACTCTGTTAATGACTCTCTTATGTCTGGCAGTGCACAAACATCAAAAAAAATTCTCTTATTTCATTTGGATCCCAATCTCTCATCTTGTCTTGAACTGCCACTTTTCTATTCTGCTGAACTTGGAAATGCAACAGGGTTGTGTAGTGTCTTCACTCCATCATGCATACGTGGTACCCTTTTGTAGGCATGTGCCACTCTGTGCATGCATAGCCTGCCTTTAAGGGTGGGTCTGTCAATTCTCTCTGTACATCAGGTCTAAGGCTGCTCTGAATAATAATAATAATACAAAAACTCGAGAGACTCACAAGTATTTGCCATGGGTCTAAGGAGCGGGCCCTAGTGTTCGATCCACTACTCGGCCCCATAGCGTATACTCGCCAAGCACCAAGGTGAGGGGGATCAGGGCTGGGGTAGTTAATGGGAAGTAGGGGACCTAGCAAGGTGGTCAGGGGTTGGGTGGGTGCTTAGAGTGAGTTGGGTGCCTAGCAGGGGGGGTCAGGGTGATTTACTTACCTTCCAGAGGGGTCCCGTGCTGATGTGTGGCCTCTTCCCTGCTGGTAAGTTTGAAAATAAAAAAGTCCCACTGAGCATGCTCAGAAGAGCCTGAATAGCCCTTTCTGAACATAGCCCTTTTCAAAGATGGCACTGGTCTTCTGATGCTGCCAGCGCCATCTTTGAAAAGGGCCGAGCATGCCCAGAAAGGGCCATTCAGGTCCTTTCTAAGCATGCTCAGTGGCTTTTTTAAAAAATAAAACAATTTCAAACTTCTCAGCAGAGAAGAGACCACGCATTGGCTCATGACCCCTCTGGTAGGTCAGTAAACCATCCTGATTTCCCTGCTAGGTTCCCCGCACCCCCTAAGCACCCAACCCCTGACCTCCGCTAGGGCCCCCCACCCTCCCTTCGCTGGCCCCTGCTGGCCTATTCCCTCCTTGGCCAGTGGGGACCAGGGAAGGGGGAGCAGGGGCCTAGCACTGGCCTCCGGGCCCTGGCACCCTTCCTACACGCGTACTCGATTTTTTTAGTTCTGAAGTTTCAGGGGCCCTTCCTTGAAACTTCAGAACTCAGTAAATAGAGTAGAATGCTTCGGTCCTCAGTGTTTTCCCAGGAAAAAACCAAGGACCACGTTTCAGCACTAATCAGCCTCATCCAAATGTCAGTAGAGGCCAAGGTATCCATCCCTGCCAACTTCTCTGGGCCCCATACCATGGACAGCCACAGCACACACAGACAAAAGCCATTTGGCTTTCCCAGGCAAACAACCTGCAGCAATCGCTTTCTATGGTGTTATGACACGTCATGTTCATTGCAAGCAAAAAATGTTACTTTCAAAAGATGAGAAATTATTAGTAACTTTTAGCCAATGAGTAATAGTGTACCAGCTCTTGCAGTTTCCTTCACCTGTCCATTTCTTAATATTAGGGCTGAAACTTGGTACTCAGTTTTTTCGGAATTGACTGAGGATCATGGTACTTGGTTCTGAACTTCCAAGTTCTGAGATTCCGAGGACCAAGGTCAGTACTTGGAAAGTTCGGAACTATCGATCGAGTGATGGATGCACGCGTGACCAGAGTGATATAGACCTGACCCTGGCTTCTCTGAGCTAGGAAACAAAACTTAGTGCCATATTTGGTAGGCAGGGAGGTAATGGGAGTGGATGGGTGAATGATGGACAAACACAGGACAGTTTTTGATTGGCTGGAAGGGGCAAAATAGAAGTGGCTGTTTGGAGATTTTCTGTTCTCTTTGGTGAAATTGGCTATGTGCTACACTGCTGTATCTGTATTTTGGCTGAGGGGTGTGTGTGTGTCTGGCCTATCCATAGGGGCAATGCTGGGGGTTACTAACTACCATGCTTTTAAATATCGATCGATCTATTCATTCATTCATTCATTCATTCATTCAGTGGGTGCTGCTTACACTGCAGTTGGCATCATAGAGTCCAGAGGGATCATTTTTGCTGTGGTTTTTTTGGCACTGTACTTTTGCTGTGTGTTCAACTTTGCCAAGATGTGCCCAGCTGTGGCACAGAGGGGATACTTTTTGGTTAATTTATGATGCGTGGGCCCTCCCCACACACCATAAATTAACAAAAAACCCCACATATGCCTCCCTTGCTCTATGCCCCCCTATGCAAGGTAAGCCCCCTTGGCTTGCCTTGCATAGGGGGCATAGAGCAAGGGAGGCATATGTGGTTTTTTTTTGGGGGGTGCATGTCTGGTTTCTTGTGACTATACCTGTTGCCTTGTGGCACGCATGGGGCCATGAGGCCAAGCTTGTTGAAACTTGATTGATTGATAATGCGGTGTTTTGGTGGGGCACCCTAGTGCAACCCACCACTGAGCTTGCATATAATTATGGGGCATGCTAATAGCCACTCTGCTTTTTTGTTTTGTTTTGCTTGGTCACCGAGTGTTTGCGCATTTCCGTGAATCTGAGTTCCGAGGATTTCTGAGGTCCAGGGTTCCATTTTCCGAGTCCTTGGAAAAATTTCTGAGTCACAACCAAAGACTCAGTCCCCTGGTACTCAGAACCTCGGTAATCCTCGCGAGTACTCAGAGCACCCTTTCGATGCATCCCAATTTAATATGCAGTGGTTTCCCCCAACCCAATTAAAAAATGTCATGCTTCAGTGCGTGGTGCTAAAACTTCAGTAGCATTTTTAGATGAATTGGCGTGTGCACTGACATGCTTGTGACAAGAATGTCTGTGCAGTTTAATAGCCATCTGGATTGGCAGTGCAGGTGCAGCAACACACAGACACACACAGAATAAGCTTTGTAAAAACGTTTTCATCCAGTTGCTGGCTGTAACAATAGAAGCCAATATTAGTACTTTATTAGTAAAAATGTATTTGTTTCGACCATAAGTCACATCAAAACCTAAAACAATTTTAAAACCCACAAATGAAACATCTACAGCATAAATCGCTGGGCAGAATCTTCACAAGGGAAGTTATGCCGTGCAGGGCTAGCAAAATAAATTTCATTCACACCATCTCCACATTTGTTTATCCAAATTTATCTCATAAACATAATATCTGGGAAGTTATTAACACATTTAATCACCATTTGATAATGAATAAGATTTCCTTTACAGTCCAAATATAATTCCAACAGTCAAGAATTATCACTACAGCAGTCCGATACTGGTCCTGAAAAGAATGTCCTCCTCTGGACTGCTATAGCATACACCAGGTGTATGCTATAGCATCCTTAGTATTGTTTGATTATTTGTATTTGATAACAAAAAAGTCAACTTCTGTGATGTACTACAATGCTCTTTTCCTATCAAAAGGGATCCTAAAAACTTAGCTTGTGCCTCTGCCATGATCACAGAGTCGAAGAGGTAGTGAGGCAGATCTTCAACCTGTCCTGGTCCACAAATACAGAGCCTCAGATTGTAAGGGATACCTTTAAACCTGCCATCTAGAATTATTATTATTATTATAAACATTTATATAGCGCCAGACATGTGACCTGGTGCTGCACAAAACATAGAAATAGACGCGGTCCCTGCCTGTGGCTTACAATCTAAAAGACAAGGAGGGGGAGACAGGGAGAGGGGACAGTGGGAGAGACAGGGGAGAAGACAAACAAACATTCAAGCGGATGCGAAGTCTCTGGTGCGTGTGCTTAGAATGGCAGGAGAGAGAGAGTTGGTGTTACTCTGTGTGTGTGTGTGTGTGTGTGTGTGTGTGAGAGAGGGGGAAGTCTATATGTCACAGCAGAGAGTGAAGGTCTATGGATGCAAGGCCAGCCTAATGTCTGGCCAATCACTACTATGGCTACAAACCTCATGTAAATGTCCGGTCTCCCTGCCCCTCCAGCAGCCTCAGGAACCATTGCTCCTGAGACCCCATGGATGGACACGTATCTCCCACATGATATCAAGGACGGCTTCTTCCTGTAGGGCCCTGCCCTGCTGACGGGAAAGGAAGGACAGGACCCAGATGAAGTGGTCATCCTGGGGCTCCTGCTCATGTCCCAATCATGGCCCCCCTATGGGCAAAGGGGCCTCCAGAATCGAGGGGAGGGAGAGCCTCCAGGGCGGGTAAATGGGGCATCCCCAGGAAAGCTCCCAGAAGGCTCTCTGGAGCAGCAGCAATCTTGCCACAAAGGTTTGGGGGGCAGCACTTCTTCCCCACTCACTCTTAACAACCTTTTCTAGGTGGAGTCCTTTGCAAGTGTCCAAAGTACCACTGGAAAATGATCAGAGTCAGCAAGGGTAGAGTGGTTGTTCTGTTCCCTCCCCTGCCCACTCCGAATATTTCCTAGTGGTGTTCAGAGCACTTGCAAAGGGCCGTCTCAAGGTCCGGGCCCCGGGCCCAACTGAGCCACCTAGCTTCATGGTAGTTAGTTACGCTCCTGCAGGTAATCTCATCAAAATCTTGGTGCTTGTTCTGTTCTGGGATGAACCAAGCACAAGGGTGTGCTCACCAAGTTTTCAGTGAGCAAAAAATGAGTTAATCCCCCACCCCCAACTGGCAAACACCAACTGGGAATGCTGGGGAGGGGAGTCCTCCCAAGTGCTCCCAGCTGGCTCTTATTAATTTCAAAGCCTGCTTCTCTCCCCCCCCCCCGACATGTGATCACATTATAGAGCCAAGTCAGAGATAGAGAGTAGAGGGTTAACTCTGTCCAAATAATGTTCCCAGGTGCTTTCAGCTAAAGGTTCCATTTGTGCCAGCGCTGTTCAGATTCTTCCCACCAAGGATCCCACAGTGACTCTAAATCAAAGATGTGTGAATGAAAGTGACTATGGAAGCTGATGGGGAACAAAGTTTGATATCTGGCTCCAAACAGATGTCACAAAACATGGCAACGTGTTACTCTCCTCCCAGCTTGATGGTTTGTGAAGGGTCACAGGGAAGTGGATTCTGACCAGGATTCTGAGTCAGAATGGAACCTGCTGGCTTGTTGATCACTAGTGGGTGGCTGTGCCATGTAGGCATCACTCCTTGATTCTCTCCAAGAAGAAAGCAGCATCCAGATATCCTTGAGAATAAATCTCACAGAGAACCTACAGGGAAATGATCCTTAGTGTCATAACAAATAAACTTTCTCAGCATAAAAATATAATGCTAACAAGAAACTTCTGCGGTACCCCATATTTAATTCCACTTACTTGGTAACTGGGTGGAAACAGAGAATAGTGCATCCTGCACATGTTCTCTATGGAGACCTGGAAATGGGAGCCAAGCATTTTGAGACAGAGAAAGGCAGCTGGACAATCTCTTGGGCAGATGTCAAAGTCTCCTGAATAAGGGCTTATTATGATCGTGCCATCCATGTCAGGGCAAGGCTGCAGTGCAGTGACACCTCCATCAATGTATCGCTGGAATAAATACACAGCAGCAGCATTCAGCCTGGGTAACATCTTTCTAAACTAAATGCCAGTCATTGCAAAACGGAGAGCTCCCTCTCTGAGCAACAGAGACCTGTGGGGGCTTTAACACAGTCAGTGGCAGTGGGACCAGAATGGATTAAAGGATGTGAGGGCTCCACACTAGAATGTAGTGTGGGGCCCTCTACCCAGACATATTGTATACACACACACACACACACACACACAGAGCGTAGCTCACACATATTTGGGTGATTGAATATCTCAGCGCATCTTTGTGTGCCATGCAATATTTGCATATTCATTCATTTGTTTATTTATTTCAGTTCAGTCACTTCTCTATTTTGTCTATTTCATTTCTGTATTTTGGTCACTTTGCCTTTTAGTTTTTGGCACTTTTGTTTGCTTTCATTCAGTATCATCACTCAACAACATGGTGCACAGCAGAGCTGTTGCCCTGTTACTAGGAGCGCAGCGCAGTTGCTTCAGCTCGGTCAGTGCGGTGCTTCTTTGCATCGCTGCGCATCACATGCAGCAACATGGCAGAAACAGAAAACGGAAATTCTGAAAATGAAATGCCAAAATACTGAAGTGACCGAACAGAAATAACTGAAGCAGCGATGGAAGCGAATGGCATCTCCAACTCTGACTCACTCGTTCAGTCCAAAATGAATGGACCAAATTCGTGGGAAACTGAGTTTGTGCAAAAACTTTGTTTCAGCCCTAGAGGAGGCCCAGATCCAGACGAGGGGAAGGAAGGGGCTGAGGGGACTCTGGCTTTTAGGCTTCCTTCCTACACTAAGGAAGTGTAAGCTGCTTCTGCTGCTGCTCCCCAAGAAGAGCCAGAGCCTGACAGAACCAAGAAAGGGAGGCAGGAAAAGGGAGAAGCCCGTGTCCCTCTGCTGCTGGGGAAGGGGAGGGCAGGAATGGGGACATCATGGGGGCAGGGCTTTCAGGTGGGGTCTGTAGAATTTACTGGTATTTGCACTTCTAGCGTCCACTAGTCCTAAAAGCCTGACAATCAATGTGTGACAAAGTTTTAAATCCTGAGAGTTTCCAGAGTGCCTGACAGCAGCCAGAAGAGATTGCTGTGCAGGCAATTAGCAATGCAAAATGAGACAGCAGCAGGTGAGTAGGCTTAAACTGAGAATATGAGATTTACCCCAATAAACAGGTAAGCCGAGTTAGCAAGTAGAGGAATGAAAGAGAGAAAAAAGATTGGTGCATCTAAACAGAGCTAAAACGAGAATTAAAACAATTCTCAAGAGAAACCTTGCAAGAATGAGAACCAGGTGTTGCGATCTTGCTGGGATCTCAACACATTGTTCAGGTTGTTGGTGAGATTTCGATCCCAGCTCTCCCCCCCCCACCGAAAAATGATTGATATGGGGGTGGGCAGGGCACTGACTCAGCTTTGCAAGGGGCTGCCCTTTCCTGGAGAGGTGGGACCCAGGGGATCTCATTTCTCCTGGCCAACAGAGTCCCTTGCAAAGCCATCAAGCCTGGTAAATTTCAGGCTGAAATTGACCAGACAGCCATGTTTGGCTTTGCAAGGGGACCCTCTGGCTAGAGAAGAGTAGCCCTTTGAAAAGTGGGCTTCCTGGCAGTTGAAGTCTGGGTCCCCCACTTCCCCTGCCAGAGCAACCCCTCAGGAAGTGCCCAACTCCTGTTACAAAGCTCTGTGTATGGGGAGAGAACAGGGATCCACTCTTCCCCCCCTATGTGAGACTGCAAGCTGCTGAGAGTGGAATGGGATTTTCCTGAGGGGTTGTCCTGGCAGGGGGAGTGGGGGATTCCACAGGTCCCTCACTTCCCCAGCCAGGACAACCCCTCGGGAAAAGCCATGCACAGCGGCTTGCAAAGCACTGCGCCGAGGGAGAAAGAAGTTCCCTGCTTTCTCCCCCAGCTCAGGGCTTTGCAGAAAAAAGAGCATATAGCCTTCTGCAAATAGCTTTTGTAACTGACAATCCCAGGTCCAGGTGTGCTGAGGGAGCCAGTCTCCAGTGCCCCAGGGTGAGTTCTTTGAGTTCTCAGTGAGAAGCTGCCATTTCTCTGCTCATTCTTGTTTCCCAGAACAAGTTTTGCAATGTGTTTCTCTCTGAGAAACTCAAAAACACTGAAATAGAGTTTCAGCCCCACATTTAAAACACTTGTTTTCATTGCTGTCCATGAACTTTTAGCTCTTTAATGTGGAGTCCTGCTTGTGCATTCAGGAGGAAGGAGGCTTGGTACTGCTGGTGTAGGAAGGAATGGTGTTTATGCCTTCCACCTGGGAGTCACCCAATTTCTAGTTGCCACTCTGTGTGGAGCTCTACCCTCTCATATAAAATACAAGTTTAATTGACCCTGTGTGGAATGGCAAAAATCAGCAAGTAGTTTGATGTTATTTGTGGAAATATTTATAAAATGGCTTCGTCTAACTGAGCCCCATAAGCTCCTGCACGATCAGGTCCAGGTCAATCGTTGCAAGGATGCCATGCTCCCAGAGCAGGCGGTGAAGCAACTATTAGCAAGCCTGAAAGGGTTAATAGGGGAATTGCTGATGACCCAATTGGACAGGGCTGAGTGCTCCCAGCTTGGCAGGGCAAGGCAGGCAGGGCAGGAAGCTGCTAGCCAGCTGAGGAGCATCAGCCATAAAGAGCTGAACACAGACTAGAGGTAACATGAGGGCGGGGCTCTAGATCACAGAGATTGGCCTGAGGAAGGCCAGAGCACAAAAGGGCTCAAGCAGCTTAGTATCACGCTCCAGCCTTGAACCCATGCCCTCAGGGTTTCTGGAGCAACAACAAACCCATCAGCACCACCCTCTCAGCCTGCCTTTTTTCAGGCACTCTTCTTCCCATGAGTCCTTCCTGGTCTGCCCTTAACCACACCCTTCTTGTCTGTCTCCACCTCTTGCCCAACCTCCCAGCTTCCTGGTTGGTTGACTTCCAGTCAGCATATAAAGCATTCTGTTAGAACCAGGAAGGTGGGCAGAACAATGTATGTGTTGGCCCTGGGTCTGTCTGCCTCCTGTTCATGGTCTGTCGTCTTGTGTCTTGCTCTCCTCTCTAGTCTTGCCTTGTGCCTTGCTCCCCTTCCTCCTTTGGGTTTCCCTTCCAGCCTTGGTCCCCAGTCCTGTCTTGTCACCAAACTGTGATCCCGAATCCCTATGTCCACCCATGTCTCAGAAGCCTCTCACCCTGTGATCATGACACATGCGTTATGGCAGCTGAGAGGCCTGGAAGTTGATAGCCTTGCAGGGGACATGCCTCAGCTGAAAGGAAGTTTGCTTTGTCTCAGTTTGGGACTTCGAGTGGTTGAGCTGGAGAACTAAAACAGCATGTGGATGAAATGCTTGAGTTTCCCAGAACTTCGTGGGCTCAGTCCTGCAGGGACATTTGTCCCAGTGGGGCTGTGTGTGTTACACCTGGTCATAAATCTTTTGGTGAAAGGATACCATTCTCTCAAAGCAGCATGCTTCCCAGAGCCACCAGCTACACCCTTCTCTTTTAAGGTCAGAACTGTGCTTTTGTTGGTTAGAAGTGTTTCCCATTGAGCACTCACCACTCCTCGGTAGGAGGGAGGAATGATTCCAGCGACGTAAGGATTGAAGGCGGAGCAGATCAATGCCTGTAAAGAAAGTTGACAGTAAATTGGATATATTGTCTAATTAGGTACACTGCCACGTTGTGAGGTTGGGAACCATATGCATTCCAAATCCTAGGAGTTCTATCTTAGGACCTGATTGAGGCCCAAACGTTACTTTTAAATTTGAGGCAATCTGGAAAAGTGCTAATTCTGTCTCCTTAGTTCCCAGCAGTTGCTAAGTTCCTAGAAATCAGGTATCAGAATGAATTGGTTTCCAATTGCTATCTTTCTAATACACCATAGAATTGTTGGTCATTAAACAGCGGCAGATGCCGCTCTATGCTTAAGGTAACACTATCCGATATTTATAGTCACAAACATTGTAAGGATTATAAAACTGGTGGCTGTGTGGGACTGGATGAGGGACGGTGACCCGACTGAAGCTGAATTCTGACAAGGGGCCGGCCCTGTGACTTGGGGGATGGGGGGATGGGACTCCTGTTATTGATTGGATCCAGTCCCCTCTGGTCACTCAGGTTCACAACATTGGAGTGCTTCTGGACCCCTTACTGTGCCTGGATCATCCGGCTGCGATGATCATCAGGAGCGCTTTTCACCAACTTCAACTGATGTGGAGGCTGTGGCCTTTCCTTTCTGATTCGGACCTGCCCACGGTCGTCCATGCTTTCATCACCTCGATGCTGGATTAGTGCAATGCGCTCTACAAAAGGCTGCACTTGATGACTATTTGGAAGCTGCGGCTGGTGCAGAATGTGGCGACCTGGCTCCTTTCAAGGACGGGTCACCAGGAGCACATTACACCAGTGCTCCAGAGTGGAATCAAAATTGCTTTACGGCGTTCGCCATATTAGTGCTCCAGAGTCTGCACTGACTACCTATAGCAGTGACCTGTGTTCTTCGTATTTCCCCATTTCTGCAACAGGGGAAAATGCAGCGAACGCTGGTCTCTGACTATAGATTTCTGAGCACAATTCAAGGTGCTGGTTTTGACCTTTCAAGCCCTAAATGGCCTAGATCCCATATAGCTGAAAGACTGTCTTTCTTACCATGCTCCATTGCAGCTCCTGTGGTTGGCTAGGAGGGCCCTCCTGTGGGTTCCATCTCCTACTCTTGTCCATATGATGGGGCACATGGGGGTGGGTGGCCTGCTTATCTGCGGGATTGCCTCTCTCCCCATGTGCCTATGCGACCCTTGAGATCGTCCGTGGGAGTCTTTTTGGAGGTTCCCCGGGTGAGGCGGGTGGCCACCGATGTTAGATCTTTTTCGGTGGCCGCCCCTGTGCTGTGGAATTCGCTCCCGGAGGAGGCTTGGTTGGCTCCCACTCTCCTGCTTTTTCGGTGTGTATGTAAGACCTGGCTGTTCCGTCAGGCTTTTGGTGAGGGGGGGTGTTCCCCACATATTTTAAAATTGTTTAAAAATGTATGTATTGTTTTTATTGAATGTTGTTTGCCGCCCCGGGCTGCCCTGAGGGCAGGAGGGGCGGGATATAAATTTTAAATAAATAAATAAATAAATAAATAAGAAGTGGTTTACTAGGTTAGACGAATGGGCCATTGAGCCCAGCATCCTGTCTCTAACAGTGGCCATTCCCTGATCCATTCCCTGATGTTTGCTTCTTCTAGCTCCTGACAGAGGGAGGCTGCATCCCCCAGCTTACTTGGCTAATAGCCATTAATAGACACATCCACCAAGAATGTATCCAGTCCTTTTTCAAACCCAGCTATGCTACTGGCCTTCATCACCTCCTCTGGCAACAAATTTCACAAGTTAATTAAACATTGCATGAAAAAAATACTTTCTTTCATTTGGTGGGAAGGCATCCCCAGCAGCCAAACGCCTGTGCAAGCACACAGATCTTTAAAAAAAATAAATTGGCCAGTTTCAGGGATGCATTGCCACCAAATCAGACATATTCTTACCAGCATCCCTTGTAGCTTCACCAACAAACTGCCTGTTCAAGCACACAGGCCCCTTTTTAAAAAACAGTTTGGCCCCTTTCGGGGCTGCCTTCCCACCAAAGCAGGCCCTGAGTCCAGACCAGCATCCCCAGCAGCCACACCTTATGCCCGGCAGCCAAACGCCTGTCCACACAAACTACTTTCCAGCAGCAGCAGGAAGCAGCAGTGAAACAGCGAAGGGACCATTAAAAAAAAAGAGTAGCCACAACCAGTGGAACCACAAATTTACAAAATGGTCTCTCTACTCATGATGGGAGGGGAGAAGGAAAGCAGCAGTGAATTCATTGATGCATTGCTGCTGCTTTCCTTCTCCCCTCCCAAGCATGAGTAGAGAGGCCATTTTGTCATCAGGCAAACACAGAGCAAGCACCCCTCCCCCCCAGTCAGTCCATCCCCAGCCTGTCCCCCACAGTCCATCCTCACCCTGTCCCCCCAGTCCATCTCCAGCCTGTCCCCCCAGTCTTTCCCCAGCCTGTCCCCCCAGTACGTCCCCAGCCTGTCCCCCCCAGTCCATCCCCAGTCTGTCCCCCACCCCAATTTACTCACCAGCGCTGCAGCGTGGTGGGATCCCGGATGGCTGGAGCTTGGCGCACTGGCTTCTTCTAGGAGGGAGGGGAAGAGCCTAAGAGCAGCATGCACGGCAGCTCCCAGGCCCCCCCCCGCACAGCTCGGCTGTGCAGGGGGCCTGGGAGCTGCCACGCAGGCGTACTCTGGCCTGGTCACCTGTGTGCAGCGCCTGGGTAAGACTTTTAGCCCTGGACTATCCCTGCAATGAAATAGCGTCCCCTGCGGCACTATTTCATTGCAGGGTTCCCTTAATGCAGGATGGATGGCGCTTCTAGCCACCCATTCCTCATAAAGGGAGAAACGCCTCCCTTTTGTCCTTCCAAGGTTTTCTTAGGAAGCCTTCGGGGGGGGGGTGTGTGTGTGTGAGTCACCTCACCGGTTGTGTGTGTGCGCGCGTGCACAGACAACCAGTGAGAATTTCAGAGCCACATTGAAGAACCTTGGGAGGTGAAGGTAGCTACCTCGCTAAACAAGGTTCTTCGAGTTGGCTATGCACATTCACCGTAGTGTTGTTTTTTGGGTGATTTTTTAAAAGTCACGGCCGGGGCTTGAGGGAGCAGGCAGCAAGTCCGGCGGCGACTTCTGGGGGGCCACTGCCAGGAGGGGCATTGACCCATATGCCCTAGGGGGCACACCGCTGCTGCCTCAGTCATCTGTTCCTCAAGCTGACGTTCCCCAACTTATCAAGCCTCTCCTCATATGGCAACTGTTCCATACCCTTGAACATTTTTGTAACCCTTGTCTGTACCTTTTCTAGTTCTATAATACCTTTTTTGATATAGGGTGACCAGAACTTCACACAATATTCAAGGTGTGGCCACACCATAGCGGCATTATGATATTTTCTATCCCTTTCAACATGTTGCTTGCCCCACTTCTCCAAACGGTGGGAAGTTCCAAGGGCAGCCTTGCTGGCTCAGTGTCCCAGCAGGAGAGAGAAACTGGAGACCTACTGTGTAGTATATGAGTCAATTTATGTACAAGTTGAGAGGAAGGGCTGGGACCAGCTTCCAGGTCTTCCAGTCAGGTCTCACTGAACCCTTCCGTTCCAGCACCTGACGGGTTACACAGAAGGCTGTCTCTGTAACTTTCTGCCACCCAGAGCTCTATCATGCCACCTCCAGCTGGGCTGCAGCTCTTCACTCTTCGGGGTTTTTCAGACGTGACAACAGCATGGATTTCCCTGTTTTTTCAAATGTGGAAATCTGTGCTGTCGTCATGCCGGAACCCGGGTTTGCACGGGCCATGAGTTAGCCTGAGCTGTTCCTTGGGACCATCCCTGAAGAATAGCCCTGCTAAGTGCAGCCACAGTCCATGAAATGGACACTGGACCTGGATAAAGTGAGCCATCATGTCTGATGGCCTATTTACTCTTACCCCGGTCTAAGTCTGCGGCACTTCTGGGGAGCCATGGTGGCCTCATAGGCTTCTGTGGAGGTAGATGTCTCTTACAGATTCAGAACTGGTGGGGAAGGGGCTGCAACCTTGCCTGCAGGCTGGGATTTAGGGAAGGAGGGAAATGGAGGCGAGCTAGAAGAGGGGGTATAATGGGGGGGGGGTGGAGGAGTCACTTTTTAAAAGAAGAAAAATTGTTATGCTGCAAGAGATGGCTCATGGGTAGTGCTGAGAAGCACAGGAATTCAGTGCACTGGGGACTGAGATGACAGACAGACAGACAGACAGACAGACAGGGTATCCTTTCTTAGGGCAAGTGGTGGACTGGATGCCTTTGAAGTATCTTCCTACTCTATGATTTGTAGGAGTCCCCTACTGCCATTTTTTCAGGGAGAGTGTGTCTATGGGGTCCTTGACACAGAGAAGCAAGAAGCAGGATGAGCTCTGAGTGCACCAGAATCCTTGCGCCAGTAGATGTAGTGCAGGAGTGGAGAGGATGGACTATCAGGGGTAGGAGGTTCGAGAAAATCTTGCAGATGGAATGATTCTCAGTGTTCTCTGCTCCTGGCAGGAACGGATGTAGAGGGACGGGGGTGGGAGGTAGTTATGAATCCTGCAAGATGTCCCCTGAGGGGCTTACAGGCTAGGATGGGTTCTCTTCCTAGCTCTTGAAGTGGTTAAAACAGGAGAGAGTGGGAGCCAGGATTTCTGGGTTCTATTCCCACCTCTGCAAGGGAAGGTAGCTCTGGTGTGTAGGAGCCAGGATTTCTGGGTTCTATTCTTAACTCTGGAGGGTTATGGGGTCTGTTATGTTCAAACAGGGGGTGGGGCTGAGAGCCAGGACTCTGGAGGGGAGTGAGATCTGGAGGAGAGATGGGAGTCAGAATTCCTGGGTTCTATTCTTTGTTCTGGAAAGGAGTGGGGTCTAGTGAGTTAACGCAGGGGAGCTGGGAGCCAGGACTTTTAGGTTTCAATTTTCTGCCTTGAAGGGGTGTGAGGACTGGTGGATGAGTTTTTAGTGTTATTCCCAGCTCCTCCTCTCTGTGTCTCAGTTTTTCTGTCTGTAAAATAGAGAGCATGCTACTTGCCTTCCCCTTTTCTGTGTTTCTGGATGGAAAAAACTCAGTAAGGGGGATTCCCTTTGCTCTACCTCCACCCTTAAGTTGAGTATTATAGCTTATCAACACTGGTGCTTTGAGCTGTAAGCCATGTCCCCAGTCAGGTAAAGCAGCCAAAGTCCATTTAATTCAAAGGTTTCTCAAGGTAATCTGGGTGTTATTCCCCATTAAAAAAAAAAAAGACACAGAAAATGAAAAGTTGGTTGAAATTGACATTTGTTCTTTGTTATATAGCAACACATTTTGATTGAAGCCTATTGGCTCCACCCCACCCCCCCTCCACTGTAGGTGGGTGGAGGCAGGTCCTTTTCCGTGCCCGCATAGGGAGGACGCTAGATGATTGGGTGATTCCCACCTCGGAGGTTTGCAGGACCCCTAAGGCGGGAAAGAGCGACTGCATGGCCCAGGTGTCCGGAATCAAGAACCCTGCCGGGGTTGTTAGGCAGTAGGAATGGGACTATCGGTATCGGATTAATCCGATACTGCCGATAATAGGCGATATTGGATGAATCCGATAAAACTGATACTATCAGTATCAGTGTACTGTTTTTTTAACATTGCCGATTTTTCAGATCTTTAACATTGCGGCCATTTTAAAAATGGCCGCAATGTTAAAAATCTGAAAAATCGTCAATGTTAAAAAACCAATACACCGATACCGATAAAACCGATATTGGATAAAAACGATAGCGGTAAAACCGGTAACCAGTAACCGGTATTTTGCCGATAGTCCCATCCCTACTAGGCAGCCCCAGCGGGCTCGGATAGGGCCAGCTGCACAATGTGGACCCCGCCCTTCTGGGTGGAGCCCACTTTAGCGTTCCTTGCATGGCTTCAGCCCCAGTTGCGGGCTGGAGTGAAGAGAAACAGCAGTGGTTGCAAGCTGCTGCTGCATCGACTTCCCGATTGCGGCCTGCACGTGGCCCCTGGAGACAGAGCCCTGCGCCTGGTGGATTTCCAGCAAGTAGGGCCCAAGCTTGCTACCCCGCCCCCCCCGGCCGATGGAAAGGATAAAAAGAGAGCTGCCTCCGCCACTAACTGGTAACTGGTGACGGTGCAGTGCCTGGAAAACGGGAACGCCTGCACCAGCAGCGGCACCCCAAAGTGCCCACGGGGTATTAGGGGTATTAGGGGATGGCCCAGAAGTCCCAGACCCGGTGGGCCCCGGAACATTGGGTGCCTCAGAAGGGGGGGCAGATGCTCCCCTCTACAATAGACTGGCAGGGTGTGAAGCCTTGCTTAAGGGAGCTCGCAACGGGGGAGGGGCCCTGGTGCAGAGGCAGATCCCGGGGCTGATGACTGTGGACTTATCACCCTTCCCCCCCACTGTTCCTCAGGGCCAAATCAGGCATTCCCCCAAGGGGGATGTTGGCCCTTTCCCGGCCACTTCACGGCTGAGGTGGGGAGGGCACATAACCACCTACTCAGCACGATTTTTGGACGACCCCCAGATGGCAGGGACAACAAGGGCGATCTCCAGTAGAGGCAGCCAGGCCCCAGAGGGCGGTTTATGGGAACTGGGGGCCCTTCCCTCTGTAGTCCCCCAGTGGGCACGGGGTCAGTGGCAGCCTTGGGGCAGGGAAGCACAGGGTAGATGCCTCCACAGGGGTTGGGTTTGCCTCCTGTTTTTGGCCCTTGGGGTGGGCCTGCCCAGTACACTCTCCCTGCTCGCAGCCAACAGGTGGTCAGGCCGGTGCTGGCCTCAGGCTGGGTCCCCCCGTGGGGTGGAGTGGGGGAACTCCTCCCCCATTTTCTATCAAACAGGTATAAGCCAGCTCACCCAGAGCCCCATGGATGGGAGAGGGATGATGTCTGTCAAAGGATTGAGACAATCGAGCACGCCATCCAAGCAATGGTGCAGCAGCGTGCCCAACAACCAACAACTCAGCAAGAGGTGCCTCTCCCTACCATGCAACATAACCCAGGTGAGGCAGGGGCCCACCCACAGAGGACAGACAGCATGGGCACGGGGGCACTGTCCCAGGCCTGGTCCCTGGCAACGTGAGCCCCTGGAATGGCTAGTGGAGCGACAGCCGACTCACAACAGACCCCAACATCGGGCGTGGGAAAGACCCAGCTGTTGTGGTGGAATGGGACTTGGGTTCCAGTAATCGCTTCCCCTTCCCCTGACCCTGGGACCAGCGTCAGGGTTTACCCCTCACAGCCACCGCCCCCTGCAGGCTAAAGGGGTGGCACTGCCCTCCTGGAGGGACAGGCATTTCAGGTGTGGGACTCATCTCCCGTCCCGCTCGGGCAGCCAAATTCTCTGCCGTATGTGCCCTAGCCTTTGGGCAATATTACCAGGCAGTGTCCCCCGCAGGTGGGGGGTACACTGACGTCTTCATCCCTATCTGGGATCACCTCCTCCCGGCCATATGGGAGCGAATTTGGCGAGGGAATATATAGACATATTTGCCCTCCTGTTCAGTGATCCCATATTGGATCCAGCGGAACAGGATGACAAAAAACAGGGACCGTTTCAAATGCCCCAAAGATGAAAGGAATTGGTCCAACTGGACCACGACCTTCTTTGTCTACCACGTGGTGATGATACAGGCATACCCCAGCTGGGCCGCTAATCTCCTCAAGTATGCCGACATAGTACGGCGGGCATATGAGGTGGGTCCTTCTGGGGCCTGGCTGCAGTACGATGAGGCTTTCAGGCATTGGGCAGCTTACACCCCGGGCCTTTGGTGGGACTTACATGCAAACGACCTGTGACTCAAATGCATGAGTGGTATGGGCAATGCTCCTAGGTCGAACAGTGGCCATCTACTGGCGAGGGGTGTGTGCCACATCCACTGCTGATTTCTTTCATGAGGAAGGAAAAAGGCAGCAGTGATGGGAGTTCAACTGATCCGGGAGATGTTCCTGTGTGGCCTGCAGGTTTTGGCATACCTGCCCTAACTGTTTAGGGCACCATGCGGCCTCTGAATGCCCCTGTGCGAGAACTTGGGCTAGAGGAAAACCCAACCCTGGGGTGGCAGGAAAGGCAGGGCAAGGAGGTGGCAACGCGAGCTGCCCTGGTAAGAGCCCCAACTCCAGTTAAGGCCGACCAGTTGGAGTTCGCCTTCCAAGGGCACCCTGACTGGGAGGAGATTAATTATGTCATCACAGGTTTTAAGCAGGGTTTTAAGATTCTGGCACGTCCAGCAGCAGCGGGTAGCCCTGAACTTGAAGTCTGTGGTCAGAATGGAACAGGTGGTACAGGTCAAAATTGACAAGGAATGAGCAGAGGGGAGGGTGGCCGGCCCTTTCCTGCCCCCCTCCCCAATATGGTGATTTGCCCCCTAGATGTGTTCCCCCAAAAGGTCCCGGGGGATGTTCGATTGATTCACCACCTGTCCCACCCCCGGGGTAGCTCAGTCAATGGCGCTATTCCCAAAGAACCTACATCAGTTTGCTATGCATCGTTTAACTCAGCAGCGGCTGTAGGTAGGCACTTCGGCCATGGCGCCATTCTGGTGAAGTGTGACATTGTCGGCTTTTCACCTGCTCTCAGTCCATCCGGAGAGTTTCCCTTTGCTAGGCTTCCATTTCAGTGGCTGGTATTATTATGACATGGCCATGCCAATGGGGTGTTCCATCAAGATTCAGCTCCCTGGTTGAATGGGTCGTAAAGCAACGGGCTGAGGTGGGGGAAGTCACCAAATGACTTCCTTTTCACTGGACGGACCGGCACAGAAGAATGCATGGGGCTGAATTTCAGTGGGTGGCAGAGGAATTGAGCATTCCCTTAGCGCCAGAAAAGATGGAAGGACCAAGTCAACACTAGGTTGACTTATTTGAGGATAGAGATGGACACGGTTGCAGCCATCTCCCACTTACCCCAGGATAAGCTGAGATCCCTTCGGACCAAGGTGGACAAGTGCCTAAGAACAACTAAGGTTACGGTCTGCCACCTCCAGTCATTGCTTGGAAGCCTTAATTTTGCATTTACGGTGGTGGCACCGGGGCGGGCCTTCTTGTCCCGCCTCTATGCCAAGCTCATGGGTAATCCGTCCCTTCACCATCACATCAGGCTCACCAAGGAAATGAAAGAGAATCTTGAGATGTGGGCTGCCTTTTTGGCAAAGTTCAATGGGACTAGCTTTTGGAGGGACCAGCTTTTGTTGGAGGCAGAGCTCCAGGTGCACTCCGATGCAGCTGGTGGTCTTGGTTTTGGGTTATTCTTTAGGGATAGGTGGGCAGCAGCCCCCTGGCCACCTGAATGGAATGAGTGGGGATCACTAGGGATCTCACCTTCCTTGAGCTTTTTCCCATTGTACTGGCTGTCTATCTCTGGCCGAACGAATTTGCAAACCATACGGTAGTGTTTTGGTGTGACAACCAGACCGTTGCCCACATCATTAACTCCCAGTCTTCCCGGTCCCCGAGGGTCATGAAGCTGGTTAGGGTGCTTGTGCTCACCTGTTTGAATTTCAGTATACTGTTTCAAGCCAGGCATGTCTCCGGCATCGACAATGGTGTAGCCGATGCCGTTTCCACCCACTGGCGCCACAAGCCCAGGTGGCCCCACAACTGCTGCCACCATCAGTGTGGAGCCTTGCATCATAGAGTTGTATACTGCCATTCAGGGATCCTTGGCACCATGAACGAGGGCTGCCTATGACAGAACCTTCCATGAATTTTAACAATACCGGTTGTCG
This sequence comes from Sphenodon punctatus, assembly GCA_003113815.1. Taxonomy (NCBI): domain Eukaryota; kingdom Metazoa; phylum Chordata; class Lepidosauria; order Sphenodontia; family Sphenodontidae; genus Sphenodon; species Sphenodon punctatus. Next base: position 2,668,659 of record QEPC01007384.1, on the reverse strand, counting down.
CAAGGGTGGGAACTGGGCTTCCCAGTCCCAGAGCCCCAGATGCTCCAATTTGCCCTTCAGCTGAGGCAGAGGGGGGCGGTCCTAGGCATCATAGCTGGTAAACTGCTGGCACTCGGGTTCATGAGTAACCTCACAGGGCAACCCCCTCCTGACAGGTTTTTTTTTTGTCAGACGCTTGCTAGAGAGCTGGTCTAGGGAGCAAGGCTGCACCCCGGACCAAAGGACCCCCATCATCCTCAATTTGCTGCTGGATATATGCAGGATTCTTCCCCAAATTTGTTTTGGTGGTTATGAAGTTGCCTTGTTTAATTTGGTATTTAAGCTAGCATTCTTCGGGGCCTTCTGCATGAGCGAACTCGTAGCTGAATCAGCCAGGGACATCACCGGTAGGGTGCTTAAGCTCAGCTACGTCCAAATTGGGCCAACTGCAATGGCCTTATGTATCCACTGCTCGAAAACTGATCAGAGAGGAAGAGGGCAAGTGGTCAGGCTGAACAGGGCTGGTACACCTGAGTTATGCCTTATTCGGGCGGTTGAGGTATACCTCGCTGTGCGACCCCGGATATCCGGCCCCCTCTTCAGGCATGCTGGGGGTAGAAATTTGACTAGATACCAATTTAAAGTGATCCTTAGGTCTGCATTGGCCCTCCTGGGTTGGCTGACAGCCGAATATGGAACTCATTTGTTCTGCATAGGGGTTGCCAGTTTTGCAGCAGCAGCCGGCATGTCAGAGCAGGACATACGGGCCATGGGCCGTTGGTGGTCGGGGACCTTCCAGTCTTATGTCCAGCATGCCCCCTCCCACGACCAGTCCTGAAACCTTCTTTGTTCCCTCAGGTGCTCCCCCCTGTCGATGTATACCCCACTCCCTCCAGCCCTAAGGCAGCTCGGGGTGGCTCACAACATTTTAAAACCATACATTAAAACCAATATAAAAAGGGTTACTAAAACAATCATTAAAACAATAAAGGAGGTAAAACCCACTGGCAACCCCCCCCCCCTCACTCCCCCCCACTCCCCCAAAGGTCTGGACAAAAGTCAGGTCTTATAGGCCTGATGAAAGGCCAATAAGCTGGGGCCCAGGTGAGCTTCCTTTGGGAGGGAGTTCCACAGCCGTGGCTCAACCACCGAAAATGTCCTCTCCATCGTGGCCCCCCCAGTTCACCCTGGGGACCGCCAAGAAGGCGCCCCCGACAGATCGCAGAAGTCGCTCCAGGGTCCGGGGAGTGAGGCAGTCCCTCAGATAGGAGGTGCCAAGACCATGTAGGGCTTTAAAGGTCAAAACCAGCACCTTGAATTGGGCTCAGAATGCTACAGGCAGTCAGTGCAGAGCCCAGAGCACTGATGTAATGTGCTCCCTATGGCCTGTCCCCGTCAAGAGATGGGCTGCCGCATTCTGCACCAGCTGCAGCTTCTGAGTCATCATCAAGGGCAGCCCCACGTAGAGCACGTTGCAGTAATCTAGTCTTGAGGTGATAAATGCATGGATGAGGGTGGCCAGGTCAGAGCTTGAAACATATGGCCGGATCGTACACACAAGGTGCAATTGGTAAAAGACCCCCTTTGCCACCGCCTCCACCTCACAATCCAAGTGGAGGCCAAGGTCCAACAGGACCCCCCAAGCTCTGTACCTGTGGGGCCAGAGGGGGGCGAACCCCCTCCATGAGGGGGGCCATCACCTCTGCCGCCCGACCCACCAACATCACCTTCATGTTGTCGGGATTCAGCTTCAGTCTGCTCTGCTCCATCCAATCACTTACTGCTAGCAAACATTGGGAAAGCACTGAGACTGCAGGTCCTGGGTTTGTTGAAAAAGAGTGTCATCAGCATACTGGTGGCAATGCACACCAAACCATGTCACGACCTCCCCCAGGGGTTGCATGTATATGTTAAATAACAACAGAGACAGAATCGAGCCTTGCGGTATGCCACATGCAAGAACCCGGGGGCCAGATGTTTCTTCCCCCAGCACCACCCGCTGGCTCCTCCCAGAGAGGAATGAACAGAGCCATCCTAAGACAGTCCCGTCCACTCCCCCCAGTGTCCGCAGCCATCTCAACAACAGCCCATGGTCCATTGTATCAAACGCTGCTGAGAGAGCTAATAGAACTAAAAGTGTAGAATGTCCTAAATCCATCTCTCAGCGGAGGTCGTCTACCAAGGCCACCAACGCAGTCTCAGTGCCATATCCTGGATGAAAACCTGATTGAAAAGGACCCAGGAAACCGATGCTATCCAGATGTCCCTGGAGCTGCTGGGCCACCACCTGTTAAATAACCTTCCCTAAAAGGGAAGGTTAGAGACAGGGTGGTAGCTAGCGAGTGAGCCAATGTCCAATTATGGTTTTTTGAGCAGGGGCTGCACCACCACCTCCTTGAGGCAGTCTGGCACCCTGCCTTCCCGCATTGATCACCCCCGCCAGCCCCAGCCCCAAAATCTCCCTGGAGGCTTTCACCAGCCAGGACGGGCATGGATCTAATTCACAAAAAGTGGCCCTAACAGACTCTAGAGCCCCCTCAGCATCAGCTGATGTCACTTCCTGAAACTGATCCCACAAAAATGGACCAGATGGGGCATCTATTACCTTTGGCTCCTCTTCCTCGGCGTCAGTCCCAGCTCCAAAGTCTTGCTGGATTCGAGTGATCTTATCTGCAAAGTAGTTCACAAACTCCTCACAGCGGGCTTGGGAAACTTCCCCCTCCAGGTGGAGGGAGGCCGGACTGACCAGCCCCCTCACCACCCGGAAGAGCTCTGCAGGACGTGACTTCACAGCGGCTATGAGGGCGGCAAAGAATTCCTTCTTTGCCATTCTCACACCCACAGCATAGGACCGCAAGTGTTCCCGATGCTTCAGGCGATAGGATTCAGCATGAGAGCGGTGCCAGCTGTGTTCAAACTGCTGTCCTTCCCGCTTCAGCCACTGCAAACCCTTAGTAAACCAAGGAGCTCTCCGGTGACGAAGCAGCGGGAGCGAACATCTCGGAGCCACCCAATCAATGACCGTCACCAGCAAGGTGTTCCAAGCCTGGACGAGATCATCCACCGAGCAGTCTTCAAGGTCTAAGGATACCTCCCCCAGGGCTTCCTGGAACCGCTGAGGTTCCATCAGCCTCCGGTGGTGGACCAACCTAATAGATCCCATCTCTTTCCGGTGGCTGCCATGTGCTAGGAGCCTGGTCTGCAGGAGGCAATGTTCCGTCCATGACAAAGGCATAGAACTCACTTTCCCCACTACCGGATCACCCGCCTCAAGGCCAGAACAGAACACCAGGTCAAGCAGGTATGAATGGCACCAACTTTTTCCAGCATTCCAGGCACCACAAAGGGGCCTCCCACTTGATGTCTACGTCCTGCATCTGGGTGCGAATGATACACCCCATTTGAAGGGCATCCAACTAATCAGGATCATCAAGAGGGATGTGTGGGAGATTAAGAAGCTTTTCCTGTTCACCCTCATCATATGGACTGACCTGGTTGAGCGTATGACATGGGGCAAGGGGGTGCACCCTTGGAAAATTGATAGAACCCAGAGGACTATCAATAGGGATGTGGGCAGGTGGCTCGCAGGCCTGGGAGGACGGAGCATATGCCGTGTCACATAAGCGCCCTGAGCTGTATCGGGATGGGGTGCACCTTTCAGCTGAAGGTAACGATTGCTACTTGGAAGCCCTGAAGGAAAAGCTGGTTCACGTATTAGAGAAGTTTTAGGAGGTAGGGGTCAGACTCGTTTGGGTAGCCCCGGTGACCCCTTAGTACTGTGGATTAGAGTAGATTAGAATTACCATAAATACGAGTCATCTCCTTAAGAGATGGGGAGGCCACACCTGCTGGAAAAGCAGGGTACAGCAAACGGTGGGGTAGCATCCCTCAGAGGGGTGTCCAGCGAAGGCAGTAGGGACGGGTACGGTCCCCCGCCTGCTGGCGCTCCCATCCTTACTCAAGTCCGGAAGGAATTTGGTCCCCCTCACCGGTGGCAGGTGCCACAGAGAGGGGGAGATGTGTTTGTGATTGGGGTGGTAATCGAAGGTATATCGAAACCACCCCTAAGTTGCTGTCTTGTTGACGAGTTCAAGTGCTGGACCCGTATCGCAATAGGTGATTTCCCCCACCTATTGTAATTATGATTCAATTTAATAAAGAGTGCAGCCATTTAAAACCCAGTTCTTGTGTTCTGTCTCCTTCGGTTTGTCGGCAATATTCATTTGTTTTGAATATTATTGCCAAATTATTGCATAAACACCAATGCTGCATTCCCATTCCTGCTGTTCCCACCCTATCTTAGCAGAAGGGGAAGTTGGGAACTGTGGGAGAAAGGTTGGGATGGGGAAGCTAGGTGAGGGGGGCACTTTGTGGGGAGTTTTGAGGGGGTGCATTTGTGGGACGGAAGTGGCTTCAGGGGGCTTCAGGGGGCGCTGAATGTGGGAAGCTCAGGAGTAAGTGGTGGTGGGGTGAAAAGGCATGTGTGAAGATATGATGGCAAATTATGCAAATATCTAAAGTATGCAAATTAGGCCCCTCAAACCCTGTGGCTTGCCCTGATGGTGTGCTAATCAAGGCAGTGACCTTAACTTGCAATTTCTATGCTTTTTTGTGCTCAAGTTTGTTAATGTTCACTGTAACTACTCCATAACACGGTTGGGTTTTTTATATAAGAATTTTACTCTTTATAAAATGTAGCCAAAACCACCTTCACCTGAATGAGCTCCTCCTTTGAACTGAACTCTGAGACCAGGACAGACTGAAAGTTTGACACACGAGTAACGCTAATGTATAGCTTCCCTGAAGCCAGCTCATGACAGTTTTCTGGCAGAAATTTGTACAGTCCCTTCTTAAATATTTGAGGAAATCTGTAAAATGGAGAATAGACACTGAGAAGCAATTTCTTTGATTCTTTCACGGCCTCATAGAAACATTCAGCTAAAAGATCTGGTGGGGAAGAAAAAAACATAATTATCAGGATGTTTATCCAAACTAAGGGTCACATTCCAAGGTAGGTGCAGAATTGCAGACAGATCACTTATGAGGCGTGCACATGATGCCAGGGGTAGGGTTTGGCTTCTGCTGCCTTTCACCAAACTCCATAATGGATAAAGCTGCACATCAAAGAATGTGTGTTTGCCTTTCCCCTTTAAAAATACCCTGGGTGTATGGTTTAAAAGTAAACATTAAAAAAATGTTAGAAAAGCATAATAATCCAGTTGCAAATCCAAACACACAAAGTTAAGAATAGTCTTAACTATTGGTAAGGTACACTAAGAATCGTCTTAACTATTGGCAAGGTACATTACTGGTGCTATATGTATAGTAAATAATAAATAAATACTTAAAGTATAAATAGTTGAAATGCCGTTTTAATTTTTCTGGGCAACATTTGTACAGCACAAGGTAGATTTCTGGTGATATATATATATATATATAAAGACTGCTCCCTGATATGTGTGGATTACTGCACATAATTTGTTTATATAATAATATAAATATTCCCTAGAAAATTTTAACCTTTACCTTCTGAATTAAAAAAAATTGCAATCTCCAGGTCTTGGGGGTACATATGACCCTTATGGGAAAAACCCATTATAGGTGGGGTCTATTTTATCCCCAAAACAGGGGATAACAGGTCTGTGTCCCAAAACCTTCAAACAAAGCCCTGGGAGCACACACACACACACACACAAACACATGAAAGAGTCTGTTTTATGGGGATTGTTTTCACTCCCCAAATTCGCCCCAAATGCAAAATCTCTCCTGCAAATTACTGGCTGTGCCTTATAGTCTAGCTTTACTAAGAACAGTGGAGTACACTTAGCACCTTTATAGCCTGCTATTTGCATTTCTTTTGTTGTTGCCTAGGATGGTTCAGGGCTTGTTTGCATTTCTTTGTTTGCCTAAGATTCTTGTCTCCACAAACTGACCCCAGAAGTGAAACTTAAACCTAGGCTGAAGAAATTAAACCTAACATTACCTGAACAGCTGAGAAATGACACAGAAAATGTTTGTGTAAAACCAAATAGGAAAACACCATTGACACCTTGTGTGCGTTTGCACCCTGGCACTTTTTTGGTCATTGGAGACAAACGATAAGAGATATCTGGCTGAAATTTGAGTATGTTATGGCCAGAGGTACCAGTGACAAT
>QEPC01007384.1:2624531-2661703 GCA_003113815.1 Sphenodon punctatus | reverse complement strand
GCCTGCTGTTCAGGAACAGTGACTAGCTCAGAAAGTGTTGGGAAGGGGGGAGGCAGATAGTTTCGTTTCTTGCAAGCCTCTCCACCCCTGGTGCCTGGAAGTCTGCTCCTCAGCTGACTACCCCTCCGTGTCACATTTGACCTTCCAGTGACCCTTTTTTTCCCATCTGAACTTACCCGAACACGATCCAAACTGACCAAACTGTTCAGTCATTTCGACATTCGGAATTGAGTTCAGTTTGGTCAGTTCGTGTTCAGATTTGGGTTCGGCCGTCCGAACAGGCCAAGTTCGGGCTGAACTCCGAACTTCCGAACCATGTTCTCCCATCCCTAGTGACAATGTGCTGCAAGCTCAAAGCTGTAGACCCAATACTTAGCATATTTTCATGGTTTTTTTCAGCCACGATACAAAGGCACAAAATAATAGCAGTGAAGGGGTTGTTCACCCACTCCTTGCAAGTCCCGTGATTATTGTTCCCCCGCTCTGTGTCTGTCCCCTGCTCCATGTGAGCTCCATGTTTAGTTATTCCTGCTCGGTGTGAGCTATACCCGCTAGAGTCTGTCTCAGTGGGATCTCTGTGCTTTGATCCCTAAGTCCCTCCTCTGAGGCGTGGCTAGCCTTCCTGCTCCCTCGGCCGTGCCTATCTCACTTCATCATTTCTCTCTCTACCTCGATGATGAGCCAGCAAGTCATGGACACGTCAGCTTCTCGCTGAAATACTGTTCCCCTGGCGTTGGGACCTGACTGAGAGCTTCTATTGCTGTTTCCCTTCCTACCTTCTTAGCTGCCTCCCTGGACCCTGATTCCTCAGGCCCGTGACAAAAATGCGCAAAGTTCCCATTACAGACAAGGCCTGCAGCTATTGCTGCTCCACATGAACAACCATAAACCTTGGGTGCTGATGTCACTATTTCAGGTGCCAGTTCCTTCAAAGCCTGGGCTGCTCCAAGCTGATAATATACAAGAAACCCACTGCCTGCAAAAGCAATAGAGTAGGGGGTACGGGAGTCCCTTGGAGGCGCTTCTGCCATCCTCAGCCACACAATGAGCTCAAAGCTGCAGTGCACTGAGCACCAGGTAGAGTGTGTTTTCTGGGTGCAGAGTAATACTGGGGAGCACTCAGCAGAGACTCAGTATGTAGCCAGTGTGTGCGCATTAGAAATGCCTTCAGCAGAAATGCACACAGGAGGCAGAGAGTGTGGCAGCTTTTGGCAGAGCTGGGATGGGGTTGAAAGACTGGTGCCTACAGCTAATCTCATTCATTTTTACTGGAGACGCAGCAGCAGCAGCATTGACTAACAAAAAGCAGTTGACTAATAGCAGCAATATTGACTAGTAGCAATATTGATGATTAGTGCCATCACATCTGAAAACACCCTCTGTCATGACTGAAAGCTATCCCACCCAGTGCTCTACACTGCCCAGCTAATACTTGGCCATGCCTGGCAGAACCATTGTTATAAGACAAGAGGCTGGCAGGCGAGCTCCTGTGTGGCTGTCAGCTGATGGCCCGATACAATGAGTTACATTCCAGAGGAATGAATCCCAGCAGGGAGTTACATTCACAGAGGTTGTGGCAGACCAGATCCCCATTTCCTGAGGGTCCATAACTAGGGATGTGCGAACATGGTTCAGATGTTCGGAGTTCAGACCAAACTCGGTCTGTTCAGATGACCGAACCCAAACCGACTGAACCCGAACTTGATCCGAACTCTGAAATGACTGAACAGTTCAGTCGCGTTCAGATCAAGTTCGCATGAGTTCGGGCAGGAAAAACATGACTTGAAGGCCCAGGGAGGGGGAGGCAGCTGAGGAGAAGACTTCCTGGCACCAGGGGTGGAGAGGCTTGGAGTAGCAGCCAGCCTGCCCAATCACCATGCCTTTTCTCCTCAGACCACTGGCTTCGCAGTCTGTGATTGGACATGGGGGGGGGGGGGGGCTAGGCTTCACAGAGCCAATGGGATTTGCGGTAAGGCGGGCGCAGCAAGTAACAAAAGTCATTGCCCTTCCCCCTTCCAACACCTTCTGAGCTAGTGGCCAGTCACTGTTCCTGACAGCAGGCATTTTCAGAAGTCTCCCTCTCCCAGCAGTTTGTGTTCCTAATCCATTGCCATCCTCCTCCTGTTTCACCCATCCCACACATTTACCTCCCTAGTATCATTTATTTTGATTAGATTAGATAGATTTAGGTGTTATTTTTATTTTTTAACCCACCCTGTGTTCTTTCTCCCGACCCTCCATTGAATCCTTCCCTCCTCCCACTATATATTCCATCCCTGATTCCCTTCCCCTGATTTTGGATTTATTTAGAATAGGATTAGCTTGATTTAGGTTTCATTTCAGTTTTGTACCACTCCCTGTGTTGTTTGGTGTGAGCTGTCTGTGTCCCCCCTCCATCCCTGTGTATATTATTATTTATAATATAGATAGATAGATAGATAGATAGATAGATAGATAGATATTACATAGTTACTATAGATATAGATAGTTGTAGGAGTTAGTTTAGTTATAGAGATAGATTAGATACAGATAGTGTGTTGTAGTTATTCAGTTTTAATATTTTATAGTGTGTTTGTAGGACTAGGTCTTTGTAGATATATTAGATTTAGTTCCATAGGTTTTAGAATAGTAATATTTAGCAGTTAGACTAAATAGCAAATTATACCGATACCACCCCCACCCCCCCGAACGTTCGGCCAAACCGAGCTCCGCCGAACTGAACGACCAAATCTGAACTCGGGTCCGAGACCGAACGACCAAATCCGAAGTTGAGTCCCGGACTGAATGACCGAACATCCGAACCATGTTCTGTTTGCACATCCTATCCATAACACACACAATTCCTAATGTCCTGTTGTTTGTCTTTTTGACTGCCGCTGCACACTGAGCTAAGGATTTCCATGAATTGTCTGCCAAGACTCCAAGATCCTTTTCCTGAGTTGTAACTCCTAATTTAGAATCCAGGTGTGTATAGGTGTACTTTGGATTGTTTCTTTCCTGTGTGCATCATTTTGCACTTGTGCACATTGAATTTCATCTTCCATTTAGTTGCTCAGTCTCTGAACCTTGCAAGATCCTCCTGTAATTCCTCACAGTCCACTCTAATCTTAGTTATTTTAAGTAACTTTCTGTTATCTGCAAATCTGATCACCTCTCTCTTTACTCCCTTTCCCAGGTAATTAATGAATATATTAATCAACATGGCTTCCAGTACTTATTATTACATCCCATTACTTGCTATTCTCCATTGTGAGAACTAGGGGTGGGACACCAGGGAGAATACCAGATACCGGATGTACCAGTATTGGATCTCCCTGGTACCGGATTTACCGGTATCGGCATACCAGATTTTTAACATTGGTCACGGTACCGGATTTTTTACATTGCGGCTATCGACTTCAATGGCCGCAATGTAAAAAATCCGGTACTGTGGCCAGTGTTAAAAATCTGGTATGTCGGTAACAGGTAAATATCAGATTTATCGGATTAAGCCCAAATACCGGTAATATCGGATCTCGGGAGAACTGGAATTCCCACCCCAAGTGAGAACTGATTATTTAGGCCTACTCTTTGTTTCACAACCTTTAACCAGTTGCCAATCTATGGCAGAACAGTGATTCTTATTCCATAACTACTTAGTTTCTTCAAGAGTCTCTCACGGGGAACCTTATGAAACACTTTCTGAAAATACATATATGCCATATCGGTCTGCTCAGCCTTATCCACGTTTGTTCATACCCTCAAAAATTCCAATAGATTAGGGAATGCTAGCTTGATGGAGAGCTCCAGTCCACACCCCAGGCTAGAGAAGAAAACACTAGTACCTAATTTAATCTAATGCAAGCTCCTTGACCATGGACGAAAGCTTCTCAGTGGAGGAACCTCCATCCATGTTTTGCACTGCCAGCAGTAAGTCAATAAATACATAACTTAAAAGAAATTATATTTGTTGGGACAGCACTATAGCAGACAAACAGAACGCCAAGTAACAGTAGGTTTACTCAGTAACAGTAGGTTTACCCAGCACTCTCAGAACTTATGGCATGTGTTGCATCTGCCATTATGGGTGTGGCAGCTGCCAGGCATTGTTTGCTTCTTTTGGTGGGGCTTTGTAAATGGACATGTGCTGGAGATGGTTTGAGGCTGGCAGCCTTGCTAACTGTAAGTCATTGCTCGCATTCTCGATGGCACTGTTTCTGGGATGGTGGGGAAGGGAGGGACAGGAAGAGGCTGATGAGTGATGAGTGCTGTCTCCCTTTGCATGCAGCTCAGGTCAGTGGCTCCTCTGGGACACACAGTGCTACAGACTGTTTGTCTCATCTCTGGTCCCAGAGAAGATGGAATTGAGAGTTCAGTAAGAAAGTGTTCAATAATAATGGCATCCCCTTCCTTAGACACAGCAGCATTTCAGCAATAGGAAACAGGGATGGGGCTTCCGGGTAGAGGTGCAACCGGGTACTTCGCAAGTTGGGCACCCCATCGAATCTGTGGTGCCGACTTGAACCAGTTGCGTTCAGGTATTAACTGGTACTGAAATGCGACCAGATGGGCTACCCGACTCCCCGGAAGACTGACTTACCTCACTGCCGGGCTGCTGCTTCTCCAGACCAGTTGCTGCTTCCTGATCCTCCCTGACCTGTGCACTGCTTAGATGAACTGGGGACTCCCCAGCTCAGCTTTTTCTGAGCAGGGGGCGGGGAGCAAGGAGGCCTCTTCCCACCTACGCACGACCTTAATGGGTTTCCTGTTTTTAGGGGAAGTGCGTGCAGAATGCACATGGACCCTTTTTATGGGTCCCCCTGGGAACAGGGGGATCATGGGAAGGTGCATTCAGGTGAGAAGAGACCTCCTCACTCCCCCCACCCACACTCTGAAGAAGTCGAGCGGGGAAGCCCCCAGTTCAGCTGAGAAGCATGCAGGCCAGGGAGGAACAGGGAGCAGCGACCTGGACTGGAGCCACAGCAGCCTGGTGGTGAGGTGGGTCAGCCTGGGGAGCCACTGGTGCTGGGATCAATGTATTGGGGGAATCCTGGATTGCCCTTGTAATACCTGCATTTTTGGATACCGGGCACCCGATGGGGGGGGGCTGGGTACCCCATCTGGTGCCTGTTGGGTGTGCCTGAAAATGTGGGTATTACCGGTGGGTAGCAAATGTGCTACCAGCTTCAGCTCTAGTGCAGGGGACATCAAGCTGAGCAAGGGAGGAAAGGGTGCCCCATGAGAAGCATTGTCAATGGTTATCCCTCCCCCCACCAAAACAATTCTCCCAATTTTTTCCTTCCATTCCACACAGCTACATTCTTTCATCAGTTCTGGCATGAAAGGACTAAGGGTTAAAGCTGAAATGGTTATCTGAGTGGATAACTAGATACAAAGGATATGCAGGATCTGAACCAATCCTGGCAGTGGCCATCCTGGGCCCAGGCCACACTCCGCAGGCACATTCATGGACTTCTGAGGAGCTGAAAAGGCCCCAACATGAACCAAAGTGACCAAACACATCACTTTCAGTTTGGGTTGGGCCCATACATGTCCAGGAGCCCCAGAAGCTCGCCTCACGCAGTATATACCCATGGATGCTGCCCTGGGTCCCAACAGGCTGAGACCAACCCAGGAAAGCTACTGTTGCCACTGCCCCCGCGCCACATCTGTCTTAACTTGTGCTCCATATAAGCAGTAAAAAGCCAAAGTGGGGTGTGTGTGGAGCCTCATTTAAAAGTGAGCATAATATGCAGAATCTATAACATCTTACTGCTTACATGTTGTGCAGGGCTAGCTCTAGGCATGTGAGAGATGTGCAGTCACACATGGCCCCTCAGCAGCCTGAGCCCCACGCCTGGGGGCTGGTGGCCTCCTCATCTCACATTCTTCACCTCCCCTCATGCCCCAAAGCAGGTGGTGTGGGGCTGCTGCAGGCGCAGCTGTGTCATGAGACCCCACCCCAGGTAGCAGCACCACCTGCCAGGTGGCTGGCTGGGCAGGATTGCCTGGTGGCAAGAAGAGGCTCATGCATGCACACTGTGGCAGACGGAGTCAGCCAGAGCACAAGGAGAAAGCCGCAGGCGACGACAAGCAGAGGAGAGCTGATGAGGATATCAAGGAAGGGGCCCTTCTGAAAGTGCTGCCTGACTGCTGCAGCAGCACTGTGCAGAGGACCACCAAGCCTGAGAGGCAGATGAGGCAGGCCAGGAGCAGTCAGAGCAAAGGACCTCCCTCGGCCCCTCTCCTTCCAGCAGGTAGCAGTCACATCCACTAGCCCCCCTGCCCCCCCACTGAGGCTGAGCATAGCAGCAATATGGCAATGGCGGTAGCATGCGTAATGGGTGCTGATAAAGAACGTCTTTCTCACACAATGCAGGTGTGAAAAAGACTCGGGGAGCTAGAAGTCCTTTCATGCTCAGACAGAAAAACCCTTTCCTTGATCCGGATTGCAAGCAGAAAACAAATCCCCCCCCCCCCCTTCTTCCTTCCTTCCTCCTCCTCTCCTTCTCTTTCTCTCTTCCCATCCCATTTCTTCTTCTCCTCTTTCTCCCCTCCTCTGCTGATCAGTTTCAGTTTGTAGCCATCGGGGAAAGGAGAAAAGGGCACTAGCAGGGAGGAGAATAGGGAGGGGGTTAGTCCCTGCAGGCTAGTTAGTGAGAGGGGGTTTCCTTCAAAATGAAAAAAAAAATGGGGAGAAGTGAGAGGTGGTGAGGTTTGCTGAGGAGGGCATGGGGCTTAGAGCAAGGCTGGGATGGAAGGAAACGAATGGGGAGAGAAGAGACAGAGGGGAGGAAATGGGGCAGAAGTCTGAATGATTCTAGGAAGTGGTTTGTAACTGTATAATTAGAAAAGGAGGAGGTTGGGGGGAGAAGTGCTGGACAGACACAGACTTTCTAGGAGGTGGGATGAAAAGATCAGGATGGGGGGAGGAGAAGGGTAAAACTATTGTGTACAGGGCTTCTGTGGGGACAGATGTCTCTTACAGATTCAGAACTGGTGGGGAAGGGGCTGCAACCTTGCCTGCAGGCTGGGATTTAGGAGAGGAGGGAAATGGAGGCGAGCTAGAAGAGGGGATATAAGGGGTGGGTGGCACTGACGGGACCTTTTAAAAGGAAAAAAAGTGTTATGCTGCAAGAGATGGCTCATGGGTAGTGCTGAGAAGCACAGGAATTCAGTGCACTGGGGACTGAGATGGCAGACAGACAGACAGACAGGGTATCCTTTCGTAGGGCAAGTGGTGGACTGGATGCCTTTGAAGTATCTTCCTACTCTATGATTCGTAGGAGTCCCCTACTGCCATTTTTTCAGGGAGAGTGTGTCTATGGGGTCCTTGACACAGAGAGGCAAGAAGCAGGATGAACTCTGAGTCCACCGGAATCCTTGCATCAGTAGATGTAGTGCAGGGGTGGAGAGTATGGACTATCTGAGGTAGGAGGTTCGAGAAAGTCTTTCAGATGGAATGATTCTCAGGGTTCTCTGCTCCTGGCAGGAACTGATGTAGAGGGACAGGGGTGGGAGGTAGTTATGAATCTTGCAAGATGTCCCCTGAGGGGCTTACAGGCTAGGATGGGTTCTCTTCCTAGCTCTTGAAGTGGTTAAAACAGGAGAGAGTGGGAGCCAGGATTCCTGGGTTCTATTCCCACCTCTGCAAGGAAAGGTAGCTCTGGTGTGTGGGAGCCAGGATTCCTGGGTTCTGTTCTTAACTCTGGAGGGTTATGGGGTCTGTTAGGTTGCGGTGGGGCTGGACTCTGGAGGGGAGTGAGATCTGGAGGAGAGATGGGAGCCAGAATTCCTGGGTTCTATTCTTTGTTCTGAAAAGGAGTGGGGTCTAGTGAGTTAATGCAGAGGAGCTGGGAGCCAGAATGTTTAGGTTTCAATTTTCTGCTATGGAGGGTTGTGAGGTCTGGTGGATGAGTTTTCAGTGTTATTCCCAGCTCCTCCTCTTTGTGCCTCAGTTTTTCTCTGTGTAAAATATTTATTTATTTATTAAATTTTTTTGCTACCCTACCCCTCCTCCCACAGGCAGCTTACAATCAGTAAAAATCAGTATTAATAACAACATTAAAAGCTCAAAAACAGCACATAAAAGGAGAATACAAAAATAGAGAGCATGCTACTTGACCTTCTCCTTTTCTGTGTTTCTGGATGGAAAAAACTCAGTAAGGGGGGATTCCCTTTGCTCCACCCCCACCCTTAAATTGAGTATTATAGCTTATCAACACTTGTGCTTTGCCCTGTAAGCCATGCCCCCAGTGAGGTAAGGCAGCCAAATCCATTTTGTTCAAAGGTTTCTCAGAGAAACCTGGGTGTTATTCATCATCATCATAATCATAATCATAATCAAAACACAGAAAAATAAAAATTGGTTGAAATGGACATTTGTTCTTTCTGTTATTATAATAATGAAAACAAAAATTTATCAGGTTTTTTCATTATTTTAATAATAGAAAATAATAATAACAAAAACAAACATGAACATGAATTTCACTTTTCTAAATATTGGGGGGAAACTGAAAAACATATTTCTGACTATACCTTTTATGTTTCTTAATCAATTCTGAAGAAAGTTGGGGAAGATGTACATCTAATCCTCCATTAGATGTACATCTTCCCCAACTTTCTTCAGAATTGATTAAGAAACATAAAAGGTATAGTTGATACCTTCTCAGTTGATAAGCACAACTTGTACCAGAGTCTGGAAGGTTTGGATAAAGGGAATCGATTATATAAGCAATTGAATGTTGTGATTTAAGAAAAGCTGCATACACATTCCTGGCTACAACTTCTTTATCTTCCATCCAATTTGCATGAAACCTGGGAAGGTTATGTACCTTCCAAAGGTTACAAATTCTGCCACATTTCAGAAAGATTGGACAAAGGGTCCTGACATTATAAAAAATTTACTTAAAAATCCTTTTCCAGGAATAACATTTTTATTTTCCATCCTGTTTATAAGTCATTTGGCAGGAATATATCCCACACCTTCTCTGACATCCCCTTGAAGACCATTATTCAGATAAATAGCGGCACATGCAGTGCCAGTCAGAGGCAGGCAATGGGCATGGCAGAGGGAGGTAGGCTGTAGGAGGGAGGATGGGGAGCAACCCAACAGACAGACACACATTCACTGGCCAATTACTGCATGCTTCCAGTTTTACAGGACCAATAGGGGGTGGCTTCAAGGCAGGCATAGGGGGAAGCCCTGAGGCGAACATAGGAGGAACATAACTTGGACTTTGAGGATAGCATCCCAGACATGGTTTACACATCCAGGCTGGTCAGTTATCATCACAGTCACATCCTGCAGCACTGTGACTGAGGACATAAGAGAAACTCTATTGGCTCTTTCCTAAACAGATGCTTTCAACTTCCTAGTAACAAGTGGGAGAGAGAAGTTGGGGTGGTCAAAGCACAGAATGATGATATTTGGTTGACCTTTTGATGGTCAATTGGAATCACAAACCAATCTTAAACCACAGTGACACGTAAGAGAATCCCTGGCATAGGCTCATTCTCTGCATATGCTGTGCAGGCTTATAAAATTGTGACCATTCATCACATCTTTTTGAGATTTGGCAGAGGTGATTCTGAAGGTGTGAGATACAGCACTGCCAAATATCGTTTACACTGGTTTCACAGGGGGGGATCAGGAGGCTTCAGCCCCCCAATTTCGTTTTGGCTTTCATTTTCATTGGTTTCACTGGAAAACACATTTTCGGCTGTACCTTTGTTGTTTTTCACTATATGCGGCTGAAATATGGGCCAGAAATATGTTTTTCAGGTTTTTCCCTTTATTTCAAAAACAAAATGTCATTTTCATTTCTATTTTAATTATTATTATTTGTCATTTTTAATATTGCAATAACAATAATGAAAACAACAATGTTCATTATTGTTATTGTAATAATGAAAATGACATGCGCACTCCTACAAGAGGGCATGATTTTCCCATTTCTCTTTTATTGTTCTCTTTGGGTATGGAGTGCAGTGGGGATTTGCTTCTTACCTGATTGGCTTGTAAGGGGGCATTTCCCCCCACTCTTTTATTGCCCTCTTTTGCACAGTGAGGATTTGCCCCTCATCTACTTTGGGCTTAAGGGGGCATTTGCCCCTCCCTGATTTATTGCATGGGGTACAATGGGGATTTGCCCCTCATCTACTTTGGGCTTAAGGGGGCATTTGCCCCTCCCTGATTTATTTCCCTCTTTGGCATAGGGTACAATGGGGGTTTGCCCTTAGACTTTGTATTTTCCTGTAGTGAGACTAGGGGAAGGAGTTATTTAACTATCTGTGTTTGATGCCCACTTTCAGGTGGCAGCTGGAGCCCAGCTATCATATCCACTGCTCAACTGAACCTGAGTCCCCCTCCCCTGTTGGAGCTGTGGCTTGGGGGGTTTGCAATGGCTTTGGGGTGGGGGATAAAATGGCCTAACAAGTGTTTCTCACTTGGTAGGGGGTGGGGCTAGAGGTGAGGCTGGAGGCGGGGCCTGATCACCTGGGTGAAGCTATACTAACTTTGGACTTCAGCCCCCCCATCCACATTACTTCTGGATCTGCCCCTGGCGGACCTTCGACCCACGGCCTGTGGCTCGCGGCCTGCAGCAGAGCTGCTGGCAGCTGGGCTTAATAGCCCCCCAGTGACTTCTGGGTGGGGGAGGGGAGAAGCCAGCCCTCGCGACTAACTTCTTCGATCCCCCTCACCCACCGGCAACTCACTGTTCTCTTTCCCTCCTCCGCAGGTTCCCAGGATCCAACGCGAGCAACGGTGCGCCTGTGACGGGCTGGAGGTTCAGGCCGCATGGCTCATGGACCTCATGGGGGAGGCCATGGAGGCTCTGCGGCGTGATCCCAAGTGCAACAGGCCATGCCATGCTGCGGAAGGAGGGCCAGCAGCCGACCAACACCATGGCAACTTCCCACTGGTGCCGGTGCCCCCCCTGCACCTCAGCCACCCGTGGTTCCCCCAGCAGCAACCCTATCTGGGCCTGGTCCACGGGGTACCCCTCCCCTGCATGGGGCGGCCGGACCCGCTTGCAGGGCCGCCCGTCCAGCCCGCACCCCTCGTGGTCCCACCCCCGCTGTCACCCCAACCCCTCCACAGGGCAGCCACGCCCCCACCCAAAGACCATACACTCCAAGACGAGCAACCACCCATGGTGGCTGCCCCACCGCCAAAGGTAAGGCCGCAGCACCCTGGGCTCCCAGGGGTTGTCGGGTGCAACACCGGGGGGGGGGGGGGCGGGCAATGGGAATCTGGGAAACTGTGCGAAGCTTGACCCCGGTAGGGAACACATTGTTGAACCCACGCTGAGCACACGCCATACATGGGATGGGGAGCAACGGCCATTGCCAGAGGCATGTGTACCTGCTCATTGCCGCAGTACTTGACTGGGCAGGTGCTGTGATACCATGGGTGGGCCGTCCCAGGGGGGGCACCTTCAGGGAGTGCCCTACAGCACATGCCGTGCTCGTGTGGGGAGTAGGGGGCTCTCCGGCTGACTATGGGGCACCCAAGTGCCCGTGCGCTGAGAAGGGACAGAGGTGGTTGCACATGGGGATCCCTTAACCCATTCTTGCTCCTCCAAGCAGGGACCGACAGCAGAGGCTGGTGTGGAGCGGCCAGTGGAGGACAGGGAGGCCGGACCATCCTCCCAGAGAGTACTGCGGTCAGCTGTGGCCAGGGCACACCGACCAGCGAGCCCCGGTGGTGCGGCTAAGAGGGGGAGAGGGCGCCCCAGATGTTGACTCCCACCCCCTTCTATTGTACACGTCCCCTCCAATAAAGGTGTTGTACCTATACCTTGAGTCACTTCTGTTGTCCGGGGACATGGGGGGGTTGTGCAGTGTGCAGGGGGGCACCGGCAGTTTGGGGCCTGTGTGCACTTCCTGCCCAGCCGACGGGGCCGGAGGCTAGACCAGCGATGCCTCATGCAGTTGAGGTGGCAGGAACAGATGTGCACTGGACCTGCTCATGCAAGCCAGCTTGTGTTGGCTGGTGGGCCTCTGTGGGGCCAGTGCAACCCGCGGCCGACAGCGAGGGGAAGGCGCTCACCACCGGGCAACCCATGGCACCTGTTCCCTGGACCCAGTAGGCCACACATGGAATTGAGGGACGGATGCAGGTAACGGGTAGGGCCCAGTTGTTTTGAAGGGGGTCCCAGGCCTACAGACATGGGTGTGGGTCCGGCGCTGGCCAGCGTTCGGCTGCCCGGGCAGCACTGAGGTGGCAGATGGTGTCCCTGTTCCCCTCAGAGCTGCACAGGGCCGCCCCTCCCTGGGCACGTTGGTACGGGGGCACTGGCCCGGCCCTGAGCACCGGTGCAGGGACACCACGGACCCCAGCAGGGCACAGCTTCGCATAGATGCCCGCCTCGCCCATCGCACGAGCGCTGCCCTCCGGAGGTTTGTTGCCCTCTACCACTGTGACCCCAGGAGGATGGACCACCAACTCTGCAGGCGGAGCAGGGTAATCTGCCGGAGCAGCATGTGCAGCAGCAGGAGGCCCACACTCAGGAGGTGCAGCATAAGGGGAGTCTTGGACACAATGGTGGAGGGGTGGCCAAGGGAGGAAGCCCCATTTGCATGGGGCTTCATTGTCACAGATAGTACTGTGACCATGAAGAAAGCAGTGCTGGAAGGTGGGTTCCAGCACATCCCCTATGCTGCCCACACCCTTCAGCTGGTGGTGAGGGATGCCCTGGGCCTGGGGGAGAAGGCAGAATAGCACAGCAGCAGCCCCCTTACCCTGTTAATCGAGAAAGGCAGGATGATTACAGGGTACTTCAACAAGAGTGTGAAGGGTGGTCACCTCTTGAGGGAGAAGCAGATGGAGCTGGGGGTGCAGGAGCATTGCCTCGTGCAGGATGTCAGCACCAGGTGGAACTCCACCTATAGCATGATGGAGCGTCTGGTGGAGCAGAAGCAGGTCCTGCACGAGGTAGCCTCAGAGAGGGAGATTGGGGTGGAAAGGCCACTAGGGTGGGAGGAGTGGACAATGATGGCCCAGGCTGTGCATGTCCTTAAGCCCTTTAAGGATGTGACGGAGAGCCTGAGTGCAGCGATGGCCACCCTGAGCCAGGTAACCCCCTGGTCCGAAGTCTCATCAGGAGGATGGAAGGCTTTCTGAGGGACCAAAATTGGGGGGGGGGGGGGGAGGAGAAGCGGGAGCTTGTACCAGAGGTGGTGGCCCTGGTATAAAAGTTAAAGGAGAGGGTGAGCAGGTGGTTTGACCCTCTTATACACAAGGAGGTTTATGTACTCTCCACCATGCTGGACTCCGGGGTGAAGGTGAATGTGGCAGCTCACATGGTAGACTTCACCCTGAGGAAGCATGCTCTGGACGAGAGGGTACAGGCAGTCAGGAGGGTCAGACAGCAGCAGCAGCAGCAACAGGGCAGCCAGGAAGGACAAAGCAGCAGCAGGAGGGCGGAGATGCAGAGCACCCCCAGCAGCAGCAGCTCCTCGGCCATCACCCTCCCTGAGTGGACCATCCCAGGGCAGGCAGCATGGGCACAGGCAACCAATTGGGGAGGAGGTTGGCAGGAGCAGCAGGCAGAGGCAGCAGGAGCCTGACACTGTGGGGCGGACAGTGGTGAAATACCTCAAGGAGTCAGTGGTGGATCCCAGCAGCGATCCCCTTCTGTACTGGACAGAGAAGGGAAAAATATGGCAAGCCCTGACCAGGATGGTACAGGAACTAGTGTCCTGCCCACCAACTAGTATGCCCAGAGAATGGGTGTTTTCAGCGGCGGGGGACGTCGTGAGTCCCCACCGTTCGAGGCTGGGCTCTGGGTTGGTGGAGCAGGTCCTGTTCCTGAAAGTCAACCTGCTGCTGCTGGGTTTCCCTGATCTGGCCATGGACCCATAGTGAAGGTGGGGGAACACAAGAGAGAGAGGGGGGGGGCTCCCTGCTGCTAGAACGAGAGAGGGAGACATGCTCCCGCTCATGCCATCACCTGCTGTAAATGAACAGAGTGAGAGACAGAGAGGCTCCCTGCTGCTAGAATGAGAGAGACAAACAGAGGGAGACACGCTCCTGCCCATGCCATCACCTGCCGTACATGATGAGAGAGAGGGAAAGAGAGATAGAGGCTCCCCACTGCTAGAACAAAAGGGAGACACGCTTCCAACCATGCCGTCACCCACCTTACATGACCAGAGAGACAGAGAGGCTTCCCGCTACTAGAATGAGAGAGAGTGAGACATGCTCCCGCCATGCCGTCACTTGCCATACATGACCAGAGAGAGGCTCCCTGCAATGCTAGAAAGAGGGGGGTAGGGAGAGAGAGAGAGGTGCAACCTGCTCAAGCTGCCACCTGCCAGAACCAGAGAGAGAGCTCATCTGTGCTCATGCTCAATGCCCACATCCAGCAACAAACTCATCAGAATGAGTTAGAAATAATACACAGCATATGTGCCTACCTGTGTGCCTCCCTGCACCTGCTACCACCTATCGCAATGATTGAATTGTGGGCCAAATCACACACTAATTCTCTCTCTCTCCTGTGCTCTGCTCTCCATGGGGCAATCAGTTGGGGGCTTCCCAAGACTCCCCTCTTTGATACCCCACCACTTGGGGTCTTCCAAATGACTACCACCAACAGTAAACAAAACCTATCCAAGTATCATATGTCACCTCAGCTTCCCAAGGCGGGCCCCTGTGGGGTGATCTCTCTGTGACCTCAATATGATGCCCCCCCCCCACTCAGGGGCTTCCCAAGGCGGCCCACCATGGGGCGATCTATCTGCGGCCTGAAGAAGATGCCCTGCCACTCGGGGACTTCCCAAGGAGCCCCTCCCCCACATGGGGCAATCTTTGTGCGAGATCAAACTCCCACTGTTGCCCACCTCCACCTGCTTCCAGAGAGCCTTTCTCTCTCTCTCTCTCTCTCTCTCTCTGGCAACTCCACACAGAAACAAGACCTGCTGTCGCCGTCACTGCTGCTCCTGCAAAGCTACAACTTGCCTGCCTTCCTGCTCCTCCAGTGCTACCCACTACTGCCCGCTACTAGAGAGTCTCTCTCTCTCTCTCTCTCTGGTACCCCCACACAGAAACATGCCCTGCTGCTGCCTACTGCAATTTCTGCTCCTGCAAAGCTGCCATCTGCCTGCCTGCCTGTCCTCCGATGCCACTCACTGCTGCCCACTGCCAGAGAGCCTCTCTCTCTCTCACTCTCTGGCACCCCCATACAGAAACATGCCCTGGCTTCTCCATCTGGGGCACTGTCTGCAAGTTGAGATCCTGGCATGTTTGGGGTGCTCCCAATGATACCACAGTCCTGCTGCTGCTTGTGCCAACCTGCCACCTGCCTGCCCACTCCTCTGATGCCACCTGTGCTGCTGCCTGCTGCCAGAGAGCCTCTCTCTCTCTCTCTCTCTGGCACCCCCTCACAGAAACTAGTCCCGGCTGGTTGCTCCACCAGGGGTGCTGTCTGCAAATTGAGACCCTGGCACATCTTGGGGTGCTCCCAACGATACCACTGTCCTGCTCCTGCTGCTGCCACTCTGCCTGCCCACTCCTGCAATGCCACCCGTTGCTGCCTCTGCCAGAGAGTCTCTCTCTCTCTGGTACGCCCTCACAGAAACTAGCCCCAGCTGGCTGCTCCACCTGGGGTGCTGTCTGCAAGATGAGACCCTGGCATGTCTTGGTGTTCTCCCAGTGATACCACAGTCCTGCTCCTGCCGCTGCTTGTGCCAAGCTGCCACCTGCCTGCCTGCTCCTGCTATGCCACCCATTCTCTCTCTCTGGCACACCCACACAGACACAAGCCCTGCCACTCCTGGGGTGCTGTCTGCAACTTGAGACCCTGGCACATCTTGGAGCTAATATGCTACCAGTGCTGCTGCTGTCAGATAGGGATATGACAAGCTGTATATATAATGAGATTCTGCCGTCTGCCAGAAGAACCACAGAAGGATAATAGATTGGACAGATAAACATTTGAATTATGTGAAAAAAGGCATAGAAAAATAACGTAGGCTTTTTTGGGCCTGT
This sequence comes from Sphenodon punctatus, assembly GCA_003113815.1. Classification (NCBI taxonomy): domain Eukaryota; kingdom Metazoa; phylum Chordata; class Lepidosauria; order Sphenodontia; family Sphenodontidae; genus Sphenodon; species Sphenodon punctatus. The sequence goes on along the minus strand of QEPC01007384.1, from coordinate 2,645,727 downwards.
CCCCTGGAACATGGGGAAAAGGGCACAACGGTTCATGGGACTGAGGTGTAGGGACATTGGCGACCTCTGCCCCATGTTGCCTCACAATGTCCAGGGCCCCCAGCATGGATTGTTTCCATGCCACCAGGGACTGGTGGAATTTATTTATTTATTTATTTATTTCCTTGCATTTATATGCTACCCCCTCCTGCACAAGCATCTCAGGATGGCTAACAGCATTTTAAACAGATATTATATTTATTTTTTTTAATTAACCCCACATTAAAGTAACCCAGCAATAAAACTCTCACCCTAACCCAACCCACCCATCCCGTCTCCCTCAGTAAAGGCCCATTAGAACAGTCAGGTCTTACACTGTCTACAGAAAGAGGGGAGGTCTATGGCCAGGTGGACCTCCAACGGGAAGAAGTTCCACAGCTGCAGAGCAGCCACCGAGAATGCCCTCCTCATGGCTGACACCCGGGAAACCCAGGGGACCTCAAGGAGGGCACCCCAGCTGACCGCAGAAGCCAATCAAGAATCCCGAGGGTGAGGTGATCCTGCAGACAGGTGGGGCCCAGGCCATTTAGGGATTTAAAGGTCAAAATCAACACCTTGAATTGGGCCTGGAAGATTATTGGCAACCAGTGCAGAGAGCGCAGCACTGGAGTAACGTGCTTGTGATGACTCATCCCCTTAAGGAAATGAGCCACCACATTGTGCACCAGCTGAAATCTCCAGACTGTCACCAGGGGTAGCCCCACGTAGAGTGTGTTACAGTAGTCTAATCTTGAGGTAATAAAAGCATGGATGATTGTGACCAGGTCCAAGTCCGAGACATATGGCCTAGGTCAACATACCAGATGTAATTGGCAGAGTGTGCCCTTTGCCACAGCCACCACGTGGACATCCAGACTGAGCTGTGGATCCAGGAGCACCCCCAGACTTCGGACCTGAGATACCAGGGGAGGACGGACCCCATTAATGATGGGGGCCATCACTCCCCCGGCTTTCCCCACAAACATCACCTCCATCTTGTCAGGATTTAACTTCAAGCAACCTGCCCTCATCCAGTCCCCCACAGCTGACAAACTTTGGGTAAGCACAGAGACTGCCAGACCTGGGTCTGATGAAAAAAACAGAGATAATTGGTTGTTATCAGCATATTGATAACATCTTACACCAAGCTCTCTGACAACCTCCCCTAAGGGCTACATATACACATTGAACAGGAGAGGGGATAAGATAGAACCTTGGAAACTCAACACGTGAAGCCCTGGGGAGATGAATAACCACCCAGCACCACACACTGGGTTCTCCTGGCCAGAAAGGAGCAGCACCATTCAAGAACAGTCCTACCCACCCCTGCCCGGTCCTTCAACCAAGTCACCAGCAACTCATGATCAATGGTATCAAATGCAGCCAAAAGATCTAATAGAATCAATAAGATCAAAAGACCCTTGGCCAACTCTCGGGAGAGGTCATCAGCCAAGGCCACAAGTGCAGTCTCCGTACCATAACCTGGATGAAAGCCAGACTGCAAGGAGTCCAGAAAACTGATCCAGTCCAGATGCTCCTCAATCTGCTGAGCCACCACCTGTTAAATAACCTTCCTTAAAAAGGGAAGGTTAGAGGCCGGCCGATAACTGGCCAGGACATCAATGTCCAATGATGGCTTTTTGAGCAGGGACCGCACCACCGTCTCCTTGAGGCAGTCCGGCACCCTGCCCTCCCTAAGGGAGGCATTGACTATCCTGGCCAGCAACGGCCCTAACGTCTTTCTGCTGGCTTTAACCAGCCAGGATGGGCATGGATGTAATTGACAATAAGTAGCTCTAACAGTCCCAAGAACATCTCCCACATCAGAGAGCAACATGTCTTGAAATTTATCCCATGAGGGGCTTCAACTACCTCTGGCTCGCCCACTATTAAAAGTGCCACATCGAAACCATGGTGAATTTGAGCAATTTTATCCACAAAAAAGTCATCAAACAAGTCACAGCGAGCATTAGATAACTCTGGATCCAGGCGGAGGGAGGCCGGACCGACTAGCCCCCTCACGGTGGAAAAGCTCAGCTGGACGGGACATAGTGGATGCCATGAGGGCAGCAAAGAAAACCTTCTTTGCTGTCTGCACTGCCACAGCATAGGTACGTAACCAGACTCTGTGTCGCAATCGGTCAACTTTGGTGTGAGAACACTGCCACCATCATTCTAACTGCCTGTCAGTGGGAGCAGGGAATAGGGACCGGGATCCACACAATCCCCCATGCAGACTACAGTCAGACTAGTGCCCTGCCCCCAACGTGTAGGGGAAAACATCCCATCAGGATAGTAATGTGGCCCAGTAAGTCTCACAGAGATGAGGCCCCTATCATCATAGGGTGCAGAGGATGAGATCAAGCCGAAGCAGGGTCCAGCCCACCACCGATCCAATCACCGCACTCGCACCAGCGAAGGGAGGACAGGGAAGGCTGGTAGTGCGGAGGGTTGTGAGGATATGAGGAGAAGGACCCAGGATAGAAGTAGGAGATGGGACTGCACACACCTGGGACTGGGGAAGGGAACCCAGAGGGGGAAGGAACGGGATTCACACACCAGCACTTGCTGTCACACTCACGCCCCAGGCTTCTGTCACGCACACCAGGGAAGGGAATAAATAGAAAACCAAATGTCCACACACCACCCCTAAGTCTACACAAGCACCACCCAGAACACACACAGATCCCACAGAACATATAAGAATCCAAACACTTAGCTTTGGGGCCAGTTTCTCGCTTTGATTACCGGCACTGGGGAACTCCCGGCACCGGCTTATGAAGTCTGGGCCATGCCCCCCCTGGCATACCTTGAGATGTGCGTTCACCGCGGTGACTCTGGTCATGGCCCCGCCCCCTGGGACGTCACCAAGAGCAGCGCAATGCCATCAGCAGCAGAGTTGGTTGTCTTGGCAACCAGATGCGGCAGCGGTGCGGCCCCCATTGCCAATCCAATGATTGGGCTCGAGCCCGCGGCATAGGGGGGCAAATGAGCCCTTCTGGATTGGAGGCCCCTGGGGCTGACACCGCTGCTCTTCTTGCTTCATCCGGTGCAGCTCCTCCATATACCATGGGAACCTGCATTGTCAGTGATTCGGGAGCGGACGTCTGGGAGCCATACAATTGATGACCTACATCAACACAGAATTCTAAACGGTCACAAGGTCATTGAGTGAACAGCCATCAGAATCAGAGGGAATATCCCCCAGAGCATTCTGGAACCTCTCTGGTTCCATAAGCCTCCAGGGGCAAACCAACCAAACTGGCTCTGCACCCTCCCAGGGACCAACTTGTGCCAGGAGGAGATAATGATCCATCCATGACAAGGGTGCTGTTGAGACCTTCCCCACCAATGGATCCCCTACCTCAAGGCCAGTGCAAAATATCATGTCCAGGGTATGTCCTCCAATGTGTGGGGCCCACAACTCTCTGAGACAGGCCTATGGTTGCCATGGCAGCCATGAACTCATGCTCCACCCCTCCAAGACCAGTGTTGGCATGAATATTGAAGTCTCCTAGGACCACCATCCTGGGGGAACCACAAGACCACCTCCAACACCAGTTGAGTCAGAGCAGCCACGGAAGCTGCTGTACAGGTAGGTGCACGGTATATCAGCAGCAACCCCACTCTGTCTTCGGCCAAATCCAACACCAGGTGGAAGCCCTCAATTCCCATGAGAGGTTGCACAGGAAATCTCCTCACAGACCATGTCTCAAAAATAATGGCTAAAACCCCCTCTCCCCTCATCTCTCCAGCTGCGACTGATGCTGAACGGAGTACCCAGCTGAAACAAGGTCAGCCAATATAGGCCCCGACTCAGTGTCCCGTCAGGTCTCCGTAATACACACAAAGTTGGTCGCCTGATGCAGGATCACCTCCTGGATTGGCAACTGACCTTGCATTTATCATCATCAAACCAAGGCCAGGGGCTCTCTGATTAATCACCACCTGACAGATGTTTAACATCTGTCCCATCTCACCGACCCAACTCGCCTCCCAGAAGGACCATAATTCCCCTGAACCGTCATGACCTTTTGGCTGTGGAATCCACCTGGTCCACCCCCTCCCGGAAGCCGTCCCACCAGCCCCTCAAGGGAGAACCCCCCATCCTCCCCTCTCACAGGAGGTTACCCCTTCCTTTCAAAGGGTCTTACCCCTCCCTCACACCAGCATCTTTTCAGTACTTATGTACTAAACATATGCCTGAACCTGCTGCTCCCTTATTTGGAGCTCCTGGAACCGCTCCACCAGCCTGTCCTCCACATCCTTCGTGTTGGCCTGGAACTCTTAAATGTCCCCTAAAATGTCCTCACTTCAGGGGTATCCTCTTCACGTGAGGCTGGCAAATCATCCAAGGAGCTGGAGGGGGAAGGACTGGGATGGCGCCGCTTCTGGCAATTTCCTCCCTTCCTCCTCCTGATGTTCCTCCCTGTGAGTGCTGCCAGTGCCATCAGACACACCCTTCTTCACCTTGATGAGGTGGACCATCTCAATTATTATTATTATTATTAACAAACATTTATATAGCACCAGCAGTGTACCTGGCACTTTACAAAGTAATAAAATAGACACGGTCCCTGCCCCTAGGGCTTACAATCTGAGAGACAGGAGCTGGGGGAGAGACTTAGGAAGGGGAACAGAGGGAGAGACAAGGGGTCTAACATTCATGAAGATGCGAGGTCTCTTCATCTGTGCACGTACTTGGCTTGGTTACGATGAGAATGACAGCAGGCAGGTCCATGTGGCAAGGATAAGGGTAAACAGACCGTAGGTATAGGAAATAGTGGCTCAGCAGGATAAAGAGTCAGACAGAGCAGAGTGAAAGAGGTGAGTTTTAAGGAGAGATTTGAAGATATGAAGGGAGGGGGCAAGGCAGATGTGGACAGGGAGGGAGTTCCAGGCATGGGGGGCAGCAAGTGAGAAGGGACTAAGGCGCTTAGGGGAGCAGGGAAGGAGTGGAAGGGTGAGAGAAGGGACAGAGGAGGAGCGAAGTGCACGGGCTGGAGTATGGAGGGCGATAAGTGCAGAGAGGTAGGGGGGAGCGAGGTTGTGAAGAGCTTTATAGGTGAAGACTAGGAGCTTGTAGATGACCCTGGCAGCAGAGTTTTGGACAAAGATGAGGGGAGAAAGGTGAGACCAGGGAAGGCCAGTGAGAAGGAGGTTACAGTAATTGAGGCTAGAGATGTTCAGAGCATGAACAAGATTTTTGGCAGATGAGACAGAGAGAAAAGGGCGAATCTTAGCAATGTTATGGAGGGAGAAGCGACAGGATTTAGCAACAGAGTCAATGTAGGGTTTAAAAGAAAGGGGTATCAATGTGGGCAATGAGCCCAGATGTGGTCCCCTGCGGTCTCCTTTTAACCTTTATGTTGAAGATCTAAAGAACATAAAAAGACAGGGACATAAGAAGTGCCATACTGGGTCAGACCAATGGTCTATCAAGTTCTGCCTGCATTCTGTCTCCACAAGTGGGTGTTCAGTCTCTCTTTCTGTGGGGGGCTTTCTAACAGGACACAGGGCAATCCATTCCCTGTTGTTCCAGACCCCTTGCCTTACCCTGCATTCTGCGAAGCTGCCTTTTGGGGTATCATAGTATTTCCATACCGCGGACCTTGTTGACCTGCTTTGGCCCTGTGATGTTGGCCTTGATATTAGACTTTCAGCACCAGCATCATCATCACCCTCTCTGATACAGGAACACATAACACCTACATAATATCATGCAATCATGGTGATGCATCTAGTCCTTCCCAGACCAATACCCATTCTTGCACACCAAGTGGATGGATGGTGCTACTGCCGCCTTGCCTCTTTCCCTTTCTCCCACATTCACCACCACCACCTGGGGTGCTGTCTGCAAGATGAGGCCCTGGCTGCTTGTGCCTGACTGCCCACCGGCACCCACCCACCTGCCAGCCCACTTGCCTGCTCCTCCACTGCCACCCACTGATACCCACTGCTGCTGCTGAAAGAGCCCCTCTCTCTGGCAGACCCAGAAATAAGACGCACGCAAGTCCTACCCTTCCTGGGGTGCTGTCTGCAAGATGAGACCGTGGCATGTCTCTGGGTGCTGCTGCTGCTGCTCGTGCCTGACTGCCCACCCACCTGGCTGCTAGCTTGCACACCAGCAAGCTCGCTCTAAAGGATAGTATTCTTCTTGTCCTCAAAGTTATATGGAACACTAAATAAATAAAAACAAATTTTACAAACCTGGCAGTGCCACCTCTTCTGCCCTCCTCCTCCTCTGGTGAGGAGCCCACCTCCACCACTTCATGAGATGGTCCAGGCTGGGCCTCCATGATTTGTTCCTCCACCTTTACCTTGACTTTCCTCCTCAGGTTCTTCTTCCTGCTTCCTTCACCTTCCATCCTCACACAGACACACACAACACCCCCCCAACTAACTAGCCACAACAGACACACACAACCAGGCAGCCACACCACGCCACTGCACAGTCAATCAAATGACTGTTTCCAGTTTTGGTATTGTTCCCAGCCTCGCGAGACCCCAATACCAAAAATAAAATCTTTGTTGGCGCACAAAATAGATAGCGATACCAATAACGATATCAAAAACAAAATCTTCATTAGAAATTTGTACCAATATCGATGACAATAATGAAAATGACATTGTCGTTAATAATGATAATCATAAAATGACACATTTTAATAAGGAAAATGGTAACGAAAATGAAAAATAACATGGGGCCCTGCAGGAAGTGAAATAATGGTTGGACTAAGAGAGGTGAATGTTGCGGTGGGGGACAATATTTTAAAGGAAGTGGATGGCGCTCCTAGAGAGTTGGAGCATGAGGTAGGGTAGGAGCTAGGTAGAAGACAAACTCTCAGCAGGGTAAGGGTCAGGGAGAATAAAAGAGAGGGCAGAGTTCCATGACGGACCTTCATAAGGACTGGAAAACCTATGTGTCAGCTAGAAGGATTGATTTTTCATAACTACCCGGATTATTCAAAACTGAGGAATAAAAAACAGAAAGTGTTGATAAATCATTTCATTCATTTCATCAATCGAAAGATCTTAGTTATTGTGGATATGGAAGATATCTACAGTGCAAGACTCATCAGGAAAAACAATGGAGTGGTGAGCTTGTCTGTGTTATTTCGAAATGTACAAATAGTGAAGGAACTTTTTACCTTGAAAGAGTTATTTCATTTTAGGGGTCATAGTAGTGAAAGGTTTGTGAGAATGGTAGTAGTTGGAGAAGGGGTTCCCCCAACAACTCCTCGATCTCTATCACAGGGAGAGAGGCATGCCTACTCCCTGGATAAGGATTGGGAGGGGATTAAGGGCAGGGGGATAGGGGATAGGAATGACAGGGATATCAAGGAAGTCAGAAAGTAAGGAAGCACATTCACAATGGATGACAAGTACTATGGATAGGTCAGTGCCGAGGGCAAATAGGGCACAGAGTAGGGGGGAGGTATTTATGGGAGATTTATCTAGTGAGAGCTTTCAGTGGGATCGACAAAGGAGGGATTGACTAACCCCTCATAAATCTGCATCTGGTTTAGGGGGAGATAGACATCTAACTATTTTATCCTGGCATATTGCAGGTTGTAGGAGGTGTGTGTTAGATGCAGATTGGATTACTTTCTTGCAGACAGAAGACAAAATATGTCTTCAAGAAACATGGATGGTGGAGAGGGATTCTATAGATATATCAGGATATGATGCACTCTGCCAGGGAGGAGTTAAAACCACCTCTAGAGGGAGGGTGTCAGGTGGATTGGCAGTTTTGAGTTCAACCACTTTGCGAGGAGGCAGTAGGGCTCTTGTAACAGATAGCAAGCTGATACAAGGGGTCTTATGGAAATTACAGGAAGATGCGCAGCTACTTTTAGTTAATATCTATATTCCACCACAGAATTTGCCCTCAAGTGAGATTAATATCTGGAGTAAACTGGAGGCAACTCTGGATACATTGAATATACTATACCCTACAGCTTTGTTAATGATGGGGGACATCAATGCACTATTAGGCGCAGGATCTGTAGAAGAGTTAGAGAAGATTTTGCATAATATTTTTGGTATCCCAGTTAGGCTCTCAAGAGACCTTGTTATGAATAAGGCAGGTGAGGAACTAAGACATCTTTTGGTGAAGCTAGGTTTTATGGTGCTGAATGGAAGAGGGGACAAGGACCCAGAAGGTCAGTTCACTTTTTTGAATAGCAATGGTCAGAGTATAATTGACTATATTTTAGTCCCAATTGATAGGTGGAACCAGTTTTTAGATTTTTAAGTAATAATCCACCCAGAAAGCGATCATATGCCTTTGGTTACAAGGGCAAAGGTGAACTCTCCTAGGATGGTGGCATATGACCAAGCCCCAAATAAGATAGCAAAGGCATGTCCCCAGGGTTGCCTGGGGAGAAAAAGGATTAGCTGGTTCACAGAGATGGTGGTGTAGATTTTTGACAACAGTGATGGAGCTCAGATAGCAAATGCTGGGAATGGGTCTAGGTGAGCTTGCAGAAATGGAGAATTTGTATTCCAGGCTGTGCTCTCTGCTCAGAGACAATACTTCCCTTCCAAGGGAAGCTGGGTGGGGACTGGGAGCACATTCTGGAAAAATTTTGGGGCATAGGTGGTTTGACAAACAATGCAGACCAATGAAGAGGTTTCTGATTAGACAAAAAGGGGAATCCATAAGAATGGGTACCGTGGAAGCCTATTAAGTCTTCTCTGAAACTAGATGGAAATACAAGAAGTTGTACTTGAAGAAAAGACTTAGCGTAGACCAACTGTGGGCAGAATTGGAAATGGCGGCATTAACCAAGGACTCTAGGAAATGTTGGAAATGATGACAGTAGGTACATCGAAGATGACACCAAAATGTAAATCGGGTGTGGGGGAAGCCAAGTGGATTGCCTTTTTTTGAGCTCTGTAGTAGTAGTAGTAGTAGTAGTAGTTTTATTAAAAGATTGTGAGGCCAAAGGCCCATTACAACCAGTTAAAACAATAGCCGTATAATCTGGCTCCACCATATAAAATCAATAAATTACATATGACTATAGACAGGCCCAAACAAGGTCATAAACATAAAATACATAATCAAATAACGATTCCCATAATACTAAACCGCACTTATAACAATCCGGGCGATACCACAATAATTAATGAGCAAAACTAGGAGGACGGACTCAGCAACTAACGTCTCTCCAAGTGGTACGCCCACTTTGCCAGATTAAGCAGACCTGGAAGGGTCTTTGACTGCATACATAATTGAAAAAGCTGTAGTGGGGGCAAAAAAAGGCGATCACGGATCCAAGGGGGCAAATACAATTCCCGCCAATAAGATGTTAAAGGACATTTAAACAAAACGTGCGGAAGATCTTCAACCACTCCCAGATTACAACAACAGATCTGCTCTGTATATGGAATCCCCCTACGCCTACCGTCCAATACCCCAGTGGGGATAAGGTCGAACCGCAGCAGGGTCAAGGCCCTTCTCAGGATGGGGTCAGTCAATTCCATCAGGTACGGCTCGCACAAAGAGTCATTCTTGATGGCGTGATACATTGGAGCACTACGCACCAGCTGGATAGCCCCTAGGTCATGTTGAACAGCTTGATCTTTCAATTGTTTCAAAATTAATCTGGCCCTCCCCATGGCTGGTAACCCTACCACCATCTCGGGAGACAATCCCAACTTTAACAGTTGTAAACGAATCTTGGAGCACCACAGGCTAGAGGCAGACCACACTGAGGCCTCCTCCAGACATAGACGGGGCAGCCGGTCCCCCGGCATGGTCATGACCTTCAACCAATACCTTAATGGGTAGAAGGCCAACTCGGTGCTTAAAGGTAGAGAACCCGTTTCCAGTCTCAGCAGACAGGCCGGGGTACTACGTGGTACTCCCAATAATGAACTCAGCAAAAGGTTTTGCAATGCCTCCAGCCCGGTGCCAATGAAAGGAGCCCAAATTTCTGCCCCATAAAATGTACCAAGTTTGTATTTTAATTTAAAGAGTTTCAGGGCCGGAGGGATATACCGACCTCCGTGGGTTCTCCAGTATCTAAGAAGTCCCCCTATCGCCTGCCTCAACTTAAGGCAGGCACCTTTCAAGTGGAGGGACCAAGATAGCTTGCTGCTAAAAATCAACCCCAGGTACCTATAAGACCCTACCTGCTCTAACCTTACCCCATCCATCAGCCAGGAGTGGTTCCTCAGACCCCTTCCTGCCACCACTACCTTGGACTTGTCATAGTTAATCTGGAGCCGTGACTCCCTACAAAAAATACCTACCACTTGCAGCATTTTGTCCATTCCAATCGCCGAAGGTGATAATAAAACCATATCATCGGCATAAAGTAAGATTGGAACTGGCCGAGAACCCACTCTAGCGGGGAGCAGGGAATCACTATGTAATCTATCAACAATACCATTTATAAAAAAATTAAATAGAAACGGGGCCAGGACACAACCCTGCCTAACCCCATTTGTGGCACGAATTGGCTGGGAAAGCTGGACACCACCCCCTAGTCTAACCCTAAGGATGGAATGGGAATACAAAGCCTGGATCAAAAAGATCAACCGCCGGTCCATATTGGTGGCAGACAATCTACTCCACAAAATATCCCGATTGACCAAATCAAACGCTGAGCGGAGATCCAAGAATGTCATTACTAATCTTCCAGATCGGATTTTAACGTATTTCTCTAGCAAGTGCCACAACGTGAAGGCATGATCCACGGTCGAATAACCCGCACGAAAACCTGCCTGCCCCTCCGGGAAAAAACCTACCCTCTCAGCCCATGCCTCCATCCTAAGAAGCAGGAAGCGGGCAAAGACTTTGGCCACCACACACAAAAGACTTATGGGCCGGTAATTCTTTGCCAAGCTCCTGTCCCCCCCTTTATAAATTGGTAGCACGATACTGACGTTCCAACCAGCCGGTATCTTTCCGCTGGAACAAATTACCGTAAACACCTTGGCAAGGACGGGAGCCCACCAGTCCATATTATGCTTGAAAAGATCCACAGGTATCCCATCTATGCCGGGGGCCCGCCGTGATTTAAATTTGGCAAGCAACCTGCACACTTCCTCGGGCTCCACCGGAGGCCACACCGGGGCGTCCCTACAATGGTCAAAGTTTAAAACCGTGGTATCAGGCATACTCAAGAAGATCCCACTGAAGTGGGCATACCAAATGTCCCACTCCAGAGAATCCTGAACCCAAGGTGTTTTAAATCCACCCTTCACCAGCGCCCAAAAACAAACCTGATCTTTAACTTGCACTGCTTGAATAAGAGCCTCCCAGGCCTTGGCCTGGAAGGCCTTTTTCTTTTCCCCTATTAATTTCTTGTACTCCCTCTTGGCCCTAATATATTGGGCAACCCTGACTGTGCCAGAATCATTATTCAGAACCCTGGCACACCTCCGAAGGGCACGTCTGCCAATTATACACTCCTCATCATACCACTTGGGTGCAGATGGCAAAGGGGCCCCTCCCAAACCCCTCGATGATTTTGGGGCCAAATACATCCCACAACACTTCAAGAGTTCAGCAAATGACAAATAGCAGACAGAGGGAGATAAAAGCTGGGAAACCATGAGAACAGAGTGTAGCTGTTTAACACTCTCCTGCTCATAAAGCGCTGAACACTTCCAAGCCATACTATCTGACCATCTTAAACGTAACTCCATGCTAGGATCCCCACCCTCCCGTGAAGTAGGTGGAATTATTAAATCTAGACCCACCTCGGGACTAATGTCCAGCAATAATACTATTGGGAAGTGGTCACTAAACCCTTCCCTCAGGACTGCAAAGTCCCGACATTGCTCATAGTAAGCATCCTGGATACAAATGTAATCAATCACGCTTGATCCCACTTTGGAAAGGTACGTGAAATGCCCCTCCTCATCCGAGCGGGACCTCCCATTTACGACCTTCCAACTGCCACTATACAAAAAATGTAAAAATTTTACCCCATTATAATTAAGCTCCGAGTCCATCGATTGGCGTGGAGGATCAAAAAACGCATCCGTTATCTCTATACCCAGCTTCACTGCTTGCTTGTCAACAACCTTTCCAATACGAGAGTTCAAATCACCAGCCAAAATAATTGGACACCCTGGGAATTCTTCTTCCATGGTGCCTACAAAATCCTCTAGTTCTTTCCAAAAATCCTTGGCCCTAGGCCCACTGGAGGGTAGATAAACATTGAGAATAATAATCCTCTTGAGCTCTGTATAATAAGTATGATAATGGCAGGAGTGAGGCAAGGGTGTGTACTTGCCCCACTGCTTTTCAATCTATATATTAATGATGTGGTGCAGGAAATAAATACAGTGGAGCATTTACCACCCAAATTGGGAAACCACCCCTTATTGATCCTGCTGTATGCTGATGATATAATTCTGTTGTCACAAACGTGGCAAGGGTTATTGGTTAGATTTAGTAACTATTGTACGGAAAACAACTTGGAATTAAATTATGAAAAATCGCAGATTATGGTGATAGGGAAGAAAGCACCCGTTTTTGAATGGAACCAAGATGGCCACTAACGAGAGTAGGTGAAAGCATATGCTTACCTGGGAGTTACAGTTACAAGTAATAGATCTTGGCAGAAATGCAGGAAACAAAAAGCACTAGAAGCAATAGGTTCAGCAAATGGGATTATGCGCTTGGCAGCAAATTCCAAAGCTGCAAAAGTAATTTCGTTATTGAAAATATATAAAGCAAAATCGCAAGCACAGATGTATGGAGTGGAGATTATGCCATCAGCATCTTCTAGTCTGCTGGAAGTGGAGCAGAATATTTTCCAGTCCCAAGGAGTGTACCAGGGGTTGTAGTAAGGACAGAAACAGGGACAGATGCAATACGAGTATTAACAGCTATTGCACTAGTAAAATATTGGATACAAATATGTGATATGAGTCATCTAAGGTTACCCTATCCGTGCCTTGAGGAACAAGTTGAACATGTTGCTATCCCCAGATATGGATAGATTGATGAATTGCCAACTGAACTCATGAAGACTGTTTTTGTGTTTCAGTCTTTGTGGGGTAAAACTCCAGGTCAACAACTGAGGCCGCTTTCAGACCTTCCACCCCCACCTCCCATGCATATTCTGGCTGTGGCAGGGAATAAGCAGCCAGGATATATGCAGGAATTGGCTGGTCTGAAAGCCGCCCTCTCCCCCCCGCGCGGCTTTGCTGGCAAACACCCGCAGCGATACAGAGCAGGATTTTCTGCTCTGTATCACTGCGGGTGTTTGCTGGCTAAGCCTCGTGGGGGGGAATTTCAGACCAGCAGTGCCCCGTGCATATCCTGGCTGTGCATTCCCTCCCACAGCCAAAATATGTGCGGGGGGGGGGAGGGGGGAGGGACAGGAGAGAGGTCTGAAAGTGGCCTTAGCCTAATTAGGGCATTTTCACATTGACATTTAATTAGGAATGTAGGCTTTTTCCTATTTCAGCTGTCCGTGTGAATACCACAAATCCTAGTTTAGCAGTATGGATTAGTGAAAAAATAGGTATTTGTAGGCCCTTGGTCGCTAGGGTTTACAACATCCGGATGTCAAAATAATCCTGATTAGTGTCTGTGTGAATTACTAATCGGGATTCAGTGTTCAGAGTTTAGCGTAGACTTTACCTGTGCTCCAGGAATTTTCTGCTCTATGGTACATAGGGGCACATGACTGTGGAGCAATCGGATTACCTCCGTCATTACTCCATAATGCATTGCGGAGTGCCAAGTTTAAAAAACTGCTCCCTCTCCAAGAAAAATGTTAGTCCTAGTTAGAATTGAATTGATAACATCAGAAGCTTTCTGATTTCAAACTATTGATCTCTGTACTTTAATAAATTTAATAAATTATTGATTTTCTGCTACTTCAGTGACTACTGCTTTTCTCTATACAGATATCAAAAGGTTTAAATACTGCATGTCTCATTGTCCTCGGGTACTGGAATACATCCTGAGTACATTCACTTAAAAAGTTTCATGCCACAAGGGCAGGGTGGAGAAAACCACTGGAGCAGAGAGCAGAGGGGTGGAGGGCTTTTAAAATTAGGGCACATGCAGATGGAGCAGGAGGAGGGGGAACTTGAGTGCACTTTCATCGGAGCGAGCACTACTGCGGGTGGTGGGGAAACCTCTGGGGTGGAGAGCAGAGGGGTTCTATAAATTATGCTGCTTGCAGATGGGAGCAGCAGGTGGGGGAACTTCAGTGTGCTTTCATTAAAGCGAGTGCTGCTCCTGGTTGTGGGGAAAACTTCTGGGGTGGAGTCTGCAGAGGGGTTCTTTAAATTATGCTGCTTGCAGATGGGAGCAGCGGGTGGGGGAACTTCAGTGAACCTCCGCTCATGTACGGGTGATGGGGTTTGGCTGCTTCAAAAGTGATGTTGCAGAGAATGGATGTGACATGGGAGACCCAGAAAACATCATGCTGACTGCATCTGCAAAGCACCCCAAAATTGAAATTCATCCTGGAAACTCTTAATCCTGATTAACAGCAAGGTTGTATTCACATGGACTAATAAGAATTAATGTCAGCTAGGATTAAAATGTCCATGTGAATAAATGGGAGTTTGTCAATACTAGCTAATGAGCTAGGATTCTAGAGGAGTGTGAAATTCATTTTCGTTATTATGATAACGAAAACAAAAATTTTCATTTTCTTTTTCCTTATTCTAATAACAAAAATGACAAATAATAACAAGAACAAAAATGAAAACGTATTTTCATTTTCTAAATAATAGGAAAACACTGAAAAATGCCTTTATGGCTATACCTTTTTTTGTTTCTCATTTAATTCTGATGAAACTAGGAGAACTAGACCAATTCTGATGAAACTAGGAGACTATACGTCCACTGGAGACCTGAGGCAGGTATGGTGCAATATTTGCAGTTGAATTTAAAGCAAACTTGTCGCCTCCACCTGACTAGATTGACGTGGGCATAGAAGGGACATAACTGGGACATTGGGGATAGCATCCCAGAAATCAGGAGACATGGTTTACACATCCAGACTGACCAGTTTTCATCACAATCACATCCTGCAGCACTGTGACAGAGGACATAAGATAATCTCTATTGGCTCTTTCCTAAACAGATGCTTCCAACTTACCAGTAAAAAGTGGGGGAGAGAATTTTGGGTGGCCAAAGCACAGAATGAGGATATTTGGTTGACATTTCTGCTGTCCAATTAGCATCAATAACAGATCTTATACCACAGTGACAAGTAAGAGAATCCCTGGTATACGGTCATTCTCTGCATATGCTGTGCAGGCTTGTAAAATTGTGACCCTTTATCACATCTTTCCAATATTTGGCAGATATGATTTCTGAATGTGATACAGTTCTGCCAAATTTCATATTCACTGTTTGGACTACAAAGATGTTACAGTCAGACATACATTTATACGTTAATTGCTTATACCACCAGAATCCTTTATCCAATCCTTCTGAAAGTTGGGCTAGACAGTAATCTTGGGGGGAGGGATATAAACTTGCCAAGTTTCATCCACATTAGATGGGAGACAAAGACATTACAGCCAGGAATGTATATGAAGATTGTTGCAAAATAAAATAATTCAACTGCTTATAATATCATATTCTTTATTCAATATTTCTGAAATTTAGTTCACATAATGCCTTCCATTGGAGGTACAATCCCTCCAGGGGTATTTTCAGACGTTATGAGATCACGCTCAACCACAGTCAATACCCTGTGATGGGGAATGGTCCCATAATGTTTGTTCGGGAACCAGAAGTTCCCCCCCAGATGTTTACCACGGTCAATTGCAGCAGAGAACCACATTCACCATGAAACCAAGCTGAACCGGCGGGGCTGGCGCTGATCGCGTGGTGAATGCGATTCCCCGCTGCGATGAAGGGGCCCGTCTCGTCTGGACGGCAACCACGGTCCGGAATCTCCAGAGGGATTCTGGGCCGTGGTCAATTTGGGCAGGCGCTGCGGCCGCATTGGCTGCGGCACCCGCCCATCTCCCCAGAGGGCAGGTGGTGGGGGAGCGTCGGGGGTGGGGCCATGCGGCTGCACGTTGCGCTGCGCGGCCCTGCCTCCTCCCCGATTCCCCACCGGGTTCAGCCGGCACATCTGTGGGACATGAAGGGCTGATTCCGGCGGGGAATCAGAAGGGTGATTCTGGGATGGGGCGAATGCCACCCCGTCTCATCTGA
Organism: Sphenodon punctatus; assembly: GCA_003113815.1. NCBI lineage: Eukaryota > Metazoa > Chordata > Lepidosauria > Sphenodontia > Sphenodontidae > Sphenodon > Sphenodon punctatus. The sequence continues at coordinate 2,629,544 of QEPC01007384.1, read as the reverse complement.
AATCACCCCAAGTTTCATCCAAATATAATGAAAAATAAAAAATGTACAGTCAAAAATGTGATTTCCATTTAAACCAATGGAAATCGAAAACGAACGCAAAAACTAAAATGAAATTTTGATATTTACAAAAATGAAAAATGAAAGATTTAAATAACAAAAATGAAAAACAAAAACAAATAGCAACATGGATCCCTGGTACACACCTCTAAAAATGCCCTTAGACAGAGGTGTATTGACATCGGAAGACAGGAGGATCTAGCAGTAGTGAAGGCTTGGAAGGTAGCTACTCTGTATGTCGGCCTTAAAAATAGTTTTAACCTTGAGACATACTTGTCTATAATGACAAATACGATGCTGCCCTCCAATTGCAGCTAATAGACTCAGTGATTGTACAGGGGAGATGCAAAGGTATCCACTATGCACAATGTAAATGCCCCTGTAACTCTGGTGAGATTGAGGACATGGAGCATATTATATTTTATTGCAGGCTCTATGAGACTATAAGACAGCAGTGGGTTATTCCAATATTGGATAATAATATAGGGATCTACGGCATTGCTTGCTTTTTTAGCCATGTGGGAACGAAACCGGCATTTGATGTAGGTAATTTTATGTTATTTTAAAACTGATTTTCATGTTCAGGTTTTGATACGTTGAGAAATTTTTGACATGTTTTGAAATGTTTTGGTATTGATGTGGCATTTATGTACATTATTTCTAGAAATGACTAATCACTAATAAAATGGATTTATATATATAATCAGACTGCCCGCTGATATGTGTGCATTATGGCACATAGTTTGTTTATACAATAATATAAATGTTGCCAAGAAAATTTTTAAAACAGCATTTCAAGTATTTATAGCTTTAAATATTTATTTTATTATTTACTCTGGGTACAATCCAGCGGCCTGCTTATGCCAATCCCGACACACAGTGCACAGCCAGAACATGCACGCTCAGACGTGTGTGCGGTGCCACACGTGCAGTGCCATGTGCGCCACACAGTTGTGTAGGGCAAAAGTGCAATTCCAGCCTATGTGACCCACCCCGCACGGCTGTGTGGTGCACATGGCACTGCATGCGTGTCTGAGCATGTGTGTGCTGTGTGTTGGGGCCAGCGTAAGCAGGCTGCTGGATTGTCCCCTCTATATATGGCACCAGCAAGGTACCTTGTGCTGTACAATTATAGATAGGTTCCTGCCCAAGAACCTGTCTAGAACCTAGGTTTCTACCCCAAGGGGCTTATGAATAAGGAAACACATAAAAATGAAGAAGTGCTTTAAGCTAGCTGTAACTGAAAATAGCTGTAAATATGGATCTGACTTCACTGCGTTTTCCCCATTGGAGGCAATGTGGAAAATGCAGTGAACACAGGTCCCCGGAGCCTACAATTCTTATTAGCACTAAGATTAAATTCCTAATGCTAGGAACAGAATTAGCAACATGCAGGGTAGCTGTTGTGACTCTTAGGTATTTATAAAATAAATCATAACTTTGCATTCCTTACCAAAGTTCCCGTCACAGACAAGGCCTGCAGCTATTACTGCTCCACATGAACAACCATAAACCTTGGGTGCTGATGTCACTATTTCAGGTGCCAGTTCCTTCAAAGCCTGGGCTGCTCCAAGCTGATAATATGCAAGAAAGCCACTGCCTACGAAAGCAATAGAGTAGGGGGTACGGGAGTCCCTTGGAGGCGCTTCTGCCATCCTCAGCCACACAATGAGCTCAAAGCTGCAGAGCACTGAGCACCAGGTAGAGCGTGTTCTCTGGGTGCAGAGTAATACTGGGGAGCACTCAGCAGAGACTCAGTATGTAGCCAGTGTGTGCGCGTTAGAATGCCTTCAGCAGAAATGCACGCAGGAGGCAGAGAGTGTGGCACCTTTTGGCAGAGCTGGGGTGGTGTTGAAAGACTGGTGCCTACAGCTAATCTCATTCATTTTAATTGGAGATGCAGTAGCAGCAGTATTGACTAACAAAAAGCAGTTGACTAACAGCAGCAATATTGACTCACATAAATTTATGGAGTCATTCTCAAAATTGCACAACTAACTCCGTTAATAAGCAGGTTGAAGAGGAGCAGCCACAATAGCCACACCAGGGTTTTGTTACTAATACAGTGCAATAAAATATCTCTTAAGAAACACTGATCCTGTTACATTTCAGGATCCACTGGCATCTCATGAAGATGTCCTTGATTTCCTTTAGAACCCCAATGGCAATTGTCTGTGGATATTCCATTTTGTCACTTGCTCTATTTATGTATTTTTGGATTTAAAGGGTTAAGTATTATACATGATATATTAATTTTATTATTATTTATTTATTTCCTTATATTTATATGCCACCCCCCATGCCTACGACATCTCAGGACGGCTTCCAACATAATAAAAACAATTTTTTAAACAAAAAATCTACCTCTTAATTAAAACAAATTTAAAACACCCCCCACAGAAATTAACCCCCCCACCCCACCCTCTCCTCCGAAGGCCTGGGCGAATAGCCAAGTCTTACAAATACATTGAAAGGCCAACAGGCCCAGGGCCAGGCGAGCCTCCTCCGGGAGGGAGTTTCACAACCGCGGTCCGGCCACCGAGAACACCCTCTCCATTGTGGCCCCCCGTCTTACACGGGAATATCAAAACATTGCTGCCATTGCCTGATTGGTGGCTGCTACTGAACATGTGTCAGAGTGGTTGGAGCAAAAACTGCAAAAAAAGAGAGTTTGGGTAATTTCAGATGTTACGATACCACGGTCAACCACGGTGAACCCACTGTGGTGTCTGCGGTACCGTGACGTCTTTTGGGCCCAAAAGAGATTCCCACCAGATGTTCACCCCCAGTGGGAATCTCTTCGACCACGCTTCTGGCCCTCTTGGTGGACGGAGCTCGAGAAGTGTGGTCAAAGGGATTCCCGCTGGGGGTGAACACCTGGTGGGAATCTCTTTTGGGCTCAACAGACGTTATTGTACCGCGGCTACCACAGTGGAGTTCACCGTGGTTGACCATGGCATCATAACGTCTGTTACTGCCCCACGGCCTGGAATTGGCGGACAGTAACATCTGTTAATGCTGCCAATTCCAGGCTGTGGTGCAGACCCCGGGATGTATTGGGTGCGGTAGCCAAATTGGCCACTGAGTCCGCCCGTCTCCTGGAGGGTAGGCGACCGGGGGAGCAAGGGGGGGGACGGACTGTACGGCTGCATGTTGTGCCACGTGGCCCTGCCCCCTCCCCTGATCCCCCTCCGGAATCAGCCGGCATGTCTGTTGACCAGTCGATCTGATTCCGGAGGGGGATGAAGATTTGATCCCACGCCATGGCAAGCCTGCCGGCCGGCACATCTAAAATCACCCTTTTTTTCAGGAAAGGATTTATCTCTCTGGGTGTCTTTAGACATAATGTCAACAGGTGTCTGAATGTATGTTTTAACCTTGATTTGAACACCAGTTTGGCCCTGTGTTTACCATGTGGCACTGCTTAGACATACAGCCCACCTTGGGGAAAATTGGTGTTTTGCTCGCCACTTGATCTCAGCACACAAGCACCGTCACCTCATTCCAACATGTTATACCTGCTAACATGCCACACGATATCATTAGACACAATGTTGGCTACATGTTTAGTCAGAACCAAGTGGTTCCAAGAGGTCCTGAGGGAGTTAACCTTGGACTTGGACGGTCACTCTGTCGATGAGCTGTTCCAGCGTTGGAACAGCTTGCTGGAGGAGGCCATTTACATGGTGGCTCCAAGACGCCCTCTGCCTCGGTCTTGTCACCGCAGGGCCCCTTGGTTTACCGAGGGTCTGCGGTGTATGAAACGAGTAGGCAGGAGGCTGGAGCGATGTTGGTGTCGGACTCGATCTGACTCCGACCGATTTCTCCATAGGGCCCATTTGCGGTCCTATGTTGAGGCTGTGAGGACAGCAAGGAAGGAGTTCCTTGTTGTCCTCAGAGCGTCTGCCAAGTCACGCCCGGTGGAGCTGTTTTGGGTGGTGCGGGGGCTGGTCAGTCCAGCCTCCCTCCGCCTGGACAGGGACTTGTCCCAGGCCTGCTGTGAGGAGTTTGTCACCTACTTCGCAGACAAGATCGCTCGGATTCAGAGCGACTTTGACGCTGGATTAGGGGCAGTAGAGGGAGAGTGCGAGCTGATGGAGGCCCCGTCCGGTCCAGCTTTGTGGGGGGAGTTTCAGGAAGTGACGCCGACTGATGCGGCAGATGTCTTGGGGTCTGTGAGGGCCACCTGTTGCGAACTTGATCCATTCCTGTCCTGGTTGGTGAAAGCCTCCAGGGAGACGTTGGGGACGGTGCTGGTGAGGGTAGTGAACGCGTCCTTGCAGCAGGGGAGGTTGTTGCCCAGCCTCAAGGAGGTTGTGGTGCGCCCCCTTCTGAAGAAACCATCTTTGGACGTGGATGCACTCGCCAGTTACCGACCTGTCTCTAACCTTTCCTTTTTAGGGAAGTTAATTGAGCAGGCGGTGGTGATCCAGCTCCAGGTGCATCTAGATAGCATCAGTTTCCTGGACCCTTTTCAATCTGGGTTCCGCCCCGGCTGTGGCACTGAGACGGCGTTGGTGGCCTTGGTCGACGATCTCCACCGGGAGATGGATGCAGGATGTTCCACATTTCTCATCCTGCTAGAACTCTTGACCGCTTTTGATACCATGGACCATGGGCTGCTGTTGAGATGGCTGCGTGACCTGGGGGGTCTGGATGGGACTGTTCTTGAATGGTTCTGTTCATTCCTCTTGGGGAGAAGCCAGTGGGTGGTGCTGGGGGATGAGACATCTTGCCGCCGGGCTTTATCATGCGGCGTTCCGCAGGGTTCCATTCTGTCTCCATTATTATTTAATGTATATATGCAGCCCTTGGGGGAGGTCGTGAGAGGGTTCGGGATGCGATGCCACCAATATGCTGATGATACTCAGCCTTACCTCTCTTTTTCAACTGACCCAGACCCTGCCGTCTCGTTGCTATCCCAGTGTTTGGAGGCCGTGGCGGAATGGAGGCGGC
>QEPC01007384.1:2588235-2604952 GCA_003113815.1 Sphenodon punctatus | reverse complement strand
TTCTTGCATAAGTACTATTGGAGATAACCTCCTTGACCTAGGTGGAAACACAGTATCCCAATCACTTCTCTTTGCCTTAATGCCCTCTCCCCCTATTATCCTGGTAGCTAAGGCTACATGGTCGCTCTCTGGTCTCATGTGGAGCTGCACTGTATCAAACCTACCCTGTGCACTTTGGCCCACAAGGACCAAATCGATCTTACTCTTCCCCTGGGAACCAAAGAAAGTAAACCCCCCGTGGATCCCTAAGGGAATCTTGATTAAGGACTATTAGACTCAGCCTCTGGATTAATCCCACCAAGAGGGAGATAGATTGGCACTCTTTGCCTACAGAGTTACTTGCTGGCATGCAGACGCTACCCAGCCTCTCCCTCTCTATACCTCCTCCAGATGGATATTCCAATCCCCTACTAGGACTATAGAAGCAAAGGGATAATGACCTTCATCAGAAATGATATCTTCTTCCAAGGCCTACCACACTTCAGGCTTATAGTAACGAGATGTAATTGGGGGAAGATAAACATTGATTATAAGATACTGACTGGGGATTAAATTCCCCCATTCTAAAATTCCTATTTGATATTCCGGCCTGGATGTGGCAAGGGGTATAAATTTCCCTTCTCCTGTATCCTTAATCAAAAAGGCTAGCCCTCCAGAGATTCGTCCTTTATTCCCCTCTTTGACACCTCCATGCAGTATAACATCAAAACCCTTGAGAGTCATGGTGTATGGCCTGTCTCTTATACACATCTAGATGTGAACAGCAGTCCAGTGTGGATTGGCCTTTGCGAAAACCAAATTGCTCTTGGGGGATGATAGCCTTCTCTTCTGCCCATTTTCCAAGGTGTGCCAATAATATCTTGGCATATAGCTTTCCTGTCAGAGATAATAGACTGATAGGCCTGTAACAGGCTGGATCTTGAAACCTCCCCTTTTAAAAAATAGGGACGATGGTACTATGATTCCAAGATTGGGGGACTTCACCACCCTTGGCCACTGCATAAAACAAGTTGGCCAGGACTTGGGTCCACCATCTCAGGTCTTCCTGTAGCACTTCCGCTGTAAGGTAGTCGGGACCTGGAGCCTTATTAGATTTTAGCCTCATAATCAAATCAATTAGAACAGGTACTGAAAAATCCTCTGGGTGCCACCTTATATAGGAAACTGGCATCTCTGCCTTGTGAAGATCCTCAATTCCCACCTGCTGCTCGGCATATAATTCTCCAAAAAAGGTCTCCCACTCAGAATTCTGATGGACCCAATTTCCAACTTTCCTCCTAGGCTTTAGGATTCTATTAAGGGAGGACCAAAATCCTCCCAGATTGCCTATGGACATGTCAGCAGCCATTTTAGCCCAATACTGACTATAGTACATTAGCCTTCTTGTCCTGAGTAGTTTTGAATATGAGGCCCTTGCTTTCACAAACTCCCCACATGTCTCAGATGAAGGATTACTAGCCCATTCCTTTTTAAGATATACCAACCGGTTGTTAGCTCTTTTACATCCAGAGTTGAACCATTGGTTATAAGGGCTTTAGCCACTCTTCCTCCTGTTTGGGCAAGATAGCAATACATTCTGTAGACACGTGAGGATTTCCTCATACGTAGATACAAGAGTCCTAGCATCCTGAGAGCCAATCATTATTGCCCTTTGTCATGGGTTGGGGAGTCCACACCCCCACTTTACCGGGTTTGAGTGACTCAGTTTCCCTTGTGCACAGTCCTCTTGAATCAGTTTCTCTCACTGGCTAATTCAAGTGTGCCACAATGAAACTTCTTGTCACCCAAGGGCCCGATCCTTCCCATTTCCAGACTCTTTACTCTCTGGGTTCGCAAGAGCTTGAGGGCTCTTGTAGCTCACTTGTGTTCCAATATTAGACACTAGACCACTTCTTTATAAAGTAAGAAGTATATTTATTGATTACATAAACAAGATAGTTAAACAGAGTGGTAATTAGAAATCAAAGGTAAATATAACGCATTCCTAACTTATACTGTTGAGTTCCTAAACTATTCATCTTACCCTGGAACAAGGTCCAGAAGTTCTGGTTTTCTCAGCCATGCAGGTGAATGGCTGGGCTCTTGGCTTTGAGAGCGGAATCTTTCTCTCACTTCATCTTCCCCCAACCTGCTGTTTAAGGCTGGTCCCTTTCATATGCAGACGCTCAAGTTGGCTTTTCAGGAAGAAGTCTCCAAGCAGTCTCCCTTTTCCCTCTGGGATCTCTGTCCTTATATAGCATTTTAACTTTCTTTGTCTGGGTTTTCCCGCCTTTAGGGAATGTGTCCCAGAGCACGTACGCAGCCCCAGGTAAACATGGAAGTTCATTAGCATCTCCATAGGCTCATCTAGCAAGCCAGCTTTCAATACACGTTGTTAGCTGTTTGCACTTCCTACAGGCTGATGACGTAGGAGAACCCCCAGTTTGAGTTCTACAATTCTCAGAGTCAACATTACCAGCATGTGGAACTTTTAACATTACATAATGTATATTTATAGTAACATTACATCCATGTGAAACCCTTGGCCCCACACATTTACTAAACATGTAGTCCCATGTTACACGTGTGTGACCCCATGTTTCTCCGTGACACCCTTAACTGGGCAAGCTTATCAGTATTACTAATGCAGTGCAATTCTTGCATAAGTACTATTGGAGATAACCTCCTTGACCTAGGTGGAAACACAGTATCCCAATCACTTCTCTTTGCCTTAATGCCCTCTCCCCCTATTATCCGGGTAGCTAAGGCTACATGGTCGCTTTTTGGTCTCATGTGGAGCTGCACTGTATCAAACCTACCCTGTGCACTTTGGCCCACAAGGACCAAATCGATCTTACTCTTCCCCTGGGAACCAAAGAATGTAAAAAAAACCTATGGATCCCTAAGGGAATCTTGATTACGGACTATTAGACCCAGCCTCTGGATTAATCCCACCAAAAGGGAGATAGATTGGCACTCTTTGCCTACAGAGTTACTTGCTGGCATGCAGACGCTACCCAGCCTCTCCCTGTCTATACTAAGCACCTCCTCCAAATGGATATTCCAATCCCCTACTAGGACTATAGAAGCAAAGGGACAATGACCTTCTGCAGAAATGATATCTTCTTCCAAGGCCTGCCACACTTCAGGCTTATAGTAATGAGATATAATTGGGGGAAGATAAACATTGATTATAAGATACTGACTGGGGATTAAATTCCCCCATTCTAAAATTCCTATTTGATATTCCGGCCTGGATGTGGCAAGGGGTATAAATTTCCCTTCCCCTGTATCCTTAATCAAAAAGGCTAGCCCTCCAGAGATTCGTCCTTTATTCCCCTCTTTGACACCTCCATGCAGTATAACATCAAAACACTTGAGAGTCATGGTGTATGGCTGTTTCAACCAAGTCTCTTGGAGGCACACCAAGTCGTATCCCAAAAGGAATTCCTGGCAACCTGGGTCCTGGATAAGCGCCTTCATTCCTGCTATATTCCACGATATGAGCTTAAAATATACCCCTTGCTTGGATCCTATATTGTCATGTGGGGCTAGCTTAAATCCACCGACTTCTCTCTCTAAGCCAAATACAGGCCAGGGATGGGGCTCCCCAACCAACTCTCCACATCATAATTGCAGTGGAGCTTGTCCGATTGATAAAGTATCCACGTTCAATATGGCGACATTACTGCTAACCCCTTGTGCACCGTCTCCTAACCCAATATCTAGGAGAGGGTACCCTCGCGGAACATCCTTTTGATTACTACTTTCTTTGGCTGGGGATGGAAACCCCTGTTCTTCTGGCCCCAAGGCTTGAATTGCAGTGAAATATATAGCCCTTCCCATAAAATGGTGGGGCTTTGCCTCAACAAGGAGCTGAGGGGCCTTATAGTCAATTTCAGGGCACAGTGTATAGTTCCTTATTTTACCTTGACAAAAAGCTATCTTGCTCAATTATAGATAATCGGAGGAACATCTGATGTAACTGTACAGGATCACTTGGGGCTCCTTCTCCCAAGAGGAATTTTCCCACCTTCTGAGCAAATATATCAGGGACAGCTTCCCCTGTTTCTACTATCATCCCTTCCCTAGACAAGTCAACCAACTGTGCTTCCTGTGAGATGCACCCAGAGATAGGGCTTTGTTGACTCTTAAGAACAAGTTGAGTGGGCATTAATAACTCTTCCCCAGGCTGAGCCTCCATAGGCTGGGGCTGTGCTATAGATGTCAGGGTTAAATCCCCTAATTTGCTAAAGCCATCTTGGGCTGGTTGGAACGAATCCAATTGCAATCTATCCCCTGCCTCGCCATCTGTATGGGTAACTACAGGACACCTTAGTTTGGACCTCATGGGCACCTGATTCGGTGATGAAAGAAGAAACCCATCATCTGGGGCTTTAGGATCACCACTTTCATAAATAGGTGCCCATACCCTGTCTATGGAAATTCCTCTTTGAAGGAGGAACTTTCGAGCCTTGAAAATTTCAAAGACCCAACATGGAACAGCAAAGCGGAGTCTCATTCTGCAGTTCTGGGCTTTCTTGGACAAATGAACAATCCCTAATATATCAACGGCATTCAGTGTCTTCCTCAACAAATTGGACAAATGGAGGGCTACTTGGTCCACAGTGTCCCAAGGATACATTACCCCATTAAAGTCCCGTCCCATCTGCAGATAAATTTTGTTTGTTTTAACCACCATCTTCTTCCTTAGAAGGATCTGGGGGTAGCTAGAAAAAGGTCTCCTCTGTGGTTCCCTAATACCAGGGATTATGGGGTTAATAACAGTGTGGTCAGGTACAGGGTTATCCCTGCTGGCCATAAGTTTACATATAATCCCACTTAGCTGTTGCTTAATCATAGCAAGGGAGTTGCCCAAATCATTGAAGCCCACAAATAATGCCTCTACAGTCTTTGCAATTAGGCCTGTCTGATATAACAGATAGTTCTTAGTTGGAGTGTCACAGCTTACCCGTGACAATTTGTCCCTCTGGGGGGAGGAGGGGATATCCTGATGCAATTTTGGATCACCCAACTCCCCCAGATCTTTCACAGGGTCTTGCAGGTAAGTAAAGTGATTCTGGGACAGCACCGCGCCGCTTGCACAGTCTTGTGTGGAAATCCTAATGATTTTAGCTGGGAAATCCTCCGTAGAGGAAGCTGAGGATGATTCGCGTCCTCTATTCTTTTCCATGGTATCCACACACTAACAGTGCTAGGTGCGCTCCACAGGAAGAACCTGATCTCCTGGCCGCCGCCTAAGGCTGCCCGCATGCACAAAGGCACGCCCTTGCGCGCACACTCCCGCGGTGCGTACGCCGAGGGTGCTGCTGTAGTTATAGCTCTGCCACCTCTCTTCCAGGTCCTCCCAGCCTCACTCCTGGGACACACCTGCTCAGCTCTGCTTTTGGAATCAGCTGCCATCCCAGACCCCTCGCTTTGGGCTCGTTCCCTCTGGCAGCTTGCGCTATTAGGCCAACTCATGATCCACTCTCCACGGCCATGCCCTCCACATTTGAGTCATGCAGAGGGGCCAGGGGGAGAGGAGGGGGAGGAGTTAAGCATGTCAGGAAGTCAATCAGTGTGAGAGACCAGATTTCAGGAGGAGGAGAGCTGCCCAGCCTGCGCACACAGTAGGGATGAGCGAACAGAACCAAGTTCAGAAATTCGGTTCAGTTCGGAAATTCAGTTCAGTTCGGAAGTTTGGTTCAGTTGACCAAACTATTCAAGTTTAGTCTGAACTCCAAACTTCCGAACAAAGTTCGGAAATTCAAACCCCATTGAACTAAATGGAATATTATTAGGGATGGGCGAACAGAGCCGAGTTTGGAAATTCGGTTCGGTTCGAAAATCGAGTTCGGTTCGGAAGTTCGGTTCGGTCAACCAAACTGGTCGAGTTCAGTCTGAACTCCGAACTTCTGAACCGCATTCGCCCATCCCTAGCAAACAGTAACCAGCAGCACATTTGCAGTTGCATGTCGTGGTGTTCAGACAATTACCACTGGGGATCTAAAGGGAATCAAGGCCATCTTAACAAGATGGCAGTGGATACTGGAATGTAAAAGTACTACCAGTATATCTTGAAAGATATATGATTGCCTTGTACTGCCAACAAGGTTCCAGGTGTGGCTATTGTGGCTGCTCCTCTTCAACCTGCTTATTAATGGATTTAGTCATGACATTTTGAGAATGACTCAATAAATTTCGTTTAGTCAATACTGCTGCTATTGTGTCCCCAATTAAAATTAAGGAGCTTAGATGTGGGTATTTCAACACCAGCTCAGCTCGGCCAGAAGTTGGCACACTCTGCATCCTACATGTATTTCTGCTGAAGACATTTATGGTCACTGACTGAGTCTCTGATGAGTGCTCACTGCTTCCCAATATTACTCTGCATCCAGAGAACTGTCTACCTGTGTCTTGGTGCCCTGCAGCTTTGAGATCATTGTGTGGCTGGTAATGGCAGAAGTGACTCCAAGGGACTCCAGTGCCCCGTACTCTATTGCGTTTGTAGGCAGTGCCTTTCTTATGTATTATCAGTTTGGAGCAGCCCAGGCTTTGAAGGAACTGGCACCTGAAATACTGACATCAGCACCGAAGGTTTATGGTTGTTCAGGTGGATCAGTAATAGCTGCATGCCTTGTCTGTGATGGGAACTTTGGTAAGAACTGCAAAGTTATGATTTATTTTATAAATACCTAATAACCAGAAGAACTACCTGCATGTGGCTAATTCTGTTCCTAGCATTAGGAATTTATTCTTAGTGATAGTAAGAATTATAGCCACATTGTTGACAATGGGGAAAACTCAGTGAACGCAGACTTCTTGGTGGATGTATTGAAAACTACCAACAGATCTGCATGCAGGAGACGATGTGACAACAATGGTATTTAAATCAACAGGTCAGTGTTCCCCTCTCCCTTGTCTTTCCTCCCTTCGCTTTCCTCCATCGTGAGCCCCATGTGGTAGGGACCCATCTACAACTACTGATTATACAGCACCTGGTATGTTGCTTGCACTATATAAATAGTTTTTAAATAATATAAATAATAATAGTAATAATAGTAATAATAATAATAATTAATAAATACTTGAAATGCAATTTTAAAATTTTCTAGGCAACATTAACAGTGGGTGTTTTCAGACATGATGGTGGCTTGTTTTACTCCACTTTGACCTGGGTTAACCTGTGGGCCACCATCACGTCCATCCCTGGCCATGGGATAGATCCTGGCTGTGGTGGGAGCTAGCCTGGGCTGCGACTTGGGAAAGTCTCCAAGTCACAGCCTGCACTTGCTGCCACCATAGCTGGGATTTGGTTGCCTGATCAGGAGTAAATCGGGCTTTCATGCTTGAATTCCTGCTTTACTGGATCTGGGCAGGAGTCCCTGCCCAATTTGGGTACCATAGCAGTTATTGCTGACTGCCATGACTGCCTGTCGGGAGGGGGGCAGGCAGGCCTCTGGGTGAAGCGCGAGGGCGATACAGACACAAATCTGTGCATCTACCTGCCCTCCCCAGTGGTCCAGCCCCTGTCACGGTAGTTCAGGGGACAGGACCAGTCCCAGCCATGATGGCAGCTCATCTCCGGACCAGGTAAGACCATGGCACGGCTCCCATTGTCACATATGAAAACACGCAGTATCGTCTTGTGCACCCATTCCATGCATGGAGTGAAACAAAGGTCTTGCAAAAAAGTATGAGACCATATTAAAAAAATGTGCCATAATCCACACATTTCAGGAGGCAAACATAGGGTGGAAAGGCTATTCTTAACTTTGTGTATTTGGATTTTCAACTGGAATAATGTTCTTTTTAAAGTTTGCTTTTAAACCCTACACCCAGGGTATTTTTAAAGGAAAAAGGCAAATGTGTGTTCTTTGATGTGTAGCTTTAACAAACCATTATGGAATTTGGTGAAAGGCAGCAGGAGCCAAATCCTACCCCCAGCATCATGTGCAAGCCTCCTAGTGACCTGAATGTACCTACCTTGGAATGTGACACTAAGGGCACTTTTTGACGAGACGGAAATGGCAGCTGAGCCCTTTATCGGCCGCCATTGTTGCCGTCTGTCTGAATCCCTGGCGCACTCTAACACCGGGTCTCCGCTGCGGGAAGCTGGCCCGGCGATCCTGCCCCCTTCAAGGCAGATCGCTGCTGTGCCAGCTTTACGCTGCACTTCCTTGTTCCCTGCCAGAGTGCGCATGCGCAGAAGGATGCGCATGCGCCCAAACACTCTATGCCGTGTCTGATGCTCTTCTGAACATCAGACACATCATAGAAAGGAAGGCGGGTGTGCGATGCCGGCACTGAATGATCCCGCTTGTGAGCGGGATCATTTAAAAGCACCCTTAGTTTTGATAAAACTCCTGATAATTTTTTTTCTTCTCCAACAGATGTTTTAAAAGAATGTGTCTATGAGCTCGTGAAAGAAACAAAGAAATCGCCGCTTGGTCTCTTATCTCCGTTTTCCAGATTCTTCCACATTTTAAAGATGTGGCTGTATAAAGGTCTGCCAGAGAACTGCCATGAGCTGGCTTCAGGGAAGCTATACGTTGCCCTCACTCGTGTGCGAGACTTCCAGACTGTCCTTGTCTCAGAGTTCAGTTCAAAGGAGGAGCTCATTCAGGTGAAGGTGGCTTTGGTTACTTAAAGTAAAATTCTTATATTAAAAACTATCGGTCTAATGGAGTAGTTAAGGTGAACAATAACAAACTTGAGCACCAAAAAGCATAGGAATTGCAAATTAAGGCCACTGCCTTAACTTGCATGCCATGTAAACACTGCAGGAAAGGTGTTGTAGAGTCTGACATCTTATGCCTGTTTATAACTGAGGCTCCATGCACCCCCATGTGGTCTTTTTACTGCTGCTATGAAGTATGAGTTAAGACAGATGCGACATGGGGGCAGTGGCAACAGCAGCTCCCCTGGGCCGGTCTCATCACATTGAAGCCTCCCTGACATACATAAGGGCTTCTGTGTGTGTGTGTCTGTCTGTCTGTCTGTCTCTGGGCATGCATGGGCCTATGTAGCAGCTGAATAGACCCCCAAACCAAAGTAGAAGTGACCTTTATAGTCACTTCAGTTTAGGTTCAGGGCCTTGTCAGCTCCTCAGAAGCCCACACATGTGACATGGCCTAGCACAGCCACATGTGACATGGCCTAGCACAGCCACTGCCAGGAATGATTCAGAATTTGCAAATCCTTTGGATCTGCTGATCTAGTCAGATAACTGATGTAAGAGTGCAGCTATGCAAACTATTTAAGAAGAAATTTGGAGAATATTTTTTGAGGGGGAGGGTTATCCCTTATCTCTATTCCCTATTCTATGCCCTTATCTCTATTCCCTATTGCTGGAAGGTGCTGAGTCTGAGGAAGGGGCAGCCATTATGACTGAATGCATTCTTTCTGAACCATTGTTAATGTTCTCACAACTTCCACTTCTTATGCCAAATTAAAAACAAATTTACTAAAGGCCCTTGACCAGACCGAAAACAGTCTCCTTTTCACACCGAACTTTACTCCTTAATCTCCCTCTGGATAGGAAGGATTCCCATTCTTCACAACTCCGAGCAACCATGGAGAAGCATGGCCTCCCCATGCTTCTCCCCCCCCCGCCCCCCAACTTGTCACCCCTTGGATGCGTTACCTGGCGGTCAGCCAAGTGGCCATAAACAAGTATGGCCTCCCAATGCTTCCCCCCACCTCCTCAACCGAGTGTCTACCACCACTCCCCAGGAGCGGTTCCACTGCAGGGGCAGCCGGGCGGGCAGTGAGGCAGGCACAGAGAGACTGACAGCGTCCACTGCCTTATTGGAGTAGGGTGTGAGCTTAGCAAGCCTGGCCTCCAGGGCCTGTTGCTTCTTGCTGCCGGTGCCACCTGTGCCTTGTGCACGCATGCGGTGCAACCAGTCCAGAGGTGCTGCTATCAAACACACCAGACACTCAAAATGCAGCTACAGTTCAGTTGTGCCCCCATAATCAGTTCACGCTGCCCCCACCCCATAACCAGTTTATTTGCGCCCTCGCCCCCCCCATATAATCAAGTCACGCTACCCCCCCACCCATAACCATTTAATTTGTGCCCACGGGGCAGCGTGACTTGATTATATGGGGGGCACAAATGAACTGGTTATGGGGTGCGGGTTTAAAGACAGTATTCCTGTTAGCAATAACTTCATTAAGAAAAGTTAATGAAATAGCAACCATAATAAACTCAGTCAGAACCATATTTGCAGATTTATTTTCCAAGATAGAATAGATATTGCATTACATCCCAAATTCCTACCTATGATAGGATAAGTAAGACAGTTGTGAGAATGTGGCCCTTTTTACACATGCCTCTCCCAGTCTTAAACACGCAGACTTCTGTGTGTTCATGGGTGCGGGAGCCCCGTGTGAATGATGTGGTCCACGCACCCATGGTGAGTGGGGGTGCGTGTGTGCCCACCTAACATGAATCCCCACTCACCACCACCCCCTTGTCCCCACACACAGAGCAACCAGGGGAAACAGCGGTTACTCTGTGGGTGTGGATGAGCGGGGGGTGTCAAGTCAAGTCAAGTTTATTACATAGCCAAAGCCATCATTACAAGTATAAAATAAACAAAACAAACTCAATATTTTGCACTTAAGCTACAAATTGTAATCACATAATATAAAACAATTTATAAAATGAAAAACAACAGCCAGGGCATCCCACTAATCTCTTTAACAGCTTCCCACCTGAACCAGTTTAATTTTTAAAACCAGACTGAGAAATTTAGCAACCTGCAGTGAGCCAGTATTGTCCTGGTTCCTCAAAAGAAGCGCCTTGATCTTCCCAAACTTTAAACTTCCTCCTGCCCCAAAGCAGGGGTCAATATATTTTATCCTCCAAAATCTGTAGGCAAGGCAATCTACTAGACACAATGATTCCAGAACCTCTCTACTGTTCTTATTGTTACAATATTCACAAAACCTTTTATCACAAGGAATCCCTTTCATCCTTCCTGAAGTATACGCAGAAGGAAAGACATTCAATCTTGTCAATGTGAAAGCTTTCCTAAATTGCTCCATCTCTGGGCTAGCCAAATAAACAGCCCCCTCTACAGGAGTCATTAGATCACTATAGAAGTATGACAATCTTTGGCCGGAGATATGTTCTCTCATAAGTTGTAATTCCTGGTCCTTTATTCTAGATTTTATTTCAGTCCAAGCCCTTATATATGGGTAGGCCAGAATATATGCCTCCCAAAAATCCAACGAATGCAAAATGCTGTTCACCTTCGCTGACCATCCCACAACCATTGATTTGGCAGCCAGGGCAGAAAGGGAATCTGAGGGAATTAAATGGAGCTGAAGCCAGTATTTCATAATAGCGAGTTTAGCTAGCATCGCTGTTCGACTCACTCCGGTTTCAGCCCTCAGTAATGTTGCAGGAGTGCCCCTAGGGGCATATAATAAAGCCCACAGCATTCTGTTTTGTTCTACTTCTAGCATCTCCACATAATCCACACCCCAGACCTGCACTCCGTAGAGTAGCTGGGCTAACATCTTGGCTTTATATAACTTGAGAGCTGGCTTAAATAGCCTGCCCCCTTTGGACCAGTAGAAGCCGATTATCCCCTGACCTGTGGCTCTTGCCATTGCCCGGGCCGCACCATAATGCAGTTTCCATGAGGGAAACGCTGAAACAATTATGCCCAGATACTTAAAATGATGAACTTGTTGATTAACCTGCCCCTCCATGAACCATTTGTGATACACCGGAGTTCTATCAACAACCAAGACCTTTGTTTTCATGTAATTAATTTGAAGCAATTGATTTTTACAGTATACACAGAAAGCATCCATTAATCTCCTCAGTCCAACTTGAGAATAAGCTATGAGCGCTGTATTGTCTGCGTAGAGCAAAGCCGAGAATACCTGGTTACCAATCTGAACTGGATGGTAAGCCGGATCATCCAGAACCTCCTTCACATCGTTCAAATATCAGTTGAAAAGCATAGGTGCTAAGATGCAGCCGCAGTGCTAGTATTAGAAAAAGAAGCCTCAGATCTATTTGATACCTTAATAATTTCACCCAGAGTAGTTCTCTATTTATAGTATCAAAGGCTGTTTTCAAGTCAATGAAGCAGATATACAGCCAGGATTTGGGCTGCTGTGAACATATTTAGATATTAGTTGCTCCAACACAAAGACATGATCTACTGTTGCCGATCCTTTTTTAAATCCCGCCTGCTCATTGCCTATAAGATTCCCAGCCTTTATCCACTCAAGTAGTCGGGACAGTAGATATTTAGCATAGAGCTTTCCCACCACACTTAATAAACTAATTGGGCGGTAATTAGCCGGATCCTGTGCCTCCCCCTTTTTAAAGATAGGTACGATTATGCTCTGCTGCCAATTCTTAGGAATTTTTCCAGAACTGTTAATGGCAGAGAACAGCTTGGCCAACATCCTGCTCCACCAATCCATATTTGATTTCGGAATCTTCGCTGGAATAAAGTCTACTCCCGGGTGTCATACCAGCTTTCAGCTGGGTAATTAGCAAATTTATTTCCTCAGGTTATACAGATTCCTATTGTGGAAGAGTGTCTAAAGAGAACAATGTAATCTCCTTGATGCTTTGTTGGGACCATTTAATTCTCCTCTTAGTTAACAAATCTGTACTAAGCACCCCCTGGAGGCGGGGCCGGAACACCTCCACTTGTTCCATTGGGTTAAAGATCCATGTAACTAGAGAAAAGTGTTCCGCATCGGGAGCTGAAAGGACCTCAAAATCCACAACCCAGGGAATTAATAAATCAGAAACTGACATATAGTCAATAATACTGCATCCGCAGTGAGAGACAAAAGTAAACTCCCCATCCTTATCCCCAGGCATAGCTCCATTTAGCAGAAGTAATTCAATTGACCCCAAGAGCTTCAGGAATAAATTCCCTGCCCTGTTCGTTATCTTATCTTTGGTAGCCCTATGAGAGGAGAGAACTTCTGGCACCAAATCATCCAGATCCCGTTCTCCCTCATTCTTATGGAAGTGCCCCACTTGGGCATTAAAATCCCCTGCCAGAAGAATCCCCTCATAAGGATATGAATCCCTTAGCACATGCAAATAGTTTTCTAATGTATTCCATGGGGGGTGAGTGGGGATGCGTATGCAGCCGTGTGCATGCCCCGCCCATGCACCGGTGCCCTCACGGACCCCCCACTCAGCAGAGCCATGTAAAAATAGCATGTGAGGAGCCACTCAAAGAAGAACAGAAGGTTGCTTGTAAACAAGGTTCTTTGAGATGGTGCCGAACATTCTCACAGCACCCACCCTTCCAGCCCAGCATGGAATGTTTGCCTTATATTGCTAGAAAGGGCTGGAAGGAACTGTCATTCAGAGGGGGAGAGTCAGTGCTTTTTATACTAGAGGAGCTCAAGACCATCATGTGGTCTGTTTGAATAGGGTGAGCGTGCACAACCCAGTTGTGAGAATGTTTCGGAGCCATCTCGAAGAACCTTATTTACAAGGTAATAACCTTCTGATCACTCACATCGGGAGGAGCTGTTTGTAAACAAATAGCTTTATCTCCCAGTTGGTGTCCCTGCTGCTGCTGCTGCTGCTGGAGCACTACTAGGAGGCAGAGGCAGGTGAGGGATGGGAACTGGAGCCAGGGAGGGGAGGCAGAAGAACTTATTGGGGGAGAAGCTGGCTTCAGCCTGCTTCCCAGCCATGCAAGTGCAGGGCCCCAGCTAGCTGTGGGGTCATGTGCAGCTGCACATGTGGCACATGCCTGGGGCTACCTTCAGCTTCATCCATCCTCCAGTTCCTGCACTTCTATCTATGCTACTTCTTGCTTTCCTGATCCCCGGTCTGCTCTGAGGAACTTGGCTTCAGTCCTAGTCTTGACAGGACTCAATGAGGTCCCAGACCTGAAACACTTCCCATAACCCAAATGTTACAGTGGGGTTGTCTGCCAGTCAGCTCTGAAGAATGGTGCATAAGAGAAGGAACACGTTTTCCTCCAGGGCAATGAGGGCAGCAATGTATTCCTCCCATGCGAGTACTGGAAAAAGGCAAACAAAAGCAAGGTACATTAACACTTGAAATGATATATTTACATAAAGCAAGAACTTCATCGAAATCCCAGTTCTCAATGGGTAATTTCAGACGTGCCAGGGTGCCAATTGGCACATGGAATTGCATATTGATTCCCCTAGAGAATCCTGCCAACCCATCAACAGACTAGCTGGCTGATTCCGGAGGGGGTTTGTGGGAGGGGGCGGGGCTGCGTGGCACAATGTGCGGTTGCGCAGCCCTGCCCCCCCACACCCCCGAGGCCACCCACCCTCTGGGAGACGGGCGGGCGCACTGACCAATGCAGCCGCAGTGCCTGCCCGCCCCCTGGGGTATTGGCCATGTCCTGGAATTGACGGTGGGCATGACCGCCGCTCCGGGGAGTGGTCCGGGAGCAGACGAGACATTACCATGGTCAACCATGGTGAATCCCGCCATGGTTGACTGTCATAACGTCACGTCTGTTGGGCCAAAAAGTGATTCCCGCTCCGGCCGCCCGGACTTCCGAAACTGTGGTCAAAGCGATTTCCACTGGGGGTGAACATTTGGTGGGAATCACTTTTCGGCCCAACAGATGTTAGGCCACCACGATCCCCACAGGGGGATTCACCATGGTTGACAGTGGTGGCGTAACGTCTGAAATTACCCAACTTGTCCAAGGCAAACGAAGAACCAGGACTTGAAAAAAATGCTATGCCAAATGGTTGGAGCATCATTGGCATTTTGGTTAATGGCAGAAGCCATTTTACGCAGGTGGGAAAACAGTCCTATGGCCATTTTGAACATGTGTAATTACTTTTTCTGAGAAAATAAAATAATAAAATATTATTGCGCATGTTCAAATGGCCACTGTACTGTTTTGTGCATGCACCAGTGTTCACTGCCCTGAAACAAAATGGAAGTGATACTATTGACACCCTTTTGGTTAAGGGTGGTGTCAATTTGGCGCATATGCAAAACAGTCTGGCAGCTATTTTGTACATACAAAATGACTTTCTTTCTTGTATGGAATGAGTTCTTGGATGTGAAAATAAAATAATAATAATAATTTTAAAAATTGTGCATACACAAAATGTCCACTGGACTGTTTTTTACATGCACAAAATGACCACCAATCTTAACAAAAATGACAGTGATGCTATTACCACCATTTTGGTAAGGGCAGTGGCCATTTACATATGTGCAAAACAGTATGGCAGCCATTTGTGCATGTGCAATGATTTTTTTAAAATATATATTTTCTCACTCGAGAATTCACTCTTGGACTGAGATATAAAGAGATCTTGACCCTGGTTCTTGAACTCATTTTTCTTACCAGAAAAAAATTATCTTCTTGTTCAGTCCAAAACACACATTCACCCCACCTCACTCCACCCCTCACACAAACAAAAAGGCAGGGACCCGAGCATCATGGACCTTGCCCGACCAACTGATATGAATGCCCATCAGTGGATATCAATATGGACATCTATAGGGATGTGATCAGTGACTCCCTGCAGCATCACTGAAAAGAAGCTGTTCCTGTTGATGTATTCAGCAGAATGCTGGGTGAACATAGAATGGGGATGTGTGTGCCATCTACTGCAACAGTGCAGTTGGGGAAGTCAGGGTTTCTGAATCTCTTCAGAAGCTCTTCAGCATTGCCAGGTGTTATTACATGGGGCAGTAGAATGTCACTTATAATCTCACACATCTCTAACACCATGTAGCAAACTGTGGACTTTCCCACACAAAACAGGTTGGAACTGATTTTGTAGGCATTTAGAGTGGCAAGCTTCCAAATAGTGATAGCCAGCCACACACTTCTCCACAGTTAGTGGCTCTCTCATTTTTGTGGCCTATCTCTGAAGACTTAGGCCACTTTCAGACATCCCCCCACCCCCCTGCACATATTCTGGCTGCAGGAGGGAACGCACAGTTAAGATATGCATGGGGATCAGCCAGTTGGAAAGCACCCCCCTCCCCAACACGGTTTTGCCAGCAGATATGCACAGGGATGCAGAGCAGGAAATCGAGCTCTGCATCCATGCATGTGTTTGCCAGCAAAGCCGTGCTGGGGGGTGGCCTTTCAGACCAGCCGATCCCCACGCATATCTTGGCTGCGCATTCCCTCCCGCAGCCAGAATATGTGCGGGGGCGAGGAGGATGTCTGAAAGTGGCCTCAGTCTCTGCAATTGGAGGCCTCAATGAATGTTTGGCAGGATATTCTAAAATTGGCAAACCACATCCCATCATTCTACATTGCCAGAGGAACATTTTCCTACCTGTATGAGTCCACAATAGTGATCTTGGGTTTGCAACTCCTAAGCCACTGATGCAAGCCCTGACAAGTTGTTCAGTGACATGACACCGCGAAGGATGCAATGCACTAGGGGCGGGAAAACCGGTAAATCCAGTATCCGATAATGCCGGTACCAGGCGTACCGGCATTATCGAATTCGACCCGGTAATCCTGTCCGGGTACCGGATTCCGGGTACTGGATTTTTTTACATTGCAGCCATTTAAAAATGGCTGCAATGTAAAAACTTAAAGCCCCACAAAAAAAGTTAAAAAAAACAAACCCTCCCTGAGTCCAGGCTGCGCGGGTGGAAGGGGGGACACCCCCCACCCACCCTGCCCAGCCTGGATTTTTGTTTAAAAAAAGACTCAGAGGCGAGCCCACCCCCCAGCACCAGCGGCCGCGGCGTCCC
>QEPC01007384.1:2549578-2584153 GCA_003113815.1 Sphenodon punctatus | reverse complement strand
AAACATGATGCAATGATCAGATTAATCACAAAGATGCTGAAGCAGACGGAAAGGGGAGGTGGTGCCGCTTCTTACTGGGAATCCACAAAAGTTTTGCTCCCGCCAATCAGTTCCGATGACGCGGCAACATTTGCGGCAAACCGCCGCCGGCGGTATCGGAAACAGCCTCTGCCGAACCGCGCCGCAATGTGCGGAATAGGGGTTTCCGTCGGTAATAGCTGCCGCGGCAGCATGCCGCTACAACCCTACATTGCACCCTAGCTACGCCCCTGCTAATGGCTAGTCTTTGCATGAATGTTCCCTGTCTGGTTGCAGAAGTTGCCTTTTACATTGCAGCAGAACTGTGTAGCATGTTTTGGGGCCAGGGGACAAGTGGAACTCCACCTTAAGCTTTTGTGGTGTGCTAAGGGCTTCACATAATGTTGGTTTAAGATGATTTGCTTTGCTCGCTCTGTTTGCATGTGCACTGCGGACTCCTCCTCCTCTTCTTGGTTAAAATGGCCCCTTTGCTGTTTTCCACCTGAACTGTGTGCTTTCTGTTTTTTGGCTGGGGGGGACCAGAGGCTTTGTGTGGAAGGGTTTCTAATGTTTGCTGGAATGTTCGCTGCATTTAAAATGACCCCTTTGCAGTGCCAGTTTCAAGTCTTTTCTACTGCAAGAAGGCCACCATGCCACATGTTGGTTCACTAATGGCTAATCTTTGCATGAATGTTCCCTGTCTGGTTGCAGAAAATGCCTTTTACATTGTAACAGAACTGTGTAGCATGTTTTGGGGCAAGGGGACAAGTGGAACTCCACGTTGATGCTTTTGTGGTTTGCTAAGGACTTCACATAATATTTCATTTCATTTTAATTTTGTACCCCGCAGACTACACCACAGGTGTCTCGTAGCGGCTTACATTCACAAATGAAATACAATGCATAATAAACAATACATAATAGCCAGTACATAATATAAGAATACATAATCTAAACATATATCAAACATCAACCCAATAGCAGTCCACGTGAAGGAAAATATACAAACCCAACCCCCCTCCTGTCCCAAACACCAATCCCCACCCCACCCCATTCCCTGCTGCCTGCTCTCACCAGGTAGCCCCAACCCTTGCACTGTACCCACCTCACACCTGGGGCTGCCATCGGGACCTCCCCCCTCCCTATCCCAGTCCCACCCATTTCACCCCACAAAACACATATCCAAGAGGCTCTGCTACAAATGCACAGGCCTACAGCCCTGCCAACAATAATATTTTAAGCTGGCCCAACGAAGCCAGCTTCTAAAGAGTATGGATCCAAGCCCCACCCCCTCCCGCATGGCAGGAGGGAGAAGGAGCAGTCCAAAAGCGGGGGCAGTCCAGAGAGTGCAGTGGGACCCCTAGGTTCAGGGCTCTGAAGGTCCCCCTCAAACTTCTCTGTGCTGATCTGGGGTCTTGCCTCCACCCCCTTCACATGGAGAGTCCGCATCTGCTCCTGTCCCGACGGCTGACACACTTAGGTGTCACCCTTCAGCTGGTGCCCAAAGGCACCACCCTAGGACCTTTCTACATGTTGGCTTAAGATGGTTGCTTTGCTTGCCCTGTGTTTACATGTGCACTGCTGGCTCTGCCTACCATTTGCTAGGCTCTGCCTACCATTGGATCTGCCTACCAGTGACCTGGCCCCTCTCACTTCTGGCCCCGCCCTGCGTCCCACCAGCCTTGAAACCCACCAGCTGCCACTGGATAATTGGCCATCCTGAATGTGTAAACCATATCTCCTGATTGGTGGGAAACTATCCCCAAAGTCCCAGTTATGTCCCTTCTATGCCCACCCCAGGGCCGCCCCTATGCTCGCGTCAAAGCCGCTACCGATTGGTCCTGTAAATCTGGAAGCATGCAGTAATTGCCCAGTGAATGTGCATGTCAGTCAGTTGGGTTGTTCCCCATCCTCCCTCCCCCTTCCATGTCAGGTGTCTGCCTCTGACTGGCACTGCATGTGCTGCTCTTTATCTGAATAATGGTCTTCAAGGGGATAACTTCAATTGTGTATAAAATTGGGGCCCTTTATCAAACTGTACTGTTATTTGGAAGAGATGACAGCGAAGGCATGTGATATATTCCTTCAAAGTGTCTTGTAAACAGAATGGAATATAAAATGTTACTCCCGGAAATGCATTTTCAAGTTAATGTCTTATTGTCAGGTCCTGGGGAAGAAGGGGGTGCATGTCTCAGGCACATCAACGCCTCCGGGGCTTCTGGCCCTGATGGCGTCTTGTGCTGGATCAGCAAGCTGCTCCCCTGTCCCTGCCAACAGCAAGGGGGAGCATGCGCAGGCACAGCAACACAGCATCCCCGGGTATCCAGGCAACCCAGGATTCATTGTGCATGTGAAGTCCTGACCCGGAAGGGGAACCCTGACACTCCGCATGCTTGTGGGCACAAGTGCATTGGAATTCTATTTAACCCTCATTGGAGCCGCACTTCCTTGCTGGTGATCGGACTTGTGCCGTGAGACTCGCCCTGAGTGTGTTGTGAAGCAAGTGTAACGGAGAGAGAGAGATAATGGTGTGCGAGGACGTGTGAGTGTGATGAGTGAAAGGTGAGTGTGTGGGGGTGTGTGTTCTTTCTTAGTGTATGATTGGTGTGCGAGTGTGAGGTTGCCTACCCCCTACATCCTTACCCTTCTGTCCTAGTACGATTGCCCCGTCCCCCCTGTGGTTGTGTCCCTTGCGTCCCTGGGTCCCTTTCCCCCCCTCTGAACCACCACTGAGCCCTCACTCCCCTCCCAGATTCCTGGCATACATGGGTGAGTAAGATACTTAGGGTGGGCACCGTTCTGTTCACTAGTCCCTGTGATGATCTTCAACTGGGGGCTGCTCTTGTAGCTCACCCCCCTTGTCAATATAAGACACTGAGGGACCTTTGTAACAACGTAGGTTGCCCTTGTAACTGGTGTGCGATTGTGACCCCATCCCTGCAATCCCTTGTCCCTCTAACACTTATAACTTCAGGACCCTTTGTCCAATCTTTCTGGAAGTTGGGAGGATTGGCAATCTTGGGAAGAGACATAATATTTATTTATTTATTTATTTATATGCCGCCCCTCCTGCAAACAGCTCGGGGCGGCTAACAAATTTCCATTAAAACAATTTTTAAAATATTAAAACAATCATAAAAATCTTACAAAAACAGGGAGGACAGAAATTTACAAAAAAATAATAAGGAAAGGTAGGGTGATAAAACCCCATTAACCCCCCCTCCCCAAAGGCCTGGGTGAACAAACAGGTTTTACAAACTCACCAGAATGTTAAAAGGCTCAAGGCCAGGCAAGCTTCCTCTGGAAGGAAATTCCAATTTCCAAAGGTGCAGTGTCCCAGGTTTCATGCAAATCGGATGGAAGATATAGAAGTTGTAGCCAGGAATGTGTATGTAGTTTTTTTTTAAATTACAATATTCAATTGCTTATAAAATCAGTTCACTTTATCCAATCCTTCTTATATTTGGTATACTTTAGGCCCTATATTGCAGGTACAATATTCCCAAGTATCATCAGACTCTAACAGGAAACAAAAATTTTATACCCAGAAATACACTTTTTAGTATTTTCCCATTATTTTGAAAACTATTTTTTTCTTCTTTCTGAAAACTATTTTTTTCTTCTTTATTTTAATTAATTAATTAATTATTATTATTATTATTATTATTATTATTATTATTATTATTATTATTATTCCTTTTTGTTTTTACAATAAAGAAAAAGAAAACATAAATTTTTGTTTTTGTTATAATAACAAAAACAAATTGCACACCCCTAGGAAACTTGTGATTTTATTTTAATTATTCAACGTGTGTCAAGAAGTGTTGTTTAGGGCATCCAGGGTCTGGAATACACATCTTGGAGGACTTTGGGCCTACATGTCTGAATAAAAGTCTAGGAAGTCTGAGGTCTAGATGCTCCTCAGCAGACCCTTCCCCCCAAACCCTCTCCCTAGCAGCCCCTAGAATCCCCGTCCCCCAAACCCTTCCTCCTGCATCCCCTCCCTCCAACACACACACACAAGAACATAAGAAGTGTCATACTGGGTTAGACCAATGGTCCATCTATCCCAGCATCCTGTGGGCCAATCATGGTGGCTTGGGAGAAGAACTCAACAGGTCACAATTGGGGATCCATTCCCTGTTGTTTTCCCCCAGCTCCCGTCATGTTCCCTTATCCTGTTTGGCTAATAGCTGCTAATGGATCTATCTTCCAGAAACTTTTCCAAACCTCTTTTAAACTCAGCGATAGTACTGGCCCTTATCACAGCCCTCTGGCAGTAGATTCCACAACCCAATTATATGCTGAGTGAAAAAATATTTTCATTTATTTGTTTTAAATTTGCCACCCATGCGTTTCATGGAGTGTCCCCTAGTTCTAGTCCTAGCTGAGAGGGTAAATAACTGCTCCTTGTTTTTTAGTTCCACACCACTCATGATTTTATGGATCTCTGTCATAGCTCCTCTCAGTCATCTCTTCTCCAAGCTGAAGAGCCCCAACCTACCAAGCCTCTCCTCATATGAGAGCCCTTTCTTCATGTCCTTGATCATTTTTGTTGCCCTTCTCTGTTCCTTTTCTAGTTCAGCTATGTCTTTTTTGAGATGGGGCGACCAGAACTGCACACGATATTTGAGTTGCGGTCGCACCATTGACATGTATAGAGGCATTATGACATCCTCAGTTTTAATCTCTATCCCCTTCTCAATCATTCCTAACATTCTGTTTGCTTTTTTGACTGCTGCTGCGCACTGCGTTGTGGATTTCATAGTGTTGTCCACAACCACCCCCAGATCCCAGGGGCGGTGTGCCCCCTAGGAAATAAGGGGCAATTCCCCTGCTGGCGCTAGCCCCCAGGACTCCCTCTCTGGGACCCGGTGCTGCAGCGCTGCCACTGCTTCTATTTTTTTTATTTTTTTTTAAATTGCGCCGCACACACAACCAGAGTGAGAATGGGAGGAGCCACTCAAAGAAGAACCTTGTTGCTACCTCTAAAACAAGTTTCTCAAGATGGCTCTAAACATTCTCACTCAGACTGAGGCTGGTTGTGTGCACGGTGCGTGGTGAGACTCACCCCCCCCCCCGGCTTCCTTAGGATACGTGATCTAAGGAAGCCTTCAGCGTCAAAAGAGGTAAGTTCTACCCTTTATGTGGAATGGGCGGCTAAAAGTGCCATCCATTCCACATAAACGGACCCTGCAATGAAATAGTGCTGCAGGGGGCACTATTTCATTGCAGGGGGTAGGGCAGGACTAAAGTCCATACCCAGACGCTACACAGAGGCGCCCAGGCCAGGACTTCCCTGTTCCCTCTGGCTGCACGTTAGCCTCCCTCTCCTCCCTCCCTCCCTGTCAAGTCAAACTTGACTCTGGGAGGGGAAGGGGAGCCTAAGCTGCAGCGCGCCATCAGGAGCAACCTAGCAGGAGGATCCCGGTGCTGCCTGGAGGTCGGAGGAGAGGAGCCAGCAGTGAGTAAAATGTGGGGCCCGGGGGTGGGGGTGGGGAGTGGGCACACGGGGACATGGTGGGGGGAACACGGGGAGTGGGGGCACATGGGGACATGGTGGGGGACACACAGGGGGAGGAAGAGCACATGGGGACATGGTGGGGGGAGTGGGGGCACAAGGGGACATGGTGGGGGAGTTGGAATGTGGTTTTTGTTCACTTGATGATGTGGAGTGTTAAATACTAATTCCCCCCCAACGCACACGCAGCAGAGGGTGAGGGGGAATTAGTATTTAATGCCTCATGATTCAATTGAGGTTTTTAAAACCTGAGATGTAATGTTAGTCTGGTGATTTTAGGTGCTGAAATGCTGGAAATATGATGTTTGTGATAAAATTGAGGTTTTGAAAACCTGAGATGTAACTGTTAGTCTGGTGATTCATGGGCCTTAAAATCCCCAACCACCCACCCACACGCATGCAGCAGAGGGCAAGAATACTGCTTCAGAAAGGATTTATAAAGCAGGGATTGGGGTTCCTCCAACACACATGCAGCAAATCCCTTCTTTCTGAAGCAGTATTCTTGCCCTTTGCTCTCTGTGTGTGTGTGTGTGTGTGTGTGTTGGGGGGGATTTTTAAGGCCCATGAATTAGCAGACTAACAGTTAAATCTCAGGATTGCTGGATTAAGTAATGTAATGTCCATCGAATGTTAACCCTGGAAACTCCTTGCTGCCTACCATTGCCCTGACTCTGCCTACCGTTGCCCTGACTCCGCCCCTAGACTCACCAGCCTTCCTGACAGCCTTCCTGCCTCTCCAACCTCAAAACCCACCAGCCGCTCCTGCCAGATCCTTTTCTTGAGTGGTAACTCCTAGTTTAGTCCCCAGCATTGTGTATGCATAGTTTGGATTATTTTTTCCTATGTACATCACTTTGCACTTGTCCACATTAAATCTCATTTGCCATTTAGATGCCCAGGCATCCAGTGTTGTAAGATCCCGTTGCAGTTCCTCACAGTCTACTCATGTTTTAACTACCTTGAATAACTTGGTGTCATCTGCAGATCTGATCACCTCATTCTTAACACCCTTTTCCAAATCATTAATAAATACATTAAACAGCACCGGTCCCAATACAGATCCCTGAGACACACCACTTTTTACATCTCTCCATTGTGAAAACTGACCATTTAGTCCTACCCTTTGCTTTCTATCTTTTAACCAGTTTCTGTTCCACAGTAAGACACTATCTCCTATCCCATGACTCTCATGAGGGACCTTATCAAATGCTTTCTGGAAATCCAGGTACACTGTCTACTGGGTCTCCCTTGTCCACATGCTTATTTACACCCTCAAAGAATTCCAACAGGTTAGTGAGGTATGACTTACCTTTACGAATTCCGTGTTGAGTCTTCACCATTAAGCCATGTTTGTCAACATGTCCTGTAATTCTGTCCTTGATGATGGTTTCCACCATTTTCCCTCGCACAGACGTCAAACTTACTGGTCTGTAGTTTCCACGATCGCCTCTGGATCCCTTTTTAAATATTGGGGTTACATTTGCCACCCTCCAGTCCTCGGGTACAGTGGCAGATTTTAGTGACAGGTTACAAATTACTAACAGTAGGACTGCAATTTCATATTTGAGTTCTTTCAGAACTCTAGGGTGAATGCCATCTGGTCCTGGTGACTTGTTAGTCTTCAGATCACAAGATCAGCCTTATGGTCCCTTTCAGCACTATTAAATTAATTAATTAATTAAGTAATTAACCAATTAATTAATTAATTAATTAATTATGCAATTAATTAATTACTTGATTAATTATGCAATTAATTAATTAATTAATTATGCAATTAATTAATTGATTAATTACATAATTAATTCATTAATTTATTTATTATTATTATTATCAAGCATTTATATAGCGGAAGGCCTACTAGCATCTGAAGCCGGCAGCCACAGCCGGCGCTGAGGCCTCCAGACCGCCGCCGCCACCCGGAGCTCAAGGAAGGCAGGCGATCCCGGTGGGAACTTGGAAGTAGGGTGATCCCTGGGGTGGGGGTGGGTGTTAAACCCCCTCCACCCCAGGGATCATACAGTACAGGTACTTATACTTACCGGCTGCTGCTGGGACGACCGCTGGTGCTGGTGGGCTGGCTCTGGGTTGCCAGCGGCGGCCCGGAGCCACAGTAGGGGACACTTAGGGGAATTTTTTTGTTTAAATTCAGGCTGGGCAGGCTGGGTGGGGGTGTCCCCCCTTCCACCCGCACAGCCTGGGAGGCGGAGGGGGGAGGAATTTTTTTATTCCATTGATTTCAGTGGGGACAGTGCCCCATTGAAATCAATGGAATAAATCGGGTACCGGTATACCGGATTTAATCCGGGAATCCGGTTTTTTGAAAACCAGTATCCGGTAAATCCGGTACCCGGCAATTGCCCTGGTGTCCCACCACTACAACATAATCCTAACTCCACCGTAACATCCCCTATGCATGTTGCAGGGCCACATCGGTGCCCGATGCGGACCTGCAAAATGCAGAAGAAAGGCCAAAGTGGAGTTAACAATGTCTCTTTTCACCCAGAAGGAGAGAGACTGAAACAGAGACTACCAGGCTCCAGTGACTGACTGACACAATGTTTTATTGGCAGGATGAGACAGGGAACGGAGTGCATAACAAACCAAGAGCGAGGGTGCGAAGTTAGGGATCAAAATGCTGAAATAAAGTATAAATAAAAGGCATTAGCTCNAGCCTCCCTCTCCTCCCTCCCTCCCTGTCAAGTCAAACTTGACTCTGGGAGGGGAAGGGGAGCCTAAGCTGCAGCGCGCCATCAGGAGCAACCTAGCAGGAGGATCCCGGTGCTGCCTGGAGGTCGGAGGAGAGGAGCCAGCAGTGAGTAAAATGTGGGGCCCGGGGGTGGGGGTGGGGAGTGGGCACACGGGGACATGGTGGGGGGAACACGGGGAGTGGGGGCACATGGGGACATGGTGGGGGACACACAGGGGGAGGAAGAGCACATGGGGACATGGTGGGGGGAGTGGGGGCACAAGGGGACATGGTGGGGGAGTTGGAATGTGGTTTTTGTTCACTTGATGATGTGGAGTGTTAAATACTAATTCCCCCCCAACGCACACGCAGCAGAAGGTGAGGGGGAATTAGTATTTAATGCCTCATGATTCAATTGAGGTTTTTAAAACCTGAGATGTAATGTTAGTCTGGTGATTTTAGGTGCTGAAATGCTGGAAATATGATGTTTGTGATAAAATTGAGGTTTTGAAAACCTGAGATGTAACTGTTAGTCTGGTGATTCATGGGCCTTAAAATCCCCAACCACCCACCCACACGCATGCAGCAGAGGGCAAGAATACTGCTTCAGAAAGGATTTATAAAGCAGGGATTGGGGTTCCTCCAACACACATGCAGCAAATCCCTTCTTTCTGAAGCAGTATTCTTGCCCTTTGCTCTCTGTGTGTGTGTGTGTGTGTGTGTGTTGGGGGGGATTTTTAAGGCCCATGAATTAGCAGACTAACAGTTAAATCTCAGGATTGCTGGATTAAGTAATGTAATGTCCATCGAATGTTAACCCTGGAAACTCCTTGCTGCCTACCATTGCCCTGACTCTGCCTACCGTTGCCCTGACTCCGCCCCTAGACTCACCAGCCTTCCTGACAGCCTTCCTGCCTCTCCAACCTCAAAACCCACCAGCCGCTCCTGCCAGATCCTTTTCTTGAGTGGTAACTCCTAGTTTAGTCCCCAGCATTGTGTATGCATAGTTTGGATTATTTTTTCCTATGTACATCACTTTGCACTTGTCCACATTAAATCTCATTTGCCATTTAGATGCCCAGGCATCCAGTGTTGTAAGATCCCGTTGCAGTTCCTCACAGTCTACTCATGTTTTAACTACCTTGAATAACTTGGTGTCATCTGCAGATCTGATCACCTCATTCTTAACACCCTTTTCCAAATCATTAATAAATACATTAAACAGCACCGGTCCCAATACAGATCCCTGAGACACACCACTTTTTACATCTCTCCATTGTGAAAACTGACCATTTAGTCCTACCCTTTGCTTTCTATCTTTTAACCAGTTTCTGATCCATAGTAAGACACTACCCCCAATCCCATGACTTTTTAACTTTCTCAAGCATCTCTCATGAGGGACCTTATCAAATGCTTTCTGGAAATCCACGTAAACTATATCTACTGGGTGTCCCTTGTCCACATGCTTATTTACAAGGGGTGGGAAGTTCGGTACATCCGGTATCCGATACTGCTGGTATTTTACTGTTCCGGCAGTATCGGATTACTCCGGTATTTGGGGGTACCGGTACCGGTTCCCCGTGCCGGATTTTTTAACATTGCGGCCATTGAAATGATTGGCTGCAATGTAAAAAAAAGAAACAAAAAAACTCCAACCACTTTCCCTCCCCAGTCCAGGCTGCGCGGGTGGAAGGGGGGACACCCCCCACCCACCCTGCCCAGCCTGGATTTTTAAAAAAATTTTTTTTCCCCAAAGTCCCTGCTAGTGTGGGCTCCGGGCCGCTGCCGGTGACCCAGAGCCCGCACCAGCAGGTAGGTACTGTGGTACTAGGGTGTTCCCTGGGGTGGGGGGTGGTTTAACACCCCCCCCAAGGGATCACCCTACCTGGTGGGGACCCAGGGATCACCTACCTTTGGCGCTCCGGGAAGTGGTGGAGGCGGCGGCAGCACGGCGGTCCGGAAGCTTCAGCGCTGACTGGTGGCTTCAGCGCTTACTAGGCCTTCCGGGGAACTGTCATTTACGGAATCCAGAAATTTGACCTTCACGTCCTGTCCCGAGGAAACATTCACCCAATCAATATTAGGGTAATTGAAGTAATCCATTATTATAATGTTGCCTACTTTATTAGCCTGTCTAATTTCTTTTAGCATTGCTTTATGAGTCTCTCCGTCCTGGTCAGGGGAATGATAGTATAGCCCTACTGCGATACTCTTCCCCTTTATACCTGGAATTTCTATCCATAGAGATTCTAGGGAACAGTTGGAATCCTTTACAATTTTAATTTTACTTGATGTAATGTTGTCTTTTACGTATAGAGCCACCCCACCATCTACTCTGTCATTCTGATATATTTTGTACTCTGTTATTACAGTGTCCCATTGGTTATCCTCGTTCCACCATGTCTCTGTGATGCCTATAATGTGTAGATCTTAATTTAGTGCCATACACTCTAATTCTCCCATTTTACTTTTTAGGCTCCTAGCATTTGCATATAGACATTTATGTGTATTCTTTTTATTCTTCTTACTGTGCACATTATAGATGACTGTATCAGGCACCCTGAAATTTTTATTCATCTGTTCTCCAGCGAATTCCAACTGAAGTCCCTTTTTATCCCTTCCTCAGTCTTAAGCAACTCTAAATCCCCTAAGTTAACATCATTCTGCATAGATGCCACAGTCCGAACTGTGCACTCCACAGTGCCCGTCGGCTTTCCCCCAGGTTCTAGTTTAAAAACTGCTCTATCACATTTTTAATTTTTAGTGCCAGCAGCCAGGTTCCATTCTGGTTAAGATGGAGCCCATCCCATCTGTATAGACAAACACACACACATTCTCTCTCCCTTCCCTCCAACACATACACACAGCACAGTCATGTTCCTGGTTATGGGAATTCCTCCAGCATGAATACTGTATGCCATGATAACTTGACTATGTATTTGGTATATCTGTCAGCATGATATTGTAGATCAATTGGTGTTATTATAGTTGATCATGCAATTTTACTTGGGCTATATTTGTCAGTACTCTCTGCAGTCCTATTTGTTTAATTAGATCACTTTCGTCCCCTAGGTTGTAACTGTAGTTATGAATCTTTTCAGACAAATGGAGTTGTGAGTTAACAGTCCTTCTTACTTGAATACCCATACTTGTCAGGATAGCGAATAATCTCCCCTTTGCCTCTGCAAAAACCCTAGTTCATGCCACTAATTGGGTGATTGCCCAAAATTCTATCGCACAGGAGGGAGGGGAGCGCATGGGTAGTCCATGGCACAGGGATACTGCCAGTCCATCTGAAGTGGACCCAGGTGGATCTGGTAACTAGTGGTTCCAGGGGTGGGCCCAAGGAGCAGCTCCAGGCTCCAGCAAGCTCCTCGTTCATCTAAAAACACTCAGAATATCTAATCCCAGTTTTTAACTGAGTTTGACCCTGATCATTATAATCTAGATGCAAACTGTCAGTCGCCACTACTGTCCACATTGTTCCCATTCTCCTCAGTAAGCTGCCCCCTGCTCTCCTCAGCTTCAGTGTTGCCCCCAACGTTCAGAGAAAGAGGATTAGGGCTAAAAGCCCAAGGCAAAGTGTGGATGTCTGGTACCTAAATTGTAAGTGACTACAGTATGCGAGACTGTACAATGTGTTTCCTGCTTAAATGACACACAAGTTAAGAGAGGAGACTTAGACCGAATTCATACCTTCAGCAGCCGGTTGGTATGTGCATATTTTGGCTCCAGGAGAGAATCCAGAAGTCAAACTATGCGCAGGGTTTGGCCAGTTTAGCTCCCCCCGCCCGCCCCCCGGTGTGGCTTTACCAGCAAACCCTGGAATATTTCAGAGCTGGATTTACCTGCTTTTCACTCTTCTGGGTGATCACTGGCAAAGCCATGCGGGGGACTTTCGCACCGGCTAAACCCTGTGCATAAGTTTGGCTTCCAGGTACTCTCCCTGAGCCAAAATATACACAGACTGACCGACCGCCGAAGGTGTAAATGTGGTCTTAGCTTCCAATTCCAATGCCTTTTGGACTAAAACGGCAAGAGCCTTGATTCCCTCTCTTAAACTAAAAAGAATTGGTCTTAAGGATTTTTGAATTATGAATTTCTGTGTTTTTGAAAGAGGAATGCACTAAAGTCTCCCTGATGTAAAATTCCTTAATGTGCATAACTACATACAGTCTCTCTTAAATCTGTTCCTTTGCCAGAAGAGGGGCAGAAAGTGAGGAAGCCATGGAGAGGAAATGGAAAGATGGTGAGGTGGGGCTGAGTCCTCACACCAGTCATTCTACCCAGCTCCTTGTAATTTGAGCTGCTTCTGGTGTCCCATCATTCCACCGAGATCCCCATCATTTCACTCACTCCCAGTGACCTCATACCTCTCATCCACCCAAATCCTTGTCATTTCAGCTCCTCCCAGTGTCCTTGCACCCATATTTCAACCCAGTCTTCCATAATTCCAGCAGCCTCCAATGACATCTTACCTGTCATCCCATCCAGACCCTCTCATTTCAGCTAGTCCTTGAGACCTCCTACCTATAATTCCACCCTGTCCCTCATGATTCAAATCACTCCCAGTGGCCTCCTATTCATTATTCCACCCAGCCCCTCATCTCTCCAGCCACTCCCAGTGCCCATCATTTCACTCAGTCACCTGTCATTCCAGCCGCTCCTGGTGGTCTCATATCCTTCATTCCACTCAGCCCCCCCATAATTTAAGATGCTCTGAATGGTCTCTTACCTATCATTCTACCCACCTTCCCTCCCCATCTTTCAATTTCCTCTCTGTGATTTCCTCACATTTTTTTTTTGTCCTGGCCTTTTTTAGTCCACCATCACCACTTCCTTTGGCATTTCAGATCCTCCTCCAACTCTCTTTGTTTTAGATAAACAGCTGCCATTTTATTAGCTTACTGCCCATTACTACTGGCATCCCTCAAAACCAGTTACTTCCAATTGTATTCCTGTTGTCTCTATTGTTTTCAATCAGCATTCCTTGTGCCTTGTCACCTACTGGGCAGCCAGCCAGTGAGTTTCCCTTTCAGCCCCAGCTCTGTCCCATCCATAGCCTGCACTAAAATATCTCTCTCTCTCTCTCTCTCTCTCTCTCTCTCTCTCTCTCTCACACACACACACACACACTCACCCCAGTAGCCTGGAGGATATCTCTTCTCCTCATGTAAAACCAAAGCCTACCATAGTAAAACCTCTGCATGTAAACAAAAACATAACACAACAGAATGGTACCCATGAAACAGACGGCTGAGAGCTGCTTTTCTCACTTATCCCATTTGACAAAATGGGAAATTCAAAACATCATAACTTCAAAACTACACAACATATTTTGAAAAACTAAACAGAGGAAAAAACTATAATTCAAAAATAGAATATACCAGAACCCATACATGTCCACAGTTTTGCCTCCAAAATTCAAACTGCTATAGCTCAAGATGTTTCTCAACTGATTTGCATGAAATATGGACAGATTCTACCTCTCACATAAGCAGTCTTCCCTACTAAATTTCACACAGATAGGACAAATCATCCTGGTTTTATAATGAATGGAATATTTGTGATTTTAAGTGCAGCCACCTTGATACAGCCGCCTTAATGATACAGCCACTGCCGTACCTCTATAAAGAACAGAATCAACACCTTTCCAAATTATTTTAAGTTTGAAAGTAATGTTTGGGCCTCAGTCAGGCCCTTGGATATATACCTCCTAGAATTTGGAATGCATATGGTTCTCAACCTCACCATCTGGCAGTGTATCTAAAAGACAATTTATCCAATTTCCTGTAACTTTTCTTTACAGGCATTGCTCTGCTCCTGCTTCCAACCTTACGTCAGTGGAATTATTCCTCCTTCCTTCCGAGGAGTGGTGAGTGCTTGTTGGGAAACACTCCTGACCAACAAAAGAGAAGGGTGCATTTACTGGTTCTGGGAAATATACTGCTTTGAGAATGGTATTCTTTTATCAAAATATTTTTGATCAGGTGTAACACACTCAGCCCCACTGCAACATAAGTCCCTGCAGGATCAAACCCACTGAGTCACAAACTCAGGCATTTCATCCACATGTTGCTTTGTTTCTCCAACCGAAACACTCAGTCCCAGACACGGACAAAGCAAACCCTCTATTAGCTGATGCACGCCCTTTGCTAAGCCATTTGCCTTCAGCCCCCTATCTACCACAGCCCAAGTGTTATGGTCATAGGGTGAGGGGCATCTGGGATGTGGGTGGACACTGGGGTTTGGGATCAGGGCTGGGAGGCAAGACAGGACTGGGGACCAAGGCTGGAAGGTGAACCCCAGAGGACAAAGGGGAGCAAGGCACAAGGCACTATTGCAATGCACTATCTGCGGGGCTGCCCTTGAAGAGACTTCAGAAGATGTAGTTGGTGAAGAATGGAGCAGCCTACCTTCTGTTAGGGGTTGGTTGCCAGTAGCATATTATACCAGTTCTCTGGAGTCTTCTTTGGCTGTCATAGCTTTCCAGGCACAATTCAAGGCATTGGTTTTGATTTAGAAAGTCCTAAATACCTTGGGCCCCAGGTATATGAAAGAACACCTCTTCCCTTATATACCATTACAGCATCTGAGATTGACTGAAGGTGCTCTCTTACAAGTACCAACTGCCTGTGAGGTTTGTACAAGGGCACGCAGAGAAGTGTTTTTGGTGGCTGCTCCACAGTTATGGAACTCTCTCCCCTTGGAGATTTGTCTAAGCCTGTCATAGGGCTCCACTGCCACAGGGCACCCCCGTGTTCTGTGCCCACCCAGGAGATCCCTTCGGCACCTTCCTGCCAGTGAGGAGTGGCAGATCTGCTGACAGAGCAGGGCAACACAGGGTCCACACTCCCAGAGACAGCCTCATGCCAGCGGCTGCATCCCTCCCCCCTGGGGATACAGGGGTGGAACCTAGGACCCTGAAGCACTCAGCCCGCCTGCAGGGGAAGCCTCCAGCTGCAGGCACTGAATGAGTACTAAGTAGGCTATTTAAACCAGCACTGCCTTATACACAGCACTGGTGATCAGGTTCCCTGGTTTGAATTGGTTATGTTGTGTAGAAAAGCTAAGTGTTTACTTTCTGTTGGTTGTTTACTGTGAGTGAAGTGTGTGGTTTATTGTGAGTTTGAGTATAACTTGTCTGTAGCAGTGTAGTGGCTTGCCCTTCCCTTGTTTCCCTGTTTCCCTTCCTGGTGAGTGGAAGCAAGAGTGAGTGTAAGGGTGAGAGTGTGGCCCCCTCCTTTCCCCTTCCCTGGGGCCCCTGTTCCCCTCTGTGCTTGTAAGATCCTTCTCCTCCTCACCCCCATGGGCCCTGAACCCTTCCTCCCCTCACTTTAGGACACCATGTCATCCTCCCCAGAATCTTCCCTGGAGTGTTTGCGGGCGATTGTGAGTGGCAGGCAGCCACAGGACTCCTGGAAGCCTATGCCTGATGATGATAAGGACCTGAATTCCTTGTGCTTCCCGCACCTGGAAAGGTCCACTTACTATCCTGAAGGGCATTTTCACCCAGAGAGCCTTCTTGGGGAATGAGGAGTGTCTGGTTTGTGGTGGAGTGCAGTACATGCCCTGTCCTTTCCCCCTTCCCCCATAACAAAGCCAAGCCTACTTATTAGGGGTGGGAATATTGGTATCAGATAAATCCGATACACCTGATAATTGGGTATATCGGATTAATCCAATAATCACTGGTATCGGCATACCGGTTATTTAACACTGGCTGCTTTACTGGGGTTTTTTACATTGCAGCCGTTGACTTCAATGGCCGCAATGTAAAAAAACCAGTAAACCGCCCAATGTTAAATAACTGGTATGCAGACACCGGTAAATCCGATACCGATAAATCTGGTATTCTCCCCAGTGTCCCATACCTACTGCTTACCTTTTGGTAGAGATGTAAGACCTTTAGGTAGGCCAGGCATTTGGTGGGATGGGATACTAGGGATGGGCGAACACGGTTCGAGAGTTCGGACCGAACTTGATCTGTTCGCTCGACCGAACTGAACTTCCAAACCGAACTCAAATTTCAAACCGAACCGAATTTCCTAACTCCATTCTGTTCGCCCATCCCTAGTGGCAACACACATCAAAAAACCGGGTTTTGAATGGCCAAACTTGGTTCAGAATTCAACCGAACTTGGTCTGTTCGGTTGACCGAACCGAACTTCCGAACTGAACTCAAATTTCAAACTGAACCAAATTTCCAAACTCGAATTTCAAACCGAACCGAACTGAATTTCTGAACTCCATTCTGTTTGCCCATCCCTATGGGATACAGTTGGGTGCAATTGTCTAGAGGGGTTAGGAGAAGAATTGGTGGGTGGGGTTTAGTGTTTTTGTTTTTTTTAATAGCTTGATATGTTTATATATGTGTTATGTTTATAAATCTGTTGTATTTTGGTAACCCACACTGAGCCTTTAAGGGAATGACAGGGTAAAAATGTAATAAATAAAACAAATAAGAGGGACACGACACAAGAACGAACAAGACTCGTGGGGAGCAAGCACAAGACAAGAGACAGAACATGAACTGGATGGGACCAGAAAAACGGTGTTGGGTGTGTGTGTGTTCTACCCAGCTTCCTGGTGCTACCAGAATGCCTTTTATACTGGCTGGCAGCCTGCCAGTCAGCTGGGAGGTGGGGGGGAAAGGCTGAAGACAAACAAGAGGGGTGAGGTTGAGGTCAGACTAGGAGGGACTCATGGGAGGAGTGGCTGGGCCAATTACAGGCTGAGGAGGTGGTGCTGAAGGCCTGGCCATTGCTTCAAGCACCCTGAGGGCAGGGGATTCAAGGCTGGGGCCAGACACCAGGTCAGTCTCTCCAAGCCCCTTTGTTCTCTCCACTGTCCTGGCTTTGCTCAGTGACTGCAAAACTCCCACCACTCAGGCTAATTCCCTTTAGTCCTGACTTGTGCCCCACCCTTGTGGTGCCTTTGGTCTGTGCACTTGCTCAACTCTGTCTGATGCTCCTTAGCTGGCTTCCTGCCCTGCCCAGCTGAGAACACTCAACTCTGTCGAATTGGCTCATTCAGCAATTCCACAATTAACGCTTTCAGAGCTTGCAAGTAATTACCTTACTGCCTGCTGCAGAAGCACAACATCCCTGCTAGGACTGACCTGGACCCCAGGCTGAGCCTAATCCTGCAGGAGATTTTGCGACTCAGTTATACCAGGCCATTTTGTAAATATTCTCCACAAAAAATATCAAAGTAGCTGATTTCTGCCATTCTGTATGGGATCAAATTAAACTTGTATTTTATATGAGAGGGTAACAAGGGCGCCATATGCAGAGGCAACCAGGAATTGGGTGATGGGGGGGATTCCAGGGGAAAGGCATGAGCCCTGTTCCTTCCTAGACCAGCAGTGCCAAGCCTCCGCACTCCTGAATGCATGAGTGCACATGAAACACCTAAACATTCATGGATTCCAATGAAAATGAGTTAAGTGTTTTAAATGTACCCAACTCTAAAATGCTGCAAGCTGTTCTGGCTGATTTCAGGTACTCTGGAAAGTCAGGATTTTAAACGTTGCCAGGCATTGATTGTTCGGCTATTATAGGGTTAGTGATGCCAAGAGTGTGAGAACTGGGAAACTGTACAGACCCTACCCTGACACCTGGAATCCCCATCCCCATGATGTTCCCATTCCTGCCCTCCCCTTCCCAAGCAGCAGAGAGACTAGAGTTGCTCCCTTTTCCTGCCTCCCTTTCTTGGTTTTTTCAGGCTCTGGCACCTCTCGGAGAGCAGCAGTCGAAGGAGCAGAGGAAGTAAAGTGTAGGAATGAAGCCTAAAAGCCAGAGTCTCCTCAGCCCATTCCTCCCCCTCTTCTGGATCTGGGCCGCCTCTAGGGCTGAAACAAATTCTTTGTAGAAATTCTGTTTCCCACAAATTCAGTCCATTACTTTGGGATTGAACAAGTGAGTCAGATGGAAATGCCATTCATTTAATCTCCGCTTCAGTTATTTCTGTTCGGTCTCTTCAGTATTTTGGCATTTCATTCTCAGAATTTCAGTTTTCTTTGTTTCTGCCATGTTGCTGCATGTGATGCGCAGTGATGCAAGGGAGCGCCGCACTGATGTGCATTGAAGCAACTGCGCTGTGCTCCTAGTAACAGGGCAACAGCTCTGCTGTGCACCATGTTGTTGAGTGATGATACTGAATGAAAGCAAACAAAAGTGCCAAAAACTAAAAGACAGTATGTCCAAAATACAGAAACAAAATCAACAAAATAGCAAAGTGACTGAACTGAAATAAATGAATTAATAAATATGCAAATATCACAGGGCATACAAAGATAAACTGGGATATTCAGTCAATCAACCAAATGTGTGGACTATGCTGTGCGTGTGTGTATACAATATGTCTGGCTAGATGGCCCCGCTCTACATTCTGCTGTGGAGCCCTCACATCCTTTAATCCATTCTGGTCCCACCGCCACTGACTGTATTAAAGTCCCCCCCAGGTTTCTGTTGCTCAGACAGGGGAGCTCTCCGTTTTGCAATGACTGGCATTTAGTTTACATGTTACCAAGACTGAATGCTACTAATGTGTATTTATTTCAGCGATACATTGATGGAGGTGCCACTGCAATGCAGCCTTGCCGTGACACAGATGGCGTGATCATAATATGCCCCTTTTCAGGAGACTTTGACATCTGCCCAAGAGACTGTCCAGCTGTCTTTTTATCTCTGGAAATGGTTGGCTCCCTCTTCCAGATCTCCCTGGAAAACATGCGCAGGGTGTACTATTCTATGTTTCCACCCAGTTACAAGGCAAGCAGTATTAAATATGAGGTGCCACAGAAGTTTCTTGTTAGTATTATATTTCTGTGCTGAGTATTATGACACTGAGGATTGTTTCCTTGCAGGTTCTCAATGAGTATTATTCTCAAGGATACCTGGATGCTGCTTTCTTCTTACAGAGAATCAGGGAATTTTGCCTGCATGGCACAGCCTCCCATTAGTGATCAACAAGCCAGCAGGTTCCACTCTTGACTCATAATTGTTGACCCTATCGTTATGAATTGTTTTAATAAATGTTTTATGTTTTGTATATTTTTATTGTTAGTCGCCCCACGCTGCCTGCGGCAGGAGGGGTGGGATAAAAATTCTTTAAATAAATCAATCAATAATCCTGGCCAGAATCCACTTCCCCTTCCTGTGAACCTTCACAAATCAGGAAGCTGGGAGGAGAGTTACACTGTGCCATGTTTTGTGACATCTGTTTGTAGCCTGATGCCAAACTTTGTTCCCCGTTGGCTTCTATGGTCACTTTCAGTCACACAACATTTAGTTAGAGGCACTGTGGGATCTTCAGTGGGAAGAGTCTGACCAGAGCTGGCTCAAACAGAACCTTTAGCTGGAAGCACCTGGGAATGTTATTCGGATACTGTAAACCCTCTACTATTAGCAGATCGGCCAACATCCCAAAAGGCTCTTATAAAATGAGTTACCACCATCAGCGTGTTAAAAGCAGGCATTCATGCCATATCAATTGTACACAGAGTGACAAAAGAGATGTGGGTGGATACCATCCTCATATGTGACCTTAAAGTTAATTTCCAAAGTCAGATATCACTGTACATTACGAGTGAGCCTACTTTGGGGGGAAAGTGTTGCAGCTCTGAAAGTAATGGACTGATTTGGACTTAGTATGTACTCAAATGAAGCTAAGAAACTGTGCTACCAAAACTATAATAGCAGTCAAATGTCTGTCTTTGACAGGCAAATTTCTATAATGCCTTGAACAACAAAACCAACTGAAATTACAGCAAAAACATGACTCCGGACTGCAGTCGAATTTTTAAGCTATTTCAAGCTTATTAGATATTTGATAGCCTATCTCATTTCCTTTAATTACATGCATGAAATGTCCAAATTGGTAGGGCAGTTTGGTGTAGTTTTATTGATATATGGCTTTTTACCAAGATGCTCTCACATCACCCCATCAAGGCCCCAAATTGTATAGTTTTGTAACAAGTGTTCCTTAATTATGTATAATGATAATTTACCAAAATAATATGTTATTTCATTAATGTAATGCAGGGGTGGGGATCCTTAGCCCTGAGGGCCAAATGCGGCCCTCGACAAGTTTTTATGTGGCCCCTTTCCAATGCCTGGATCTAGCCCCTGGGTCCAGTCTCTACCCCCAAGCACAGAAAAACTGAGCTCAGGATAATGGGGCAGAGAGGAAGGCCTGCACACAAGGGTAGGGGACAGGTTCATGGCACAGATCCATGATCTGGGCCCTCCTTTTCTTGAATCCACCCGTTAAACACTCCTGCCCCCAACCTCTATGTGGCCCTCAGAGCTCATACTAATTTTCAGTGTGGTCCCTGGGATAGAAAAGGTTCCCCACCCCTGATGAAATGCATCCATTTATTGCAGGTAAGAGATAATTTAAAACTTAAAAGCCTCTGGTTTAAGAGAACAGTTAAGGTGGTTATATATTTTGGACAGCTGGACATTCATGGGTGTGGGATCACTGTGAATTGAACGAGTCATAAAATTATCACTATTTACAATTATTGCAAGGTCCTATTATGCCATGGGGAAAAGCTGAAAAACCTGGGTACCACAACGATCAGCTCACACTTGAAGTCAAAACACCTGACCATCCTTCAGTTCCTGAAGCATCCTGTTGCCCCTGTGCCTATACAAAAAAGAAAGGAAAAAGTCAACAGGCTGCATCCAAACTCAGTCCTCATAAATTGAAAAATACAATGTCCCCATGAATATATGTGACTGATTAACTGCAACAAAATATGCAATAAAAATAGTATAATATGTCAATAACAATATACAAAAATACAAGTAATATAAAAGAATACAAATCATGTTACAGAAATTGAGTCAGTTCATAAATCACATCAGCTCCAATGGGAGTAAATGACTGCTAAACCACATCAAAGTTGTAAAGACTTTGCAGCTGCATTATATTTACTATTATAATAAAAATAGTATAATACGTCAATAACAATATACAAAAATACAAGTAATATAAAAGAATACAAATCATGTTACAGAAATTGAGTCAGTTCATAAATCACATCAGCTCCAATGGGAGTAAATGACTGCTAAACCACATCAAAGTTGTAAAGACTTTGCAGCTGCTAGCTCTCCCTCCCCTTCCTCAGGGATACAGCAACGCCTAGTCCTCCTTACCTTTACCCTTGCTTATTAGGGGTAAATAGTAAAGTATTGAGATTGTGTCAATTTATTTCTTGTTTTCCAATATGCACACATGTTCAGAAGCTGCAATAAGGAGCACATTTCTAACCAACCCACAAGCCACAATTACAGATAAATACAGTTAAATACAGATTATTCATCAGCCAGTCTGGGACACAAGTGGTTTTTTTTTTTGGTTTTTTAAAAATAAAACAATCTTCCTAGACCAGAAGATGGGTTTAATGGATGGGTTGCAAGGGAATGGGAAGGGAACAGATGACAGACTGACTAGTAATCAGGAATCAGGATTTTCTCATATCGCTAAGAGACACATCCAGAGAGCTTGAGGCCAGCACTCTCCCCGCTTCTGATCCACCTTCATTAACAATCAACAGCTGACACCATACTTTGAAATGCAAATTATAGGAATGGGGTGGGGAATAAACAAAGTCAATGCTGTAAGTAGAGAAGAGAATCAAACAACTTAACCAAGTGAAAACAAAAGCATTTAGCATCTTCAGTTATCCTCCATAGTCCCAGCATTAGAATTAGAGCAACTTCCCATCCCAGGACGGAGCAAAGAGGGACTCATTAATTTGAATTTGACCGGCAGCCAGTGTCGAGTCCATTAAGAGAAGAAAAAGGAAAGGGTTTTAAAAGTAAAGAGATGGAAGCCTGAATAATCCCTGCCTTTCCCCAAGTAAGGTTAAAGTCACAGGCAGTGTGTGCAGTGGGCCTGGAGGTGAAGGGGAGCTTCATTCTCACTGTCCTCCCCCACCCACTTCCTGCTTGCCCCGCTGCTAACAAGAGAGTTTGAGAGACCATTAGCTGTCAGTGCCCTGTCCCGACTTGCAGAGGGAAGTGCTTGCCCCTCAGCAGCTCCCGAGCAGAGCTTGAAGCTTAAACCAGGGGAGCTTAAAGCAGCTGTGCTGAGCCAGCACAGAGTGGAGGGACCCCCCCTGCCCTCCAAACATTATCCTGTGAGTGGTCCTACAGTCAGATCCAGACTCTCCAGAGCAGGCAGCCCTGTGCATTTTTTTTTTTACTTGGGGGTTCAAGTGGGGAAGGAGCCTGGAGCAGTGGAGTCCCTTTTCCCTGAAGAGTTCTGTGGAGCAGCTCCCCACAACTGAGCCCCCAGTAAAAACAGCTGAGAGCAACAGCCCACAGGATCTGTCACTTCCTCCTCCCTCCCCTGACAGAGCTGCAGTAACTGATGCAGCTCACACAGCTGATCAAGATTATAGCCTTCTAGCTGCTGCAGTGAGTAATCTGCCCCGGCTCCTGGAGCACTCACCCCAACAATGCTCTGTGCACCCAAGATGACAGCTCTATATCACCAGGGGGCAGTCTTGGAAACCCTGCACATGCACAGAAAAGCATGAGAGGCCATTTAAAATGCATACGCACGCTGGAACATTAACACAATCATCTCGTGAACATCTCAGGTCAATAGCAAGACAGCAGTGAGATGCGGGAGTGAGTTTCTTGCTTTTACAAGAGCTCTTGCAAGAGGAAAAAGAGACTTAGTTTCAGCCCTACCAGAGTTGAAGGAGCTCATTGGCAGATGTTGACACCTCTGCAGACATTTCCAATATTCTGGCACAGCAAGATGATCAGTCAGGGAGGCCCAAGACCGTTTGTCCCTGCCATCACAAAATCTGATTCAGGAGGTGAAGACAAGGTGGAATTCTACTTTCCTAATGATGGAGAGGCTGTTGCTACAAATGAAGGCCATCCAGGACCTCTACCTGAATGGACCAGTACCACTAAAAAGAGATGTGGACACTGT
Source organism: Sphenodon punctatus (assembly GCA_003113815.1). Lineage (NCBI taxonomy): Eukaryota > Metazoa > Chordata > Lepidosauria > Sphenodontia > Sphenodontidae > Sphenodon > Sphenodon punctatus. The sequence continues at coordinate 2,560,967 of QEPC01007384.1, read as the reverse complement.
CACGAAGGAACATAAGGTCACACATGACTAGAGGGAACATACATGCACTGTTGATTTATAGAAACCAGTAGTGGTGGGAACCCGGGCCCATTACCGGCTACCGGATTTACCGGTTACCGGTTCTACGAAAACCGGATTCCCGGATTAAATCCGGTATGCCAGTACCGGATTTATTTCATTGGTTTCAATGGGGCGCTGTGTCCCCATTGAAACCAATGAAATAAATTAATTCCCTCCCCCTCCCAGGCTGCGCGGGTGGAAGGGGGGACACCCCCCACCCACCCTGCCCAGCCTGGATTTTTGTTTAAAAAAAGACTCAGAGGCGAGCCCACCCCCCAGCACCAGCGGCCGCGGCGTCCCCGCAGCCGCCGGTAAGTATGACCCGATCCCTGGGGGGGGTGTTTAACACCCCCCCAACCCCCCAGGGATCACCCCTACTAAAGTTCAGTGCGCTTACCTTTGGGAGCTGCGGCGGCGGCGGGCGGTCCGGCGGCCTCAGCGCCGGCTGTGGCTGCCGGCGTCAGAGACGCTCTAGGCCTTCCGGGGAACTTCCGGGTTTCCCCGGAAGGCCTAGAGCGTCTCTGACGCCGGCAGCCACAGCCGGCGCTGAGGCCGCCGGACCGCCCGCCGCCGCCGCCGGAGCTCCGCAAGGTAAGCGCACTGAACTTTAGTAGGGGTGATCCCTGGGGGGTGGGGGGGGTGTTAAACACCCCCCCCAGGGATCGGGTCATACTTACCGGCGGCTGCGGGGACGCCGCGGCCGCTGGTGCTGGGGGGTGGGCTCGCCTCGCCTCGCCTCTGGGTCTTACTCTTTTCTTTTTTAAAACAAAAATCCAGGCTGGGCAGGGTGGGTGGGGGGTGTCCCCCCTTCCACCCGCGCAGCCTGGACTCGGGGAGGTTTTTTTTTTTTTAAACTTCATTGCTGGGGCTTTTAATTTTTTTACATTGCAGCCATTTTTAAATGGCTGCAATGTAAAAAAATCCGGTACCCCGGAATCCGGTACCGGGTCCGGATTACCGGGTCGAATCCGATAATGCCGGTACGCCCGGTACCGGCATTATCGGATACCGGATTCTACCGGTTTCCCACCCCTAGAAACCAGTTTGTAACATGTACTGTTAAGTTGTAGAAACCAATCTGAGACATTGTGAAATAGGAACAACACAGCCCCCAAGGGGCATTGATATGTAAACAGAGGTCTTTCCAAAAGGTGCGAGTGTGTCTAGCACCAGCTTTAAGAATGTAAATGAGAAGAAACTGCATATGTGAGTGAGCCCAGAGGCACAGGAGAGGAAAGGAAATAACAAAAGAACTTTCTGGAAGACTCGAGAAGAAACTAGGGTTTTCCCCCCAAGGACTTATAAGGGACATTCGAATCCATAGAGGACAGTTACTGCTGGGATCTCACTCAACCTCTGACTTGCTGAGTGTCGGATTACAGCTGGAGGGCAGGAGCCTGTCAGCAAGCCTGCTGAAACAATGTGCTGAGATAAGAGACTTTGCTTTTTAACCAACTTAAGGACAAAAAGCCCAGCCTCACTACACCTGGCTGAGAAACGGACTCAAGCTCATGGACTTTCTGTAGGGTAAGGTCTTAACTAGGGACTTACTCAGTATTATTATTATAGGCATTTATATAGCACCAGTGATGTATCTGGTGTTTTATAGGGAATAAGATAGATATGGTCCCTGCCCGAGAGCTTACAATCTAAAGACAGGGGCAGGGGAGACAGGGAAGGGGGAACAGTACAGACTAGGATTGTGTTATTTACTTTTGTTTTATTTGCCACTCTGCATTCAAACTATCTTTGTTTATGTAATCAATAAACTTTCTTCTTTACTAAGAAGTGCTTTCTGTTGTCTCACATTGGGAACACAGTCTGAGTATCTTGTGCCCTCAAGCACTTGCGAACCCAGAGAGAAAGAGTCTGAGAACGGGATGGGAAGCCTCTGGAGCTTGGGTGACAAAAATGTTGCCCCTTTGCAGGACTGAATCAGCTAGAGAGAGAACTGATTTAGACGGGCTGCAAGTGAGGGAAACTGAGTCACCTAACCCAGAAGCATGGGGTAGTGGGCCCCAACCCTGTGACAGTGGTGCTCAACAAGAAGGGTTACACTCAGGATTTTGTACCAATGTGTAGAAAAGCATAGGAGGATAGCCAAACGAGTGTTATCCTCTGAGGGGAGTAAATTCCAAATCTGAAGAGAGTGAGTTGCCACTGCCTTCTGGAACTCAACTCTAAGAGTGGAATAAGCAAATCTTTGACCAGAGTGTGCAGTGTTTGTTGTTTTAGTTTTCATTTCGCAGGTCAGGGACAGTGAGCAAAATAGGGCTTCCAAAGCATTTTCACAACCTGAGAAAGTCAGCATTGATCAGGGAAGCCCAAAAGAGAGGTCTTGAAACAGCAGGGAAAACCAAAGAACAGCTAAAGGAGCTTATCAAAAACTTCAAAATGAGGGAAGGGCAGAATGAGAGCGAGGGACAATCAGGTTCCCCGGACATCCTCCAACTGGAGGAGATGAAAATGAAGGCACAAATGGAATTGGAGAAATGGAAAAAGCAACAGGAGATCGACAAGGAACTGGAACTGGAGAAAATGAGAATGAGCGCACAAGCAGAGGAGAAGGAAAACGGGAGGCAAGCACAAGTGGAGGAGAGGGAAAACGAGAGGCGAGCACAAGCGGAGGAGAAGGAAAACGAGAGGCGAGCACAAGCGGGGGAGAAGGAAAACGAAAGGCGAGCATGCATGGAGGAGAAGGAGAGAGAGAGACAACACCAGATCAATTTCCTGAAAGCCCAGGAGGACCTAAGACTGGAACCTCAACTCCCTTCAGGAGGCAACACTGGCAGCGACAGGAGATGCAGGATTCGAGACTACGCACCTCTCATACCTCAGTATGATGACAGAGAGTGCATCGATTACTTTTTCACCACCACACAATATATATTTTGACAAGAAAAGATCCTCAACAACATGTGGATCCAGTTATTGTTACCTAAGATCTCAGCGAAAGCAAGAAGCGTGTACAACACAAAAGCAGAGGAAAACCAAGCATCGACTTTTGATGACTTCAAAAACGCAGTTCTTGAGGCGTACATGATCACCCCAGAAACCTTTCACCAGAAACTACGCAACTTTAAAAAGGGAGATGGTGTGTCTTATTCTGATGTTGAAACAGTATGGGGTGAAATGGTTAGATGCACGAGGGAATGCTACTAGGGACCAAATAATTGATCTTGTAGTACTAGAACAATTTTTTAAGTTTGCAGTCCTAATCTAAAAGCACACTTGCTTAATCATAGGATCATGAATATCAAAGAGTCGGGGAGGCGGGCAGACAAATTTACTGCAAATGCTATCTCAGCTTATGGAGAAAAGAAGCCAAATAATGGGGAAAAGCCCAAACAAGGGTTTTACCACAAACAGAATGGGTATAAACCTCCCCACTCTGAGAAGGGTAACCCGACCCAGAACAAACCAAATGAGAACGCAGGTGGGGAGAACCAGGGACCCCCCAGACCCCAAAGAGCACACACTTCCCACGATCCACAGATCTATTCCAGAAACTGTTTTTCCTGTAACCAGCCAGGACACATAGCAAAATATTGCCCCAAGTCAAGGAAAACTGAGTACCAAACCAGGCCTAAGACTGAGGCTAACTTGGCCTCAGTGAAGACAGATACTCCCACAGGGGATTATATCTGTTACACACTCCACGAACCACCCACAGAAAACGCACATCTCTTCAGACCAGCCAAAATAAGTGACATGTCCTGTGTGGGACGAGTTGATAATGACATGGTCAAAGAAGATTTGATCCCAAAATTGTGTTATACCCTCCACAAGGTCTCCATCACTGCCTTCATGGGACAGTAAATTGAAACCCCCACAGCTGAGGTAGAGTTGGAATGGGAGAGGGTGAAGGGACAAATCAAAGTGGCCATGCTCCCCAGAACTGCAAAGAATCAGATGCTGGTGGGGAATGCAATAAACAAAAGGGTGTTGAACGGGAGGGTGGGAAAAGCTCAATCCCAAGAACATGGGGAGCCAGAGAGCGACCCGGAAGGGAAGGGAGAGGGGCAGCAAGGCTCTGAAAGCCCCAAACAGGTTGCACCTCAAACCCTGAATTCCAATGGGGACCAGGCCCAGGCCCAAACTGAGTCCCAAACCCAGCCAGCAGATGTGGCCGGGACAGACCCAGAAGGGTACCTGGGGAGTTCTGACTCACATGGAGATGAACAAGACAGAGACCCAAGGTTAGAATTCGCAAGTAAAAACTTAACTGCAACACAAACTGATTTCAGAGCAGAACTGGCAAATGACGTGACTTTTCAGGGGATCAGGGAAGCAGCTGATAAAGGAGCCCCAACTGGATCACCAGGTGCGAAATACGCATGGGAACACAGGTTGCTTTACAAGATCTTACCCCAGGGAAGTGATAAGAAAGGGGAGGATCAGCTCAGGAAACTGGTGGTGCCCAAAACGTTTAGAGAGGACTTGCTTAACCTGGCACATTCCTCTCCCTTTGCTGGACACCTAGGAGTAAAGAGAACACTGCAAAGGCTACAATTGAACTTTGAATGGCCAGACATGAAAGGGGACGTTAGAGTATTCTGCCAGGTGTGTGACTCCTGTCAGAGGAACAAGAAAGGGAACGTTCCAAAAAAGGCACCCCTACACCCCCTACACATTATCGAAGTATCTTTCTACAGGGTGGGGATGGATATTGTAGGTCCCATGAAAAAAACCTCCAGATCTGGCAAACAATGCCACTAGATATCCTGAAGCTGCAGCCCCCAGGAAGGTTGACACTGCTAGTATAGCAAATGCATTACTGGAAATTTTCAGTAGGATGGGTTTTCCCAAACAGGTCATAACAGATAGAGGGGTGAATTTCCTCTCCAATATCTTCCAACAACTCTGGAAGGTATGCAATGTGAACAGGGCTGGCCTTACAAATTGTGGGGCCCTAGGTGAAGACAAAATGCGGGGTCCCACAGGCCCCCCCCCATGCCCCACAGGCCCTACCCATGCCCCACACACAAATGCAGAGAATTCCCCCCATGCCATGGCAATCCATCAGTGCAATGAAATCAATATGAAAGAGAGCACAGGACACAGATATTGGTTAAAAATACAACTCTTTATTTAAAACACAAGCAACTGTTTTAAATTAGCAAGCAATTGAACCTCCATTTAGAGACTCACTGCCAAATTCTGGCTATTACAAACTTCCAAATTCTAGTGCTGAACGCTAGTCTAAGTGTTTTACTGTCCCCATCTAGTGTATCCTCACAACAACCCTGTGAAGTAGGTTATTATTATTTAAACCTTACAGATGGAGAGAGAGAGATGATGAGTCTCAACAACCAATCTATTTTATATACCACTGATCCACTCCTCCTCTGGGTTTAAATGCACCCTCAGCTGCTTAGATTGCACTCAAAGAGAAAAAAAGCACTGTGTGGAAGGCAAAAAAACCCCTGTGGCTACCATTGCCAACCTGGTGGGAAAAATTCCTTCCTGGCCCCAATTTTACTTGGCGACCAGCATGAGCTCACAGTGCTAAGAGGACAGGGGTGGAAGTGAGTATTTGATGTGAACACTGCCCTCAAGTCTAGGTAGGCCTTCTCAAAGGGCAGAGATTTGCATACTACTACTGAGAGAAGCCACCATGATCTTGTGAGTGAGAGTCCCATAAAAGTCAACATCTCACATAGGCCTTACAGGCTAAAAATCAAAAATGAACTACTACTCCCCAGCATCTGCTTCCCTGTAGTTAAATTCTGGCTACTATAAACTGCCAAATTCTAGTGCTGAACACTAGTTTTAGGGATGGGCAAACGCGGTTCGGATGTTCGGAGTTTGGACCGAACTCGGTTTGTTTGGATGTCTGAACTGAACGTCTGAACCAAACTCTCAAACAACCGAATAGTTCGGTCATGTTCGGATGAGTTTGGATGAGTTCGGGGGCAGAAAAAAGATCTTTTCAGGGCCAAAAATTCAGTTTTGGTTTTGGTTTCATTTCGGTTTTGTTATCGATAGCGCTATTTTTGAATGTTCGGCCAAGTTTGGCCAAACCGAACTCAATTGAACCAAACCATTGAACCCGAACTTGGGTTTCGAACCGAACGTCCGAACATCCAAACCGCGTTCTGTTCACCTATCCCTAGCTAGTTTAAGGTGTTTTACGGTCCCCCATATAGTGTATCCTCACAACAACCCTGTGAGGTAGGTTATTATTGTTTAAAGCTTACAGATGGAGAGAGAGAGAGAGAGAGAGATGATGAGTCTCAACAACTAATCTATTTTATGTACCACCGGTCCACCCCACCCCTGCTGCTTAGACTGCACTCAAAGTGAAAAAAGGCACTGAGTATTTGATGTGAACACTGCCCTCAAGCCTAGGTAGGCCCGCCCAAGGGGCAGAGATTTGCATACAGAGTTTATATTACATCTCCTCTTCAAAATCTACATTGAAGTAATCACAGAAGAAATTGTACATGTAAGTCTTTCAAGAAATAAAGTTAATCCATAATGAGATAAATGGACTCCATATGATGCGTAAAAAATATTGTTTTGGGGATAAAAATCATTGTACCAAATACTACAAATGCCATGGTCAGACAAATATGCCCCAATACATTTATTTACATTTTTAGTTGCCTTGTGGATAGCTTTCATGTTGGTCGAATACAGGTTTTTCTGCCTAAGTATCAGTTCAGACAAGACAATTTTAGTAACTGGAAACATCTGTAAGATATTTGTGATTGTCAGCTTCATATTTGATGCCTGGCTGTTCGACCAGGCCTTTGGGGAGGGGGGGAGGGGGGTTAGTGGGGTTTTATCTCCCTTACCCTATTTATTGTTTTATTGTGATGCCCGGCCCTGTTTTAATACTAGTATTTTGGAATGTTTTAAATTGTTTTTAGATGTATTTTATATTTGTGTTTTGTTTTTTATTTATTTGTAAGCTGCCCCGAGCTGTTTTAGGAGGGGCGGGGTAGAAATTTGATTAAATAAATAAATAAATATCGTTTAGAAGTTCCAGACTTTTTATTTTTCCCATATCGTTGCCTCCAGAGTGTATTACAAGTATGTCTGGAGAGTGACTCTGGTGAGTTTTGGCTTTTTGTTTTTCTAAATTGGGCAAAATATTTTCCCAGCTCATTCCTCCCTTTTTAATCCAGACAACTGCAGTATTGGCTATTTCAAGGCTATGTTCTGTGTTGCGTTGCAGACAAAAAAATTCTAAACGACTGAAGTAAGAATCTCCAATCATCCATATAACTCTTGCAGGTGACTCCATCATTAAACTGGGGAGGAGAAGACAATAAGAATCTGAAAATGATAAAGTCCAACAGCAAGGGCACACAGACAAGAGTTCTCACTCAGTGGCTACTGTTCCTTACTTCCTTTCTTTCCCTGTAGTTGTGCAGCGCAGCTCACACAAACCTTACTTTCGAAGGCATGCTCCTCGATGACACCTCCAGGCACTGACTCCCCCCTAGAGCTGCGCTACTCTCTCCTACCTGTTGCCGTTGCTTTCCCCACCAGATACTGCTGCTGGTACCTCAAGCTAGCTCTCGCTCTCCAGGAAAGGGGGTCCTGTGGAATGGATACAGATAGTGTAACACAATATAGGCACACACACCCAGCCCCCAATGAGGCTAGGCCTCACCGTGAGGCCCCGTGGCCCCCCCACCAGGCCCCGCCCCCCCCCACTGCTAGGTCTCACCTCACCACGAGGCTAGGCCCCTCCCTCCCCTGCAGGCCTCACACCACCAGGCCTGGCCAGCAGCCGCCCCAACCGCCACCACTAGGCCCCCCCAAATGCCAGGCCTCACACCATGAGGGAGACCAGGCCTCACACCACAAGGGAGGCCAGACCTCACACCACGAGGCCCCATGCCCCCCCCCGGCCGCTAGGCCTCACCATGAGGCTAGGCCTCAGCGTGAAGCCCTCCCCGCCCAGCCACTCCACCACCAGGCACAGCAAGTAACAAAACTCATTGGCCTCCCCCTTCCCAACACCTTCTGAGCTAGTCACTGTTCCTGACAGCAAGCGTTTCAGAAGGCTCCCTCTCCCAGCAGTTCCCAGCTCCCCAATCCATTGCCATTCTCCTCCTATTTCACCCATCCAACCCATTTACCTCCATATTATCATTTATTTAGATTATATTAGATAGATTTAGGTGTTATTTTTTGTTTTTACCCCTCCCTGTGTTCCCTGTGTTCAATCTTCCTTCCTCCCTCCCCCCTCCATTGAATCCTTTCCCTCTCCCTTTTATTCCATCCCTGATTATTCCCTTCCCCTGTTTTAAGTTTTGGATTTGTTTAGAGTAGGATTATTATTAGATCAAATCAAATATCTTTATTTGCGTAACCAATAGGTCCTTGCATACAACAAAGTATATATATTAAAGTGACATTCATAAGACACAGTTATTACTAGAATGATTTTCATTTCAGTTTTGTAGTGTACCCCTCCCTGTGTTCTTTGTGGTTCCCCCTGTGTAATATTGTATAGATAGAGTGATAGATAGATAGATCGATCGATCGATCGATAGATAGATAGATATACATAGTAGTTAGCTTAGTTATAGTGATAGATAGAGATACAATGTGTTTGTAGGACAAGGCCTTTGTAGTTATTAGGATATTCCATTTAGTTCAATAGGTTTTAGAATAGTTAATAGCAGTTAGATTTAGTGTAGAGATAGATATATTAGATTAAAAATTTGAGTAAAATTTTTTTAAAAATAAAATCTTTGTGTGTGTTTGAGTTGGAAGACATGGAGAAGGGAAGTAGGAGAGACCAGTGTGCTGCCCATAAGACAGGCAATGGGGCATGTGGGAGAGGTGGTGGGGGCCGTGCCCGTGGAGTGGCAGCAGGCAGCAGCAGTCCAAGCACATCACCATGCCCAAATTCCACAGGCCTGCTTTAGGGCAACAGGCTTCAGTGGCTCAATGTCAACTCCTGGCAGTGCCCTCCACTGCCATGTGGGGCACTGGAAGGTCTGCAGTACATGAGGGTGTGGCTGTCTCTGCTGCAGCTTCAGGAGCAGGTGCTGCTGCTTCCAATGTTCCTCCAGGGCCACGAATGTCCCTCATTGTAGAGGCGATTCCCAGCAGTCCAGAGCTGGTGGATCCCACCCCGGCTACTAGAGGCAGGGCCCAATCCCCGGGCAATGGCAGTAGGGAGAGGAGTAGCAGCAGCAGTAGCAGCTATAGAGGGGGACACAGGGAGAGTACCAGCAGCATGGCGGGCACAGGCGGTCTAGCCTCAGGGTCCCAGTACTCCCCTTCATGGGACATCACTGTGATCACGGACAGTGAATCAGAGGCAGACACTAGTGCTGCAGAGGAGATGTCTGGATCTGAGGCGATGGCTGTCCCTCCTTCCAGAGCTGTGTCATCATCACCACCACCAGGTTCTGCCCCTCCCAACAGCGCTGGCAGCAGTGCATCACTCGAGGCGGGCTAGAAGTCAGGAGGGGCAAAAAAATCCTCCATCTGGGAACATTTTAAACTGGTGCGGGCAGATGATCCCAGAGAGGTGCAGTGCACTTTGTGCAATAAGCTGGTGAAGCTTGGGCAGGTGCTCACCAGCCTTAGGGACAACTGCAATGGCAAGGCACCTGAAGTCATGGCACAGTGCTCTGCTGCTAAGCGGGAAGGCAGGGGAAGTGGATCCAGCGGGTTCCCGACTGCAGAGGCCAGTTGCCCAGCTCCTTCAGCTGGCAAGCATCCTGCACCAACTGCTGCCTCTAACAGCAGGAGCAGGGGGGAATAACAGCAACAGGCGCCTCGTCAGCAGCGTCAGTCCACCATGGAGGAGCTGGGGTGGGGGCAGCTGCCAAGGCCATTGGCAGCAGGGCAGCATGGCTTTCAAAAGAAAGTCAAGCGCCTGTTGGCCGAAATGATTGTGCTGGATGGGCAGCCCTTCTAAATTGTAGAGGACAAGGGCTTCCAGCAGCTGATTGGGTTCCTGCCCCCCACCCCCCAGTTTAAGCTGCTGTCCCGCACCACCTTCAGTCAGACTGCGGTGCCGGACCTTTACAGGGCTTTGAAGGAGCGGCTGAGGGAACAGCTGGCAGGAGCTGGGAGGGGGGGGGGCATGGTCTACTTCACCACGGACCTGTGGTGCAGCAGGACACCCCTGGGAATGGTGGGAGTGGGAGAAGCCACCCCTCTCAGCCAGGCGGGTCTATCCCTGCCTCCAGCCCTAGCGGTAGCAGCAGCTATATGGTTTATTGGTGATTCCTAAGCGGATGCGCTTAGCGGTACCGGTCCCACAGCGTTCACATAGAGTGGCACCGGGTCTGACTCCGGCCTGCGCCTGGGCATGTGAGGGCACTACACCAGCTGCATTCCTGCTGTCTGTCTGTCATCACCTCTCCCACCCCTCTGTGTTGGCTGCTAATTGGGTTGGGTGTCTTCCTTGCCTCACGTCCCTGGTCTGTGTGTTGAATGCCCTCCTGTTTGTGTGCTCTGCTCAGTTCCAGCAGCTGCACTTTCCACAACCCAACCCTCACTTGTTCTCATTACAATGTTGTGGCCGCTGGCCAGTGGCCTTATCGCCTGTCCTTGGAGCTCCACCATCCCCTCCTGTCCCTCCAGGGCTTGCGGAGCGGAGCCCCCCTTTCCTTGCAGTTAGTATCAGGCGCGTGCTGCTGCTGGACCATGGCTGGATGCTGCTCTTCCCCAGGGCTTGCGGGCATAGCAACCCATAGCTGGAGCTTCCGTGAGACAATGGCTCTGTGTGACCTTTGGTATTCCCCAGTTGTGCAATTTCTCGCCAACTGCCTGGACAGCTGCACAGGTGCCTATGTGAGTCTGAGCTCTGGGCTCCGCTAGTTTGGATATGAGTTGAGCACCCGCAACTGCTGGCTGCATGCGGAGATGCTGGGCCTCCATCCCTTTCCCGATGGTCGCATCCCGGAGATGAGGTGCTCGCATGTGGTGTGGTCTGCGGCGGAGACGTGTCTGCTCTGTATGTGTGCAGCCTGTCCGCCTTCATGGCCTGTCTGGCGGAGGGGGGCCCTGCCCTGGCTGTGTCCTTCTTTGGATGTGTCCATGGGACCCGTGGGTACCAGCGGTCGTGTGGTGCGGCCTATCACCGCCTGTTGGAGCTGGGTCACCTTCCATGGCCCCCAGCTGCTGACTATGGCTTGCCGGAGCCCAACGCAGCGGAGCTGACAGTGCTGGCTGGTGTGTGATCCTGATCCGATGGGTAGACTGGTCGTTCTGGATCCCTTCGAGGCGTACTGCCTGGTTGCACACTACATGTCTGCGCTGGGATACTGTCGGGGCATGCTGCAGTGGCCCCACTACGTGTACCTGGCAGGCCACCTGGCCCCTGGCCCCTGGCCCCTTCTTGGCT
>QEPC01007384.1:2537337-2549478 GCA_003113815.1 Sphenodon punctatus | reverse complement strand
CCCCCCGGCCAAGAGAGTGATTTGATTTCAAACTTGTGCTCCAGTGCAGTAGGTTGGTTGGGAGGGACTGGGAAGGATGGAGTGGAACACATGAAGTCCCCTGCCTCCACAAAGTTAGAAACTACAATTGATTCCCCATCCCCTCCCCTTCCCTCCCCCCCGGCCGAGAGAGTGATTTGATTTCAAATTTGTGCTCCAGTGCAGTAGGTTGGTGGAACTTGGGCACCACCTCAAACTTGAACTTGACCCCCACCTCAAAGAGTTGCGGTCTCCTAGGTCCATGTCCAGCACCTGGTCGTCTAGGTCCAAGTTCAGCACCTTATACGCTACACATTTAGAGCTTTACAAAAGTCCTTCTCATGTTGCTCAGCAGTCAGCAACAGCAACTTCTGTAGCATAGTGGTTCACTGCTTATGTTCTGTATTTTTCATTCTGGTGGTTCTAATCTGCAGTGGCCCATTTTACTTTTATAAATTTTGTTTTTATCTTACACACTAAGATAAAATTATATTACTGCGTCCTATTCTCTCTCTGATCCAAGTTTAATTTATAGTTTACTTTATCAGACCTCTGTGCAGTAGCTAACTCTCAGCATTAGCTAGGTGTGTGCTGCTTAATCTGTCTCCCGCCTCTGGTGGATTGCTAGCAAATGCGCTGGTGGTGGGCGGCAACCGACAACAGAAAGGTAGAGGGGTGTGTGGTGCCATCCATGTCTAGCTGGCTGTCTGCAGCACCTACCTCTTTGTTATGTTAACAGAACACTAAACTCTGACTCAGCTGAGTTAATTGCATTAACTGGGTTTGGGAGCGATTGTGAACGTGAACTACCTGGCCCTCACTGCAAACTGTTAGGAAAATATAAGTCCCCTCCCCAACAACTCACCTTCCCTCCTCCCCCGTTGCTTTAAGTTGTTAGATTTGAAACTTAAACTGAATTTTTAAAACTTTAAATTCCCCCTCCCCTCCCCAAACTTGTTTAAAGTTGTTAACATTAAACAAGAATGATAACTCTTCGTCTCTAATGATTGTACGGAGGTGTCCTGCGCCGCCCGAGACCATCCCCTCCCATGCTCCGCCTCCCACCTTTATAGAAGCTCACTCTAGCTGGACGGACCGGCCCACCTCGCCCGTACTGGTCATTTAATTAGCAATGAATGCACACCAATAAGAACAGCCCTTCCCTGTGACTGACAGCTGACAGGCACAGCCATTTAACACAGGGAGGTGGACTTTATTTCACATTGGCCATGTGCTGCATGTTTTCATGTCAAATCTATCTCAATTCAAAACTGTCAGAATGGCTTTGCAGGGGTTTGCTTCACTCCTGGATGGACTTATTAGAATTGGTAAGTAAAATAATTTTTTGGAACACTCACTCTGTTCCAGGCTTTACATTAGTAGGGCTACTGTCATTAATAGTGCATTGATATGTTTTATTTTACAATCACATTACAGGGGAAATACTGGTGGACATAGCTTCTGCTATTTGGGCAACTGTGTGGGACACTGCAGATGCAGTCCACACCATGATCTCCAGACAGGAGAAAATTGGTAAGTATTTCTCTAAGCTCCATTGTTAGTTACTATTACCCTGTGAATAGTGTTCCCATAAAAAACTAACTTTGCTGCTGTTCAAGAATTCATACACTAACTGTATTCCATTTTTACAGAACAACAGCTGGATGCCCAGGTAGAATTGCTTGGAAAATTGAGGGATGACAATGCAGTCCTACGCCTTTCCATAGCGGAAGTACTACAGGAGGTGCGCGTTCAGCGTTGCTTTAGAGTTACTTCCCCATAGTTTTTAAAACAAATCAAACTTTAAATTTAAATACTGTTAATATTCCTAAAGATTATATTTTTATAAATATGTTTTTTAAAAATATTTTTTCTATTAAAGTTTGTTTATTACTTATGTTCCTTTTTGCTCATTATTTTGGTGTCTGTCCTGTTGCTCACAACACATACCAGTGAAGTGACCAAACTCACAAGTGACATAACTACTTAATTGTGCGATTGAATTACCCTTTAAAAAAAAAAAAGTTAATACCCCGTGCAAATTAGTTTCATTTAGTGTCCCCTCCCCTACATGACATTTACTCTAGTCTCAAGAGACATTCTTGTGAGCGTGAATAACTGGTCGCTTATTTTTTCGTTGCAACAACACTCATGATTTTATAAACTTCTATCATATCCCCCTCCCCTCTCAGATGTGTGCCTCAATCTCTTCTCAAATGTAATGAGTCCAAACCAATTGAGTTTCTCTTCAAATGTGGAGCCACTCCACAACATTGATTTTTAATAGTTAATTTATAAGCTTATTTTCAAATCCCTCACAGCAGCCAGACAACAGTAAAGATGGGCTACTTTTTAAAGCAAAAAACTAGAAGCTACAGAATGCACTGTTATCACAGCTGCATTATGATTGTCTTACCTTTGCCATAGGCCTTTGCCAGACCGCCCCACCCACCACTACCACCCACCACCCCCTTCTGTGTTTAGATTTATTTTATTAATATATACCATGTGTCCAGTGTAATATATACCATGTGTCCAGTGATTGAAAGATGATAAAGCACATATAGGAATGAAGACCAAATTATTTTTATTCAATGTAGGTATTAATGTACTACAGGTTGGTAGCTGTGGCAATCAATTTGGTTGGAAATCCAATTTGTTTTATTCTCCAGATGAAGGCGAAACCAACGATGCACATCTTATAAAAAACCCACTACTGGTTTGTGGGAAAAAAATGATTGTGCTTGGAAAATTCCTTCATGACTCCATATGAAAATGGCAATCGGATCAGTACTCGATCCCTGAGAATACTGGCAGTGGCTACAAATCGACTGTCTAGCTGTTACGTGTTCCATCCTCTCATGAATTTATCCATGTTCCTGTAAAACAACATTTAAAAAAACACAATTATTATATAAACGTATGCTAGTGGTATGTGTACAATTATATGTACACAGCATCCATGGCTTTTGGAATCATTGCTGGGTGTGGTGCTATCCTGAAAAATAGATCCATGTTGCAGACTTCTGCAATCCGTTCATGCGACTTCTGCAAAGTGTGTGAGAAACTCAAAAAGACAGCACAAATCACTAAGCCAATGCATTCCATTCTATGCTACTTTCACATGGAGCCCCCCCGTGCGATTCCCAAGTCCAGTTTGCCTATGTGTCATTCCGTTGAGGCCATGACCGCACAGCATGCAAACTGTGTGTGAGAAACAGAAAAAGACAGCACATATTAATCACTGCTTGACTACACAAGCACTACACAATCAAAGACAGCAGAATCACTGACATTTCATTACAGCAACACAACCTTTGCTGCTCACAAATGGACACTGGCCAAGCTTACCTCCTCACTCAGTTCTCTTGTATACCTTCCGAGATTTTGTCTGGGTGGTCATAACCTTTTTTCTGTGATCCATTGCCTCTGCGGCTCATTATTTCCTCATCTGTGGCTTGCAGGAAATCCTTAGTAATTTTAGGTAGGAATGACCTGTTAATTTTAATTAATGTTAGGTGCTCGAGATTTAAACTGGAAAGACTAGTTCTTTTATTACCTAAAATTGCGCCCGCACAGCTGAATAAACGTTCTGATGGGACACTACTGGCGGAGTGTGATTGCCAAATGTAGAGTGCTGGCCAAGTCTCTTTTTTTTCAGCCCAGTAAATGAGTGGATCGTTATTCATGCCAACCACACCATCCGACGAAAGGTTCTACATGTCTGGTCCTACATGCCTTCGGCTGCAGCATGTGTTATTGGACAGTGACGATGGTGAAGCGGATCTACTCTTCTTGGCTGTCGAGTACAATTCTGTGCAAGGAGGCCATACTTTTCAAAATTTGACCAGATCGAAGAAGCCTCAGGCTGTTGAGCGGTATCTTCAGAAACGCTCTCAGTCTCTGTTTCATCCTCTTCAGATGCATCATGCGTGTTGCTGCCACGCTCTCCTACCATCTGTACGGCAATTTCTTCGCTTGTAGCGGTAGTGGATTCTCTCCCCTCCCCCCCCAAGACCTTCTTAGCCTTCTTGAAATGTTCGTCCAGAGCTGTTGCCGTCCGGTACAACGAATCTTCACCAATCTTCTCAACCTGGGTACTATGGTCAATAATTTCACCCAAGATAATGGCAAAACGTTTACCATCCACCTGATGGCAATCAAAGGAGGCAGCGATGTCTTTGATTTGGCTCCTTAATAATACCAGCGAGGCCAAGCTCTGGCTGAGTGTTGCATCGGCCTTGCTTATGAACTCAATCATGACCAGAAAGGGCTCCAGCAGAATAATGAGATTTTCTATTACATTCCACTGTCTGAGATTTATCTGCATATCTGAAGCTTCTTTTACAGACCTTGTGGCCACAGCACAGAAAGTCTTGATTGCATGTCTTTGCAAATGGAGTCTCTTCAGCATATGATATGTGGAGTTCCACCGCGTGCAGACATCGATAGGGAAGAAATGAGATGGAAGGTTTGTCTCCTGCTGTATCCTCCGTAGCTCACGGCGCAATGTGGCCGATCTTCGAAAGCATGCCACCAATTTATTTGCATGCTCTACTGTGTTCTTAATGAATGGATCCGCTTCGAGAAATGTCTTTGCCATGAGATACAGCGAATTGGCCAACCATCATACATTTTGGAAACCGGCCTCTGAAATGCCTTTCACTACATTTGCCCTGTTGTCTGAAGCAACACACCCAATGGAGAGACCAAGGGTCTGAAGCCACTGCTCTGTCAGTTCTAACAATTTTTGCCGGATGTTTTCGGCAGTGTGTGTCTCAGGAAAGTGCTCCAGAGCAAGTATGGCTTGCTGCCTCACCAGTCTATTCTTGGGGTTACGATGAATCCATTGGCCAGTAACGAACAGGTACTCCATGTGCTGCGCACTGGTCCACATGTCTGTTGTAAGGTGCACAGCATTGCCCTCGTAGTCAAGCATAGCATCTTATACTGCTTTGCATTATGCCTTGTAGAGTTTGGGAATAGTGTTTGTAGCAAAATAAAATCGTGACTACCTTCCATCATGGTGCCGTTCCCTCCATTAATTCGCGGAACCCCTCGTTCTCAACAAATGAGAAGGGAAGCATGTCGACTGCAAGCATCTTTGACACCAGTGCGAGGTAGTACTATGCAGCAGGGTGAGATGCTGGCCATTTCATTTGATTTTGCACAGATTCTGGCAATGTTGTCTGCATAGTCGTAGCACTAGCAGTACTTCTAGATGGATCGGTGCTTGTCGTTCTGCTGCAGTGTGTTCCACTAGAGGCACTGAGAACAGACTTGTGATATTGCTTCATGTGGCTATGCATGCCACTAGTACCGGGGTGGCTCTTACCTCCTTCTTTCACTTGTGTTATTTTCCTGAAGCAGTATTTGCACTGGACTACAAGTTTATTTTCGTCGCAGGCAGTGAAATGTTGTTTCCAGATGTCTGACCTTTGCGCTTTTCTTGCATCTGCATGGCTGTCGGTGGTTGGGGTGATTGTTCCTTGCTGTGACAACAATGAAACACTGTCGTCATTTGTTGATGTTGAGGGAGCCGGTGAACACGCAGGTGTAGAATTTCTATTAATGGTTGTGCTACGAGTCACTGGTGATGGACTGATGGCATTGGTTGCTGTTGCCGTGGTGCTGCGGTTGGAGCTGGTTGATTGACTTTTAAACAAACATCTGTTGAACATCGGAGCAATATTTTTCATTATTGTAGAGTGCTGCAAGGTCAAATCATTTCCTTGGCCTCGCTGTTCCACATTTCTTGGGTTGTCATCAATCCTGGCTCTTTTGCATGGTTGGCTTGCCAATTTCGATGCTGCATAACTCGGGGTGTATGTTGGATCGTCATACTTATAGTCATCGGCTTCATCGATGATGTCAACATCATCTGCGGTGACATCACTGTCTGAGTCGGCATCACAATGTGCAGCACTCACAGTGGTGTTGTCAGACACACCCAGTAGTACCGCCTCACTTTCCTGAGCATTTTCTATGTCTTCCACATCTCTCGCTGAAGTAGACAATAAGCACTGGGTGTTGTCACATCGGTGCGTTACTGCCTCCTGCATGCTTTTTTGAGATTTGTCAGGTGTGCATTCGATTTCGAGCAGAAGCATTTTATCATTTTGCTGTGACAATTGGCTTTCTATAGCGTTGTTTGATTCTAATGATGATTGTTCTACCTCGGACGGTGTGCATCTCGCAAGGTATTCCCGCAGTGCATCCTGCAAAGAAAGAAAGTAACAGCGTTTAGAACTGCCAGGCTGCAGCAATGATATTTTTGCTGGTGAAATATGCATTGATAGCAGCGGCTGAGACAATTCCGCAACATCAGACTACTGAGGGGACTTTGGTCGCAACACAAGAGGAGGCTGTGAGTGTGTGCTGCATGAAGCAACAGCTGGAGCATCCAGAAAAGATTGCGGTAATTGTGGTGGGCGAGACTTGGAGTGCTGCTTCTTCTGATGGTTCTGTCTCCTGTACCCTTTTTTCCCATTCCTAAGCGACAATCTAGGGCTCGGACAGTGACTTCTATTGCGCAACTTAGTAGAGGAATCATCACGTTTCTGCTTTGCAGAATCGTATGCCATTTCTTCTTTTCTTCAACAGAAATAAATTGAGAAAAAATGAGTGTATTTACAAAAGTTTCCAGGGCTTTTAAATGTACATTTATTTCTCAATATTTTGTAAGTTAAAACATGGTCTTACATCAGTATGCATTCCTAAAAACACACGTCACAATACATTTTGTAATATCGCAGACCTAATGTTACTATAGAAAATAGACATGCCAGATTGTGAAAGATGTACACCATCGTCCAAAAAACATATTGCTATCAGTGCCTACAATGTTCCTATGCCAGACTGAAAGCATGTCAATGGTACAGCCTTTTTCTCTCCTACTTGAGGACACCAGAAGCAGAGGGGATTAGAACGCATGACCTCCTGAGTAAGGAGTCTTATTGGTAGACCACCAAGCCAGGGTTTTGGTTCTCAAGAAGGTAAAGGCCTGGGCCCCAAGAAAAGAGTTGCTTATGCCCAGTATGCCCACAGAGCATACCGGGAACTTCGGTGGTATCTGCGTTCTATCAATTCCATTTGCCCAAGGCCCTTTTTATTTGTTGTCAACAGTAGCATACTAGGAGTTTGGAGAGTATGTGCGTTCTATTGATTGTGTTTGCAGAGGCTGTGACATGTGGCCCTTTTTATTTGCTCTTGATGGTAGCACACAGAGCATACTGGGTGGTATCTGTGCTTTATTGAGTCTGTTTACACAAGGCCCAACATGTGGCCCTTTTTATTCGCCCTTGACGGTAGCACACGGAACATACTGGAAACTTGTGTGGTATCTGCGTTCTATCGATTGTGTTTGCACAAGCCCCAAAACTGGGATTAGAACCCACCATCTTTGGGTTCCTGAGTAAGAAGCCTTGCCTTTAGGTCACCAAGCCCTTATTCTTACTGATTTTGATTTTTGTCCTTAAATAGGTTAAAGAAGGGTGTTTGGACTCCAGGATCAGGGCCCTACAAACAGAAATGGATGTGATCCTTCCAAGGCAAGCACCAATATTCCCCCCCCCAAAGATACAGCCTTTTTCTTTCTTACTTGATAACACAGGCAGCAGAGGGGATTAGAACCCATGATTTCTAGCATCCTGAGTAAGGTGTTTTACCGCTAGACAATCAAGCCCTGCTTATGGCAAGGTCTGTTTTGGGTCCTCAAGAAGGTAAAGGCCTCAGCCTCTAGAAAACAATTGTCTACTCCGAAATGTGGAGACTGAAATTTTGGGGCATCACCACCATTTCAATAAAACTTTTCTAAAGGTACAGCCTTTTTCTCTCCTACTTGATGACGCTAGCAGCAGAGGGGATTAGAACCCATGACCTCTGGTGTCCTGAGCAAAAAATCTTAGTGCTAGACCACTGAGTGCTGATTTTTGTCCTTAAGTAGGTTAAAGAAGGGTGTTTGGACTCCAGGATCAGGGCCCCACGCACAGAAATGGATGCGACCCTTCCAAGGCAAGCACCAAATTTTTTTCCCCTAAAGGACCTCTGGCATCCTGAGTAAGGAGTCTTACCGCTAGACAACCAAGCCCTGCTTATGGCAAGGTCTGTTTTGGGTCCTCAAGAAGGTAAAGGCCTCAGCCCCTAGAAAACAATTGTCTTTTTCTCTCCTACTTGATGACACTAGCAGCAGAGGGGATTAGAACAGAAAAAGGTCTATTTTTGGTCCTCAAGAAGGTAAAGGCCTCGGCCCCTAGAAAACAATTGTCTACACCCAAGTGCGGAGACTGAAATTTTGGGGCATCACTACCTTTTCAATTCAAGAAAATATTTCTAAAGGTACAGTATTTTTCTCTCCTACTTGACTCCAGCAGCACAGGGGATTAGAACCTATGGTGTCCTAAGCAAGGAGTTTGTCCTCTAGACCACCAAACGCTGCTTCTTACAGAGTGGGGTTTTGGTCCTCAAGAAGGGAAAGGCCTGGGCCCCAAGAAAAGAGTTGCTTATGCCCAGCGTGGCCACAGAGCATACTGGGTGCACTTTGGTCATATCTGCGTTCTATTGATTATGTTTGTCCAAGGCCCTTTTTATTTGCTCTTGAAAGTAGCACACTAGGAGTTTGGATAGTATGTGGGTTCTATCAATTGTGTTCACACAAGCCCTGACATGTGGTGCTTTTTATTTACACTTGATGGCAGCACACAGAGCACTTGGGTGGTATCAGTGCTCTGTTGATACAAGGCCTGACACGTGCCCCCTTTTATTCACCCCTTAATGGTAGCACACAGAGCATACTGGGAACTCGTGTGACATCTGTGTTTTATTGATTGTGTTTGCATAAAACCCAATACTGGGATTAGAACCCACCGTCTCTGGGTTCCTGAACAAGGAGCCTCGTCTCTAGGCTGCCAGACGCTGTTCCGTGCTGATTTTGATTTTTGTCTTTAAGTAGATAAAAAAGGGTGTTTGGACTCCAGGATCAGGGCTCTATGCACAGGACTGGATGTGATCCTTCCAAGGCAAGCACCAAAGTTTTATTTTAGAGGTAAGCCTTTGTTTTTCCTACTCGATGACAGCAGCAGCACAGAGGATTAGAAGCCATGACCTTTGGCTTTCTGAGCAAGGGGTTATTTCACTAGGTTGCCCAGCACTACTGCTTGCAAAGTGTGATTTTTGTCCTTAAGTAGGAAAAGAAGGGCGTTCGGACTCCAGATTCAGGGGCCCATGCACTGGAATGGACACAACCCTTCCACGGCAAGCACCAACAAAAAATTTCTAAAGGTACATCCTTTTTTTCTCTCTACTTGATGACAGCAGCAGCATAAGGAGCTAGAACCCATGACCTTTGGTTTCCTGAGAACAGAGATTTTCCACCAGACCACCAAGCGCTACTTCTTGCAGAATGTGAATTTTGTCCTTAAGTAGGTAAAGAAGGGTGTTTGGACTCAGGCAGAAGCCTTTACCTTCTTGAGGACCAAAACCCTAATTTACTGTAAATAGGGCTTAGTGGTCTAGAGGAAAAACCCTTTCCTCAGCAAGCCACACATCATGGGTTCTAATCCCCTGTACTGTTGCTGTCATCAAGAAGAGACCAAAAAAACTGCTCTTTTAGGAGATTTTTGTTGGTGCTTCCCATGGAAGGTTCATGTCCATTCCTGTGCGTGGGGCCCCAATTCTGGAGTCCGAACACCCTTCTTTACCTACTTAAGGCCAAAAATCATGGTGTGCCAGGAGCAGGGCTTGGCAGCCTAGAGGCGAGGCTCCTTGCTCAGGAAGCCAGAGGTGGTGAATTTTAATCCCCTGCATCTGGACTTGTGCAAACAGAATCAATAGAACGCACATACTACCCAAGTTCTCCATGTGCTACCGTCGAGGGCAAATAAAAAGGGCCTTGGGCGAATAGAACTGATAGAACACACATAATATCCAAGTTCCCAGTATGCTCTGTGTGCTACCATCGAGGGTGAATGAAAAGGGTCTTGGGCAGGTCTTCTGAGAACAGCATTGATTGAACGCATATAACAAATGTTTGTACATATGTCAAGTACAATGGGAGGAACTTGAATTGAAATTGTGGCTGATACCCCAAAATTCAAATCTACGCACTTGGGCATAAACAACTCTTTCCTAGGGGCCCAGGCCTTTACCTTCTTGAGGATCAAAACCGTGGCTTGCAGGAAACAGGGCTTTGTGGTCTAGAGAAAAGAATCCTTGCTAAGGAAACCAAAGGTCAGGCATTCCCATCCCTGTGTTGCTTCTGTCTTCAAATATGAAACAAAAACCCTGTATTTTTAGAAAATTATTGTTGGTGCTTGCCATGGAAGGTTTGCATCCATTTTTGTGCTTGGGGCCCCGATACTGGAGTCCAAACACCCTTTTTACCTACTTAAGGACAAAAATCAGAGTCTGCACAGAGCAGGGCTTGGTGGCCTATAGGTGAAGCGCCTTGCTCTGGAAGCCAGAGATGGTGGGTTCTAATTCCCTGTGTTGGGGTTTGTGTGCACAGAATCAATAGACTGTGTATACTACCCAAGTCCTTAGTATGCTTCATGTGCTACCATTGAGGGCAAATGAAAAAGGCCTCAGGCAGGCCTTCTGAAAACAGCAGCAACAGAATGCATATAACAAGCATATTTAAAGTACAATGGGAGAAACTTGAATTGAAATGGTGACTGATGCCCTAAAATTCAAATCTACATACTTGGACATAAGCAATTCTTTTCTTGGGGCCCAGGCCTATACCTTCTTGAGGACCAAAGCCCTAACTTGCAGGAAACAGGGCTTGGCATACTCCTGGCTCAGGAAGCCAAAGCCCCTGTGCTTCTGCTGTCATCGATTAGGAGACAAAAGGGCTGTACCTTTAGGAAAATATTTGTTGGTGCTTGTCGTGGAAGGTTCACGTCCATTCCTGTGCATGGGGCCCTGATTCTGGGATTCGAGCACCATGGCCTGGCAGCATTGTGCCAGGCCTGTAATTCCGAGGGCGGTCAAGGGCCCTCAGAGGGGGAGGGGGGATCGCTGGTATGAAAGGTATGTCGTACAGGTGGCTTGGATCCGGGATTGGTCAGAGCCTGCTTGTGGAATGTAGCTGGATGGCGACACCGCTTGAATCAAGAGGAATTCTTTTTATATCTTCGAAATTTCCATTTAATATTTGCCCAAGAAACCTGGGAGACACAGCCTATAGAATTAGTCAATTATCGGGCCTACAGTGTCCCAGCTGACTTGTCCCAGCATGGAGGCAGAGCAAGAGGGGGGTTGGTCTGCCTAGCGGTGGACATACTGGAGCTACAAATCACCCCTTTAAAGGGGAGCCCACATATGGTACAAGGATTGGTAATTCAGTTGGGTCGAGACTTGATTGTCTTTATTAATGCTTATATTCCACCTACAAATGCAGGGTCTTTTGATAAGCGAATATGGGACATATTACAGGCTTTTATGGAGGATGTTTTTCTGGCGTACCCACAGGCCCACGTAATTTTATTAGGGGATTTCAATGCTAGAATAGGAACAGCAGATCAGGAGCTGCTTCCGTATGTGGAGATAGACATCCAGCCTAGACACTCTCTCTTAAGTACCAGGGTCTCAAAGGACCTGAAGATAAATTCTTCCGGTATTCGGCTGGCTAAGCTTGTACAGGCCTTTTCACTATGCATTTTGAATGGTTCGGGTTACCAGGACCAGGAAGGTGAGTTCACTTTCCTCGGCCATCAAGTGTCTAGCACGATGGATTATGTTATAGTTACCCCAAGCCTGGTTAATAAAATTCAGACTTTTAGGGTTGACATTCCTATTAGTGATCACCTCCCGTTGGCTTTCTCCATCGGCCTGGGAGCGGGTGACTGGGGGAATATTGTGCAGGTGTTACGATTTGATTGTATGCCATATACTATGAGAATTAATATACTGGAACCAATGACCATATTTGAAAATGCATATAACTATTGTACCAAAGCTCTAAATTAACTGAACTGATCCAGTAGGCAGGATCTCTAGAAATAGCCAGGTAGGCTGTGTGGAAAATAATCTCACATGACTTTCACAAACTCCCAACCACATCATCATGTCTTGCAAGACCAGTGATTTACATCATATTGCTGACCAACCGCACCCAGCCTGGAA
>QEPC01007384.1:2511357-2527960 GCA_003113815.1 Sphenodon punctatus | reverse complement strand
GTAAAAATAGCATGTGAGGAGCCACTCGAAGAAGAACAGAAGGTTGCTACCTTGTAAATAAGGTTCTTTGAGATGGCTCCCAACATTCTCACAACACCCACCCTTCTAGCCTTGCATGGAATTTTTTCCTTATATTTCTAGAAAGGGTTGGAAGGAACTGTCATTCTGAGGGGGGAGAGCACTTTTTATACTACAGGAGCTTGAGACCATCATGTGGCTATTATTTGAATAGGGTGAGTGTGCACAATCCAGTTATGAGAATGTTAGGTGCCATCTCGAAGAACCTTCTTTACAAGGTAGCAACCTTCTGATCAGCACGTGGACAGGAGCTGTTTGTAAACAAACAGATTTATCTACCAGTCTGATCAGTTGTCCCAGCTGCTGCTGCTGCAGTGCTACAGGAGGGAGAGGCAGGTGAGGGATCGGGTCCCCATGCCTGGGGCTGGCCCTGGGGGACAGACAGCGATGGGTGGGGGCAAGCTTTCTACCCTCCCTAAGGAAAGGCTCCCTCCGGCAGAGGCAGGCAATGAGAACTAAGCAGCCCCATCCGGGCTGCCTGACTGGTCTCAACATGCTCCCCCTTTCCATGGGGCAGACAACAGGTTGGGGGGGGCGAGCTTGCTACCTTCCCCCTCCCTAAGGAAAGGCTGGCTCCCTCCATTAGAGGCAGTGAGCACTGAGCAGCCCCGACCCGGATGCCTGATCTCACTCTCCCCACAGGGCAGACAGCATCGGGTGCCAGAGGAGGCGGAGGCATGGAGCGGAGGGGAGGAGAAGGCGGGCATGTGCCAGACAGCAGGGCCATAGGGGGAAAAAACCCAAGATGGGACAGGCAGCAGGGCAGCAGACTTTGCTACCAATGGGGGGGTGGGGAAACATTTTTTAAAATGGCTGTGTCCCAACTCCCTCTCCAACCCACAGCAGTGGTGCTGAGGGGCTCCCTTCCTCTAAGGCTGCCACAGGGCCATGTGCCTGGGCACCAGTGGCACATGCCTCGGGCTGGACCTGGGTGCCAGCTGCAGTTACTGTGCCTGGGCAATCCAATGTCTGCTGCTGCTGCACATCAGTCATTTGCTCCTCAATCTTGTAGACAGGCATAGCTCAGATGAGTGCCCCAGTGGGCAGGGGTGGGTGTCCATGACCTTCATCACCAGGCAAGGCTTTCCCAAATTGAAATAGAGCTTCTTGAGCTCAGTTGAGTAGGATGCCAGCCTGCAATGCCTGGCCAAGTAGGGGTGCCAGCCACTCCAGTCCCAGGACTCACCGTCAGGGTTCATTCCACTTCATCTAGAAGCTACCACTCCAGCCCCAGGACCCACCATCATGGTTCTGTGTCTGTCATTCCACTCATGGGGAACTGTCCATCCACGTCATCTAGAAACTGCCACTCTAGTCCCAGGACCCACTGTCAGGGTTCTGGGGCTGTCATTCCACTGACAAGGAGCCGTCATTCCACTTCATCTAGAAGCTGCCACTCTAGTCCCAAGACCCACCACCAGGGTTCTGGGGCCTATGTTCCAGGCAGGGAGGGCTGTCATTCCACTTCGTTGTCTGCAACTCCCCCTACTGATGCCTGGCAGCCTGCAACACCTGACCAAGCAGGGGTGCCAGCCACCAAGCCCTGTCTGGACCTCTGCCACTGCTCCACTGATGCCAGCCTGCAATGCCTGGCCAAGTAGGGGTGCCAGCCACTAAGTCCTGGCCAGGCCTCTGCTGCCGCTCCACTAATGCCAGCCTGCAATGCCCTGCCCCCTATGGGTGCCAGCCACCAATCCCCAAGCCTTCTCAGCCTCTGCTGCTGCTGCCGCTGGGTCTCAGATGGCCAGCCCTGGTGCCATGGGCACCCCCAGGGGCCAAGCGCAGAGCCTGCCTGCCCTGGCAACCTGGGGTGCCAAGCACCAAGCCTTCCCGGTCTCTGCTGTTGCTGCTGCTGGGTTGCTGACATCCTATGTGTATAGTTTATGGCTCACTGTACACTTGGAAGTTGATATACAATATGATCATCCAAATATATATATATTTTTCTTTTAATAATATTAGATGTGTATTTTATTTGAGTGACTTGTTATTATGAACTAGAAGAGATATATATATCATAAAAAGACTCTAGCATGAAGATTATGGGAAGATAAACTTCATGAGTCAACACTGGACTTTTGAACCATCTATGAGCTCAAGGTGGTATTGCTGGAAGAAGTTGGATGCATATTGCAAATTGATAGCTTGCAGGAAGGTACTGCAGCTTTAAAATGAAGTATTTGATAATATACATGTGGTGCTGAGAGCCCAGATGAAGAGGATTACTATATCAGTGCAGGAGGCATGGGGGTTGAGCATTAGAGCATTTTGACCTTCAGAGTTAGCACTCTGCCTGGGTTTCAGTGGCTATAATTGGCATTAGCTTCAAACATTATGGTATGAGAAGAGGGGGGAAATAACTGTAAGTCAATATTTATGTTTAATTTGGTGGCATGAGGCACTTTTAAAGTGTATTTTATTATGGAGTTTGAGCCTGTAATATGCCTATTGCTTTTTCTGTTCTGGCAATGGACAAGGAGGTTCATTCATTGCTCCCCCTAAGCCAGTCTGTGCACATGATTCAGCAAGTGGGGTTTGCAGTACTAAAAGGGATAAAAGTGAGGATTTTCCTGCTGTAAAAGTATGTAAAAGTTATTGAATCAATTTAGCATGATGGCACATAGTCCATGTGACTATAATACAATACTTTTTTTTGTTCTTATTTTTTACAGAATTTTTTTACATATTAATGAGTAAGTCCCACTGAAGAAGGGGCTCATGCCTTGAAATGCATTTGGAATTGCTTTATTGTTACTGCTTTGGGGATTGTTCCATTGTGATTGCTCTATTGGTTTTATGTTAATTTTTGTGATTATTGAGTCATTATAATTAATGTACTTCTATAATTGTTTAGAATTTGATAATTGATTTGTTACATGAGCCAGTTCTTGATTATCATTTTTTATTGGGGATTTAATTATTTGAAATCAGTCTTCATTTGTGTGCATGGGGCTATGCTAGTTGTGTGTATATCTATCTATCTATCTATCTATATTCATTTTTAGCATTGTATTAAATAATTGTTCTTCTGTTTTTCTTGTGAGTGTGATTTGCATCTTAGCCTGTGGCTGAACAGAGGGAAATTTGCTGCTGGGGATCCCTACCCTGGTGGGGAGTTTTGTGTCTCTGACATCCAGCACTGGTGCCATGGGCACCCCCAGGGGCCAAGCACCGAGCCTGCCTGCCCAGGCAACCCAGGATGCCAAGCACCAAGCTGTCTCAGTCTCTGCTGCTGCTGGATCTCTGATGGTCTGCCATGCTGCCACAGGCCCCCCTGGGAGTCCCTGGAGTGTCCCAAGCCTCCTGGTGGCACCAAACTCCGCTGAATGTTTTTTGGGGGGGGTCCAAACTCTGCCAGACTGAACCCAGGGACCCAAACTAAGTTTTTAGTCTGAATGGCTGAACTCCATCCTGTTCGCACATCCCTACCCTGCATGTTCAGGTATTCTCTGGAAGGATTCCAGAGGGCAGCCAAATAAAATTGAAAGTGCTCCTTGAAATGGAAATCCCATGCTTCTGGGCCTGTGTGCTCAGAATTACAGGCTCTGCATGGTGCTAGGCACTGGCTGTCCTGTGAGTGACTGGGCTCTGGTGCTGGTGGGGGGGGAGCTCCCTGAGTCCCCTTTCCATAGCTACAAGCTACTTTGTGTGACCGCTGCAGGCATCTGTGGTGGGCAGGTATCCTTGTCCTTGACCCACCCTGCCCCCTGCCAAATTATCTAACAGCCAGGCAGTCAATTTCTGTAGAAATGCAAATGAATAGCATGCATTTGCACTGCTTACACTCTACACAGCAATAGTAGCTTGTAGATACAGTACTGTACCCAGTCTTGACTCTCTCTCTCTTGTCTTTCAAGCCTTGTGTGGTCACAGTGTAAAGAGTTTTCCTGAATTACTTAACCCATCTGTCTGTCAGATTTGGGAAGGAATGGAGGGGTGGGGGAGGAGGATGATTCATGGTGGGGACAGGGTGCAGGCAGCAGGCACCGTGACTGCATAGTGTCACACCAACCTGCATCCCAGATCAAACCTGGAGGGAGCTGAGAGAGGCTGTCAGACAGTCACAGCCTTTGGCTTTAGACTTTAACCCAGAACTCAGCTCCAGAGAGGGGACCCACATGGAAGGCAAGGCATCCCTAGTGGGAACAGGGGTGAAGCAAAAAGATCTTCCTCCCCATGATAAAAAAGTTCTAGTGGGAGCAGGGGTAGCACACATCATAATAGAGGGTAACACACATCATAATAGCCAGTGTGGTGTAGTGGATAAAGTGCTTTGGGATGGTGGACACCAGGCTTCAAATCCTGCTCCACCCTTTTTTGTCTCTCCAGTCCTCCCCACCTCCCACAAAAGCATTTTTTGTATCTTGTTTCTAAAAGGATCTCACATTTCTAAAATCACAATACTCTTAGGATATATCTCAAGATATGGGTTTAGGTAGCAGGGGGCAGCCCTAGTCAGCATAGTGTATCACACTAACCTGCATTCTGGAGGGGCTGAGACAAAAGGCTGGTAAGCACATAGGCAGCACACCTTTTGCCTTAAACCCAGACTTGAGCCAGTTCCAGAGAGATGACCCACAGGGCAGGCAAGGGAGCCCTAGTGGGAAGGGAACAGGGAGCACTAAGATCGTCTGCCACATGGTAGCGTACTAAAGATTTAGTGGGAGTAGGGGTAATACGTCCCGTAATAGCCAGTGGTGTAGTGGATAAAGTGCTATGCGATGGAAGACACCAGGGTTCAAATCCTGCTCCATTTTGTCTCTCCAGTCCCCCTCCCCTTCAAAGCCTTTTTTGTATCTCATTTCAAAAAAGATCTCACATTTCTAAAAGCACAGTACTCTTAGGCTATATCTCAAGATATGGGTTTAGGTGGCAGCACTGGCAGGCAGCCCTAGTGTGTCACACTAACCTGCATTCTGAAGGGGCTGAGACAGAGGCTGACAGCCAGGCAGGCACAGCACACAGTACCTTTTGCCTTAAACCTGGTCCCAGACAGACCTGAGCCACTTCCAGAGAGAGAACTGTCCCGGATGCAAGGGAAGGGATCCCTAGTGGGAAGGGAACAGGGGGGCACAGAGATCTTCCTCCCCATGGTACTAAAGATCTAGTGGGAGCAGCAGTAGAACAGCCAATGTGGTGTAGCGGGTAATGTGCTGCTGGTGTTGCTGGACTTCAGTTGCAATTGGCATTTACATTGCTACATTGTAAAAATTACATTCAGTTGCCACATTGTTTGCAAGTGCACATTGCAACCCGTACACTGTAGCAAGTGCAACACTGTCACAATATAAAAAATGTAGTTTTAGTATTTGGTACAGTGTAAATAATGATACTGTCACACGGACACTACTACTTGCTATAAAATGCAGCAGCAGCCACTGTGAATTGGAGTGTAGATTATTTGCACTTTATTTAGAGAGAAGGCGCCTCTCCCTGTCCCCCAAGCCTTCATCAGCTCTTATTGATTACTGATTAGCTGAATGGTTTGGCTTCTGCCCGCATCAGTAGCTCATATACACATACACACACACACGCATACGCACACGCACACTGCAGCCAAATAATGATCTGCTGCTGAACAAGTCACAGTGAAAGTGTGCACAGTGCAAGCATCAGTGTTTCAGGGCCCACGCACACACCCCGCCTACCCACTCAGTCATGTTCATGTCAGCTCACCTTCATTTTCATTTCATGCACTAATGCTTACTTTCCTGTAATCTGCATTGATGTACATTAATTTACCATCATTAATTCCAGCACTGCAGCTAAGTGGGCTCATTTTGGCTTCCTCCTCCTTGGATTTGATAGCGTCTAAAAAATCTGGAGCAGGTTTCTGTTGGCACTTCCGCCACTGGCGGCAGCCCACAATGGAAATGATACCAAAAACAAAATCTGAGTTATCACTCGAAATCGATACTGATAATGACGCCGATAACAAATAATGAAATTTCATTAATAACAATAAAGGAAATGACAGTTTTTAATAACAAAAAATGACATGAATGCCTGGTTCACACCCCTAGCTACAATTACTCCACATGAACATCCATAAACCTTGGGTGCCGATGTCACTATTTCAGGTGTCAATTCCTTCAAAGTCTGGGCTGCTCCAAACTGATAATACATAAGAAATGCACTGCCTGAAAAAGCAATAGAGTATGGGGTAGTGGAGTCCTTTGGAGTCACTTCTGCCATTATCAGCCATGCAATGATATCAAAGCTGCAGGGCACCAAGACCCAGGTACAGAATTCTCTGGATGCAGAGTAATATTGGGCAGCACTAAGCAGAGACTCCGTAGGTGACCAGTGTGTGCTCAGCATAAATGCCTTCAGTAGAAAATACAGGTAGGATGCAGAGAGTGTGGCAACTTCTGTCAGAGCTGAGGTGGAGTTGAAAGACTGGTACCCACATCTAATCTCCTTTATCTTCATTGGAGACACAGTAGCAGCAGTATTGACTAACAGAAATTTATTGACTCATTCTCAAAATTACATGACTAAATCCATTAATAAGCAGGTTGAAGAAGAGCAGTCAAAATAACCATGCCTGGAAACCTTGTTACTAGTACAAGGCAATAATATATCTTTCAAGATACATGGATACTTTACATTCCAGTATCCACTGCCATCTTGTTAAGATGGCCTTGATTCCCTTTAGATCCCCAATGGCAATTGTCTGTGGATATTCCATTTTTTAGGGGTGGTTCATCAGAGGGAATTCTGATTTCTTTCTTTTTTGCTTTGTTTTTAGGGAATTTATGGATTTAAATATGGATTTGTATTACAGATCCGTATTTAAATCAATTTAAAACTTTAAAATAATGCAAATATTACAAAAATAACTGGCCACAAAATGGCAACAGGACCATTCTGCACATATGCACCCTTTTCCAAAATAGCGCCATCAGCATCATCACCATTTTGAAAAAGGGCATCCAGACTGGAGTTAGAATCCAGATTCCTCCCCCATCCTTTGTTTTAATAATTAATAGTTAATCGTTAATAATTAAATACATAACTGTGCATGTGCAAAATGGCTGCTGCACTATTTCCCACATGCACACCCTTTTTCAAAATGGTGGTGGCAGTATTGCCGCCTTTTTGCAAAAGGCCGACCTGTCTACTACACATGTTCAGTTTTAAATGAAAATGGATGAAAGCAAATGACAATGTTTGCTTATTCATCCATTTTCATCCATTAGTTACTAAAATAAATGGGGCTCCATTAGTTTCAGTAAATAAAAAAAAGAAAATGAATTACACAACCTTTAAGAAAAATACAAAAAAATGATAGAAAATCACAAGTGCCAAACTTGACAACAGCAGAAGTGAAGATCTGGTGGAAAGTGAGGAAATACCAATGAACAAGCACTCCAACAATGAGCAAGTGCTCCCAGTGGTATGGGAACATTTGTTCTAGCCTCAGCTATAATCAAAGTATTGTTGCCATTGCTTGGTTGGTTTCTGCCACTGAGCATGTCCCAGACTGGCAGGAGCAGAACCTGAAAGAAAGAGAACTTCCTGTAAGGAAGGATTTCTCTCTCTCCTTCCTCTCCCTAGATAGTGATACCCTATAGAAGAGGGCAGAGGAGTTAGATCAGACTCCAGCTCTGAGTCAGAAAAGGTAGATCCTAATTGGCCATTTCTTGCTTGGAATGGAGGAAAGTGCTGCATCTGATCGGGAGGTGGAGCTGCATGGGCTGCTTTTGTGTCACTAAGGGTCTGAGAATAAAGTAGGGGTGTGCATGTCATTTTTGTTATTACAATAAAGATAATGAAAATTGTTGTTTTAATTATAGTTATTGCAATAATGAAAAAGAAAAATAATAATAATAACTAAAATAGAAACGAAAATAACATTTTGTTTTTGAAATAATGGGGAAAAATGAAAAACATATTTCTGGCTATATCTTTTTTGTTTCTTATTCAATTCTAATGAAACTGTGGGAGGTTGTACCTCCTATGGAGGACATTAGGTGTACCAATGTTTGAAATGTTTAGATAAAGATAACTGATTTTAGAGGCACTTGAATGTTGTGATTTTAAGAAAAGTTCCATGCACATTCATGGCTACAACTTCTTTATTTTTCATCCAGTTTGAATGAACCCTGTGAATATTATATCCATCCAAAGTTTAACACTCCTGCCAATTTCCCAAAAGACTGGATAAAGGGTCCTGATGGTATAAGACATTAACTTTAAAAGACATTTCCAGTTGTAACATTTTTATATTCCATCCTGTTTACAGGACATTTGGCAGAAATGTATCAAATACATTCCCTGTCATTTCTGGAAAATTACAGGGCAATTTGATAAAGGGACCCAATTTTATAAGCAATTGAAGTTGTCACCTTGAAGACCATTATTCAGATAAATAGCAGCACATGCAGTGTCAGTCACAGGCAGGCACTTGGCATGGCAGGGGGAGGGAGGCTGTATGAGGGAGGATGGAGAGCAACCCAAAAGACTGAGATACACATTCACTGGACAATTACTGCATGCTTCCAGCTTTACAGGACCAATCGGTGGTGGATTTGAGATGGGCATAGGGGGTGGCCCTGCAGTGGGCATAGAAGGGAAATAACTGGGACTTTAGGGATAGCATACCAGCAATCAGGAGACATAGTATGCATATCCAGGCTGGTCAATTATCATCACAATCACATCCTGCGGCACTATGACATAGGATATGAGAGAATCCCTATTGGCTAGATGGTTCTGACTTCCCAGTAACAAGTGGGGGAGTGATGTTGGGATTGTCACAGCACAGAATGAAGATATTTTGTTGACATTTCTGCTGGCCAATTGGAAATTGGAACTGGAATTGCTTGCAATTCCAGTTGAATTATGTTATTTTGCAAAAATGTGCATATACATTACTGGATGTAACTACTTTCCCCCCATCTAATGTGGATGAAACTTGTCAAGTTTATATCCCTCAACATTTTTACCAAATATACCAAATTTCATAAGGATTAGATAAAGGGTCCTGGTGGTATAAGTAATTAACTTATTAATGTATGTCTGACTGTAATGTCTTTGCAGTCCAACCAGTGTACATGAAATTTGGTAGGGCTGTATCTTACACCTTCAGGATTATTTCTGCCAAATATCAGGATGATGTAATAAATGGTTCCAATTTTATAAGCCTTCACAGCATATGCAGAGAATGAGTCTACGCCAGGGATTCTCTTACGTGTCACTGTGGAATAAGATCTGTTTGCGATGCCAATTGGAAAGCAGAAATGTCAACCAAATATCCTCATTCTGTGCTGTGACCACCCCACCTTCTCTCACCCACGTGTTACTGGGAATTTGGAAGCATCTGTTTAGGAAAGAGACAATAGAGATTCTCTTATGTCATCTGTCACAGTGCTGCAGGATGTGATTGTGATGCCCACTGTGTTTGGATTGGGTTTGTAAATTTGTGTGAGTCTTAACTGTTTGCTTAAACTGGAGATTTTGTTTTGGTAAATTTCCTTTGTTTTTTGCAGATGCAATGAATTTGTTTTCTGTTTTTACTGGTATTGTAGTGCTCTTCAGAAAATGCAATCTTCTGTGGGGTTTTCTCTGCTGCCACATTATAATGTTGAGCAGTTTAACCCTTTCGAGCAAGTTGAGCATAAGGCAATGATTCAAATTTCACCCAAAGAGGGTGTGTGTCCACAGCTGTGCAAGAAATGATTATAGGATGATTTAGTATATTATTGTGTATATCAGAGTGCTGGTATACTAGCACTGCTAGTATCTATACTAGTAGATTCTTTAAGTGTATCAGAATGCATTAGGATTTAAGTATATTAGCACTGGTAGTATAGAGCACCCCCTCCCCATTTACTCCTCCCCCCCTTCATCCCAGTCTGCTTGCAAGTACTCAACTCTGCAATTGTGCTAAGTCTGCCTGCACTAAAGATTTCCAGAATGAATACCAAGTCTCCAATATGCAGCTCACTGACGCTGTCCTAGGTGAGAGGTGAGTTCCTTAAGCAGCTCCATTAGATCCGTGATGCCAGAGTCTAGACATCACTTTGGGGACTTGGGGTAAGGTAAGGCTGTATTGTAGCCCCAACAGTTTTTAATTTATATGTAAATGATTGTATTCTTGCTTTTCATGATAAGGATGAGTTTATGGCCCCTAAAATTGTCTGGTAGCATGCCTCAATCTTAATGTATGTAGATGACACCATTTATCTGTCCTTAACCCATGTGGGAATGTGTAGATTGTTGAGAGCATTTAGCACACTATGTAAGGAGGAGGAACTCTTGATTAATTATGGCAAGATGAAGGTCTTGGTTTTCCCTTCTAATGCTGAAAGGTTTAACTGGTATTTAGGTGTCCATCAATTAGAGCAAGTAAAGTCCTTCAAATATCTTGGGATAGTTTTCTCCTCTACAGGAGTATGGGACCCACACATGAAATATGCAAGACAGGCTACTATCTCCTCTATGAATGCATTGCTCCATTTTTATAGGTTAAGATGTGGCTTGTTCGTTCTGCTTGCTCTGGAGATCTTTGAGAGCAAAGTAATAACACAGATTCTGTATGGTGCTCAAGTGTGGGGAGAAGCCTTTGTGACATCATTAGAGGCAATACAGACTGTTTTTCTTTGTGCTCTTGTTGGTGCCTCCTTGTCAGCTTCTGCGGCAGTGCTACAATTGGAAGTGGGGTTTCGATCTGTAGCCTCTCGAGTGATATTATCTGTTTTACTGTATTGGATCAAAATTGTGTATTCTCCTCCAGAGTCTTTACCAAGGCAATGTCTGTTGGAACATCTATCAATCTCTGGGTCTCAAAGCTGAGAGTCGTGGGATACAGTCATATTGTATTTAAGGAATTTAGGTTTTTCTATGGAGTTATTTCGGACTGTACCAAAATAAGAGACTATTCGTCTATTAAAATGGAGATCCAGAGATATATATCTTCAGAAGGCCAGGGCATGTGTAATTAAGTCTAGATCAGCTCCCTTCTTATAAGTATTGGATCCCTAGTCCAGCTGGAGCATGGTATCTGAGGGTACTGAGTAACAGATAGCAAAGAAGGGCATTCACGACCGTGTGAATACAGTGGAGCAAACAGCTGTTCTTGTGGCCAGATATGCAGGGGTGCCATATGAGCACAGACTGTGTATGTGGTGCTGAGCAAGTGGAGGACTCATTACCTGTTATTTTGTCCTCTTTATGCACCTGCCCACGAGAGATTGTATGTGACTTTATCCCTGTGGTATCCAGTTTCTCCAAAGCAACGTTTGTGTATTAAGCTTAATGATGCCAAAGACAATTTTACTAAGGCGGCAGCTTCTTTTGCAGTTTCGGTGGCTAGAACCCATGTACACTGTGTAAGCTAACCAGGGCTCCTGGTATATATAACATGCAGTCTTTTGTTCATGTTATTTGTATCCTTTTATATTTACAATTTTGTTCACACTGAGTTGTTGTCAGTATGGGTGAAGAGAGTATAAAAGAGCGTTGTGGATATGTAAGCATTTGTATCTGGTATAGATTTTACTTTGTGTGTCTTGTATGCTTCCCATGTACCTTTTTGTTTTTTTGTTTTTTTAAATGGCCTGCTGACTAATTCAATAAAGTATTCATTCACTTTGGGGGCCTCCCTCCCATGGCGTTTGTAATCCTTCTAAAGTGCTTTCTCCCTTCATGTTTTGCAGCTGAGCTGGTTCAGGGGGAGAGCATGGGGCTTTTTTTTTTGCAGGTCAGCGACTCTGATGAGCTGTCCCTGCTTTCCCCTGCTATCCATCGGAGTGTAACACAATCTCTGGGGTTTCCAAGACAATGGGTATTTTCAGACGTTACGGGCGGCCGGTTCACCACAGCGAACCACCAGGGGGGGTGAACAGCGCAACCACGCCCGGGGCTGGGAAAACGACCCAAACAGACGTGCCGGGAACGGGACCACGGGCCGGAACCGGGCCGCACCATTGCGGGCCGCGGCAGCACAACAGACGTGCAGCCGAACCCCCGCCGGGCGCTAAACCCCCACAAGGCACCGGGCAGGGGCGGGACACAGACATGGCCACCGAGGGCAAACGAAGCCACAAGGCACACAAGGGAACACCCACACAAGGGAAACGGGAAGGGAGGGGGGAAGAGCGAGAACAGGCTGACAGCCAGCACACACAGCGGACCCACAGCGGGGCACAATGCACGACCACACGCCTGGGCACACACACACACACACCAGGGAAAGGGCGGGAAGGGGGGGCAGGGGCACCCAGAGCACCCCACCTGGAACAACGGGAGGGATGGGGGGGCACCACCAAGGGGCAAGGCACAGCCAGCAGCAACCCCCACCCCCACTCCACCCCAGTCCAGTCCAAGGAGGCGCCCCCACAGGAACAGAGGCAGTCTCGGAGGGGGGGGCGGTCCCCCAGAACAAGGCCCGTGGGGGGCCCCCAAAGCACAGCGAGGCCGGCAGAGAGGGTCCAGGAGGAGGAGGAAGGGGGCCCCACAGTCAGAGGGGGGCACATGCAGGGCAACCAGGTCCGGTGATGCCCCTCCGCGGGTCCAGCGATGCTCCGGCAGCACCCACCTGGGCAAGGGTAACGGGACCTGGCAATGCAAGCACTTCCCTGCCCCCCAGCCAGCAGGATACAAGTGGGTGTTGCGTGATTTCCCCAGGGCAGCTACTTGAGTAAAGCCCCCATCTCCCCCCCCCCATTGAGGGTGATCTGCCCTGCTGCTGCTCTGATCGTCCCCTTTCTTATCACGTTGAGCTTCCTTTTAACCCTGGGGGTGCACTCTTTGGTTAGGGAAGACTAAAGTTTAGACTACGGGAGGTTGTAAGCTCCCCCATTGCCACAGCCCCTGGTAAGTGTTGGAGGCTTGGCCGGGGGGAGGATTTTGCTGGGGGTGATGTCTGGATCCGGTCACTGTTTCCTGCTGTGACTTGATCAGAAATGGTCCATTTCACTCCTTACCTGCAGTCTGCTACTCTTGTTTGTTTCACCTCCCATGATTTGTTTCAGTTCTATCTAGGTTATTTGCTGAGCGTAGTGATAGCTCAATATTTTTATGCTCTAGAGGCAGCTGAAATCTGGCCCTGCCATGCTCATGCTGTTTGTCAGTTTCAAAAGCTGCTTGTGCGGAACAGGATAGAACGCTGGGAGACTTTTCTTCCTCAATGTTCCACTTGTAGACTAACATGTATTTTTCATTTTATTCCCCCCCCCCCCAATAAAACCAACCACCAAATGTATCTAAAATAAACAAAAGCGAACATAGGACCACAGAGATGAATTACCTAACACGTCTCCGACATTTCAAACTGAAGAATAAACCAGAAACCTGTCCAATATAAAAGTCACTAAAATGTGAAAAAATGAACCCCCTCCCCAAACAAACTGCTATAAAATCTTTGTTTTTCAACTGATTTGCACCACACTTGGATAGAATCAACCCATTACCCAAGGGATCCTCAATGCCAAAAACTACAATGATGGGACAAAGCATGGCTAAATCCCAAACATTAGAATGTTCATCACTTAAAGCACAAAATATGGCTCACCTTAACTACAGAGGCACTTCGGCGGTTCTATAATATTACTATCCAATACTTTATTCTCTTCATTTCACTGTAACTTTCCTTATTTTCTTTCTTTTTCTCTTTGTGAGGAAAGAAATCTGTATACTTTCATTCTTTATTCATCAAATAAGTTGTATTTTATTTTACATTCTATATAAGTAAAGGTTTAGTAGTAACAAGCTCTTTGAAGTGTTTTTTTCTTTTAAAAAGAGGAACTGTATCTTGTTATCTCACTAAGCAGAAACTTCAAGGCTACTGGCATTGCTATATTAGACAGGGAAATAAATGCCCAAGTTTACAACAGGCATGAGCAAGCTTGTGAAGGGAATTACCTTGCCATGTGATCACATGATACAGGTAAATTAGAGATAGATAGTAGAGGGTTTATTGTAATCAAATAACATTCCTAGGTGCTTCCATCTGGTTCCGTTTGAGCCAGCGCTGTTCAGATTCTTCCCACCAAGGATCTCACAGTGACTCTAAATCAAAGGTGTGTGACTGAAAGTGACTACGGAAGCTGACGGGGAACAAAGTTTGGCACCAGATTCCAAACAGATGTCACAAAACATGGCACAGTAACTCCTCCCAGCTTGCAGGTTTGTGAAGGGTCACCAGGAAGTGGATTCTGGCCAAGATTATGAGTCAAGAGTGGAACCTGCTGGCTTGTTGATCACTACTGTGAGGCTGTGCCATGCAGGCAAAACTCCCTGATTCTCTGCAAGAAGAAAGTAGCATCCAGGTATCCTTGAGAATGATACTCACAGAGAACCTGCAGAGAAACAATCTTCAGTGTCATAACAAATAAACCTCAGCATAGAAATATAATGCTAACAAGAAACGTCTGTGGCAGGTACCTCATATTTAATGCTGCTTACCTGGAAACTGGGTGGAAACAAAGCATAGTACATCCTGCACAGGTTTTCTATGGAGAACTGGTAGTTAAATCCAATCAATTCCAGAGACAAAAACACGGCTGGACAGTCTCTTGGGCAGATGTCATAGTCTCCTGTGTAAGGGCATATTACGATCATGCCATTTGTATCAGGGCAAGGCTGCATTGCAGTACAACCTCCATCAACGTATCGCTGAAATCAATACACAGCAGTAGCATTCAGCCTGGGTAACATCCAAACTAAATGCCAGTCATTGCAAAACGGAGAGCTCCCTGTGTGAGTAACAAAGACCTGGGGGGTTTCAGTGCAGGCAAGGGTGGTGGGTCCATAATAGATTGAAGGGTGTGAGGGCTCCACACTAGAATGTAGTGCGGGGCCCTCTACCCAGGCAAATTCTATACACACACGCACGGCGTAGTCCACATGTATTTGGATGATCGACTGAATATCCCAGTGCATCTTTTTATGCCCTGCAATATTTGCATATTCATTAATTCATTTATTTCAGTTCAGTCACTTTGCTATTTTGTTGATTTCATTTCTGTAGTTTGGTCACTTTGTCTTTTAGTTTTGGGTACTTCTGTTTGCTTTCATTCAGTGTCATCACTCAACCGTGCAGCAGAGCTGTTGCCTTGTTACTAGGAGCGCAGTTGCTTCAATGAAGAAAACTGAAATTCTGAAAATGAAATGCCAAAATACTGAAGTGACCGAACCGAAATAAATGAAGCGGAGATGAAATGAATGGCATTTCCATCTCTGACTCACATGCTCAGTCCAAAACGATTGGACCAAATTTGTGGGAAACAAAATTTGTTTCAGCCCTAGAGTAGGCCCAGTTCCAGGTGAGGGGAAGGAAAGGGCTGAGAGGACACCTTACTGCCTCTACTCCCTCTACTGCCACTCCCCAAGAGGAGCCAGGGCCTGACAGAGCCAAGAAAGGGAGGAAGGAAAAGGGAGCAACCGTTCTCCCCCTGCTGATGGGGAAGGGGAGGGCAGGAATGAGAACATCATGGAATGGGGCTTATACCTTTCCCCTGGGATCCCTCCTTCACCCAATTCCTGGTTGCCCCTCCATGTGGATCCTTTGTTACCCTCTCATATAAAATGCAAGTTTAATTTGACCCCAAACAGAATGGCAGAAATCAGCAAGTTTGACTTTTTTTGTGTGGAGAATATTTACAAAATGACCTGGTATAACTGAGCCCCCATATATCCTGCAGAATCAGGCCCAGCATGGGGTCCAGGTCAGTCCTAGCAGGGATGTCGTGCTTCTGGGGCAGGCAGTAAGGTAATTACTTGCAAGCTCTGAAAGCGTTAATTGTGGAATTGCTGATGAGCCAATTGGACGGGGCTGAGTGTTCCCAGCTGGGCAAGGCAGGAAGCTGTTAGCCAGCTGAGGAGCACCAGCCATAAAGAGCTGAGCAAATGCACAGACTAGAGGCACCACAAGGGTCGGGCTCGAATCAGGACCAAAGAGAATTAGTCCGAGTGGTGGGAGCTTTGCTTTCATGGAGCAAGGCAAGGAAGGTGGAGAGCACAAAGGGGCTCAGAGAGACTGACCCAGTATCTGACCCTGGCTTTGACTCCCCTGCCCTCAGGGTGCTTGGAGCAGCGGCCAGGCCTTCAGCACCACCCCCTAAGCCTGCTTTTGGCTCAGCTACTCTTCCCATGAGTCCCTCCTAGCCTGCCCTCAGCCTCGCCCCTCTTGTTTATCTTCAGCCCTTCCCCACCTCCCAGCTGACTGGCAGGTTGCCAGCCAGCCAGCCTAAAAGGCATTCTGGTAGCACCAGGAAGCTGGGTGGAACAACACACCCCCACACCCTATTTCTAGTCTCATCCTCTTCATGTTCTGTCTCTTGTCTTGTCCTTGCTCCCCATGAGTTTTGTTCTTGTCTTGTGCCTTGTCTCTTCATTCATTCATTCATTCATTCATTCTCCTTCCTCACTGTCAATAATTATTGATGGAGTCACCATCCTGCCTGTCCCCCAAGCCCGTAGCCTAGGCTTCATCTTTGACTCACCCCTTTCTTTTAAACCCTACATTGACTCTGTTGCTAAATCCTGTCGCTTCTCCCTCCATAACATTGCTAAGATT
>QEPC01007384.1:2480647-2510722 GCA_003113815.1 Sphenodon punctatus | reverse complement strand
ACTGCACACATACACCCCAGGGTGTGGAGATGTAAAAGTGCCAGCTAAGTGCCTAGGAAGTTCTTGGAAAGTACTGGAAAGTGATGAGATGTGACAAAAATGAATAAATAATATTAATAATAATAATAACAATAATAATAATTCAATGTCAGGGTGTCTTACAAAAATATAATAGCTATATAAACATAAAACATATATAAACATATATAAAAATATAAAAAGCTATTTTTAAAAACAAACAAACAAACCCAAACCACCACCCACCAATCCTTTTCATAACCCCTCCACCCAATCCTATCCCAGCCCACCAAATGCTTGCCTTAACAAAAAAGCCTTACATCTCTCTACCAAAAGGTAAGCAGGCTTGGACGTAGGCAAATCTCCAAGGGGAGAGAGTTTCATAACTGTGGAGCAGCCACCAAGAACGCTTCTCTGAGTGCCCTTGTAAAAACCTCATGGGTAGTTGGTACTTTCAAGAGAGCACCCTCAGCCAACCTCAGAGGAATTATAGGTTAAAATCAGCACCTGGAATTGTACCTGGAAAGTTATTGTCAGCTAGTGAAGACTCCGGAGAACTGGTATAATGTGATCCCAGTGACAGAAGGCGGCTCACCACGTTCTGCACCAACTGCAGCTTCCAAACTGTCATCAAGAGCAGCCCCACGTAGAGATCACTACAATAGTGACTTGCTCCCCTACCTCCTCTGTGATTTACCTTCCATCTTTGGTCACCAGTCCAGCCTTGCTCCCAGCCCTGACCCCAAACCCTCACGTCCATCCACATCCAGGAGGTCCCTCTCTGTGTGACCGTATCACTTGGGTTGTGGCAGATAAGAGAGCCTGGGGGCTAGTGGCCTAGCAAGGGGCGTAACTGAACCAATAGTGGGTTTGCTTTTTCCATGTCTGGGATTGAGTGCTTGAGTTGGAGAACTAAAGCAACATATGGATTAAATGCCTGATTTTGTGACTCTGTCAATAGGGATGTGTGAACACCGGGGCGGGGGGTGAGGGGGGGTTGGTGTTCAGCCCATTCGGGGTTTGGCTGAACCAGAAACCATTTGGTTCAGCCTGTTGGGCCCGAACGGGTTCAGGGGGGCCGGACCCATTCGGGCAGGGCGGGCAGTTTTCCCTCTCCCCTCCAGGCTGTGCAGGTGGAAGGGGTGCCGGGGAGCACCTCCCTCCCCCACCCTGCCCAGCCTCATAAAAAAATTTTTTTTAACCCCCCCCATCCCAGGGATTGCCCTACCTGGTGGTACTAGGGCTCCGGCCCCA
The DNA here is from genome assembly GCA_003113815.1 of Sphenodon punctatus. Lineage (NCBI taxonomy): Eukaryota > Metazoa > Chordata > Lepidosauria > Sphenodontia > Sphenodontidae > Sphenodon > Sphenodon punctatus. Next base: position 2,509,450 of record QEPC01007384.1, on the reverse strand, counting down.
AGTGGCAGCGGCGGGTCCGGCAGCGGTGGCACTCCAGAGTGCGTCAGGCTGCTCCTAGACCTTCTGGGTCAAACTGGAAGGCCTAGTAGTGGTCTGAGGCACTCAAGAGCACCGTTGCTGCCAGACCTGAAGTCCAACCTACCTGGTGGTGCCGGGGCTCTGGTCTTGGGTTCGGCAGTGGCAGTGGTGCCTTCCCGGCACCTTCCCGGCACCTTTCCGGCACCACCAGGTAAGGCGATCCCTGGGGTGGGGTGGGTTTAAAATTTATTTTTTTTTACAAGGCTGGACAGGGTGGGGGGGGAGGTGCTCCCTGGCGCCCCTTCCACCCACGCAGCTGGGAGGAGGGAGGGAAAACCAGGTTTCCCTCCACTCGAACAGGTTTGGAACCCAAACTTTGTTCAGTTGGTTCGGGTGGGGGGAGGTTTGGATTTGGGGTGTTCGTGAACGGGCTGAACACCCTGAGTTCAGGCTGACCCCGAACCTACGAACTGCATTCGCACATCCCTATCTGTCAATTCGATGCTGCAGGGACTTATGTTCCAGTGGGGCTGAGTGTGCTGGTCACAAAACGTTTGTTTAGAGAATACCATTCCCTCAAAGCAGTATGTTTCCCAGAGACACTAATGCACCCTTCTCTCTGAGGTCAGAACTCTGCTTTTGTTGGTCAGGAGTGTTTCCCAAGGAGCACTCACCACTCCTCGGAAGGATGGAGGAATGATTCCAGCGACGTACGGAAGGAAGCAGGTGCAGAGCAATGCCTGTAAAGAAAGGTTATAGAAAATTGGATAAATTGTCTATTTAGATACACTGCCAGATGGTGAGGTTGAGAACCATATGCATTCTAAATCATAGGAGGTATATATGTGAGGGCCTGACTGAGGTCCAAATATTACTTTCTAACTTGAAATAATTTGAAAATGTGTTAATTCTGTTATTTATAGCAGTACAGGAGTGGGAGTGGAAGCAAGAATCAAGTTTTAGCCCTAGGTGGGAGCCTTAACTTAAAATTTCCATGTTTTTTGAGCACAAGTGAATTTGTAAGGGCCTTAATTCTTCTCTTAAATCAAAGCATTTTTGATCTAATAGCCTTAGCTCCCAGTGTTGCTAGAAAACAGGTATCAGAATTAATTGGTCTCAGGTTGGTATATTTCTAATACACCATTATAAAGCTGCAGTCAGTGTCACTGCTATATGGTTAAGATGACACTATCCCATTATTATAACCACAAATATTATAAGGATTATAAAATTAGGAACAGACTCTCTACACCCACCTCATCTCTTCAGCTGTCAATCTGGCAGCTAGAGGAACATGGAAACGAGCAACCTCTCCAGGTGACGGAGAGTGGACAGATAGAATCTGACACACTTTCACTATGAAAATCTCTCACTAAAAGACAGTTATGACAAATTCATTTGCTCCTGGCTACCTTGCTACCTACAACCTTCTAACATATAGGGACTCTAAGGTCTACTTCACATGTACAACTAAATCGGTTTAACAAGTCCTTAAATTGATTGTACTTCCGTATCGTTCACACATCAAGAGACAATATTCAGGAATAGGATGTGACGTAAGTACTCCAGAAAATTCAGGAGCACACAATCCCCTTTGCTTTCAAAACCAAAGTAACTTGCAGTATGATCCTTTTCCATGCATGGTTGAAAAACATGGTAGACAAATCCATCCCAGCAGACTCCGTTGCATGACACCTCTCCAAAAGCTCTATGGTTCTTGCAGCCATTTCCTGTCCCTTTTGCAGTAGCAGGAGGATCAGCGATATAGCTAGGCATTCACAAGCAGAATTGTGATCCCAGAAGTAAATAGAGTACTTTTGGGACCTTTTGGGGAACATCTGTAGTTCAGCAGCAGCTCAGCAAGCAGGGGCGGCTGGTGGAGAAGGGGCAGCAGGGCTCTGTCCTGCCTCCCACCAAATCATACCTGCCTCTCCCTCATTCCCCTCCCATCCACCCAACCCACAGCTGAGCTGGCTGATGATGATTAATTGGGCTGCAAGCGCATGCACAAAGACATTTCATCTGTGAGTGGGTTTAGGGGATGGTTGGGGGGAAAGGGTGGTCAAGGGGGACAGGTATTGTTTTTACTACACAAGTGCCGGGGGGGGGAGGGGTTGATCTGGCTGCCCTTTAAAGGCAAGGGGAGGAGTTGGATACAGTAGCTTAGCAGCTCCCTGCAGCTCCCAATGCAGGTAGCCCCTCCCCCCCAATTATGCAGCCTCGGGGTGGTGATCCAGGCCACCCTGATGCAAATGGCAGCCAGCAAAAGGGAGGAACGCATAGTGTCTGCCTGGCTGCTGCTGAGAGACACACTTCCCCAGAGATCAAACATAGCTTCTGGAATCTACAGCCAAGACAAGAATTGCTTCTAACTCTTCCTCCCTGCATCTTTTCCACCTCCTCTCCCCCATTTCTACCCCATCCTGCCTTCCCCTCCACCCCCATCCACCCTATTTCTATTCCTCCCTACCCTTTTATGCATCAACCCCCCCATTTATACTCCTCCTTCCCTCTCTTTCCCATCATTCGCCTCCCCATTTCTATGACTCCCCTAAACCCTGATTCCCCTACCCCATATTTCTGCCTCTCTCCCTGACTTCCTCCACCTCAGATCCCGAGGAGATGATAAGCAACACCCACTAAGACCTCCCAGCCAAGAAAGAGCAGAACCACTCAAGAGCAGTCCTGTCCACTCCAGCCAGGTCCCACGGGTGAGTCAACAACACCTCATGGTCAATGGTATCAAAAGCCGCTAAAATATATAATAAAATCAACAGGGTAGAGTTTCCCCGATCTAGCTCTAGGCGAAGGTCATTGACCAAGGTCACAAGCACAGTCTCCATACCATGCCCAGGACAGAAGAGAGACTGTGAAGGGTCCAGGAATCTGATAGCATCCAGATGCTCCTGAAGCTGATGAATCACCATCTGTTCCCTGAAAAGGGAAGGTTAGAGACAGGCCAGTAGCTGGCAGGGGAATCAATGTCCAATGATGGCTTCTTAAGTGGAGGCTAAACAATCACTGTCGTAAGGCAGCTCATCACTGTGTTCTCCCAAAGGGAGGAATTGATAATACCAGCCAGAAACAACCCCAATGTCTTCTGGCTGGCTTTCACAAGCCAGGATGGACATGGTTCTAATTCACAACTTGTGGCTTGCACAGCCCCCAGCACCTCCTCCGCATCGGTGGGCAACAACAACTGAAACTAATCCCCCCCAAAAGGACAAGGCTTGGTTTCCATAACCCCCAGCACTGACTCAGCACCAGAAATGGTTGCACCAAGGTTGTGGTGAATACGAGCGATTTTATCTGTGAAATAATCAATAAAAATATCACAGCAGGCACTAGACTCCTCCAGTTTCTGGTGGAGACAGGCTAGACTGACCAAACCCCTCACTACCCAGAAAAGTTCCGCTGGACATGACTTCGCAGATGCTATGATGACAGCGAAGAAGAAAACTTTCTTTGCTGCCCTACAGCCACTGCATAATCTTTCAAAAATGATCTATGCGACAAGCAGTCAGATTCCGCTCAAGTTCGGTGCTATGTGTTCTCTAACCACCTACCCGCCTGTTTCTTCCACCTTAGGCCCTCCATATACCAGGTGGGCCTGTGTTGACGCAGCAGTGGGACTGAATGCCAGTGGGAACCACCATGTCGATGGCCTCAGTCAAGGTGTTATTTATTTATTTATTTATTTATTTATCTATTTATTTACTCTTCATATTTCTTGGCTGCCCCCTCCTGCCACACCAGCTCGGGACAGCTCACAACATATCTAAAATATAAAAACAACATATAGCCCAAGGCAGAACCAATAAAAAAAATCCCCTACCCCCTACCCAGCCCCCCACCCATCCCCCTCGCCGAATGCCTAGTAATGATCTATAAAGCCCTATACGGCCTTGGCCCCTCTTACCTTAGGGACCGCCTCACCCTTCGTGCCCCGGAACGACTCCTGCGGTCTGCCGGGGGTGCCCGCTTGGAGGTCCCCCGTGTTAAGCGGGGGGCCACGATGAAGCGGGCGTTCTCGGTGGTAGGGCCGCGGCTGTGGAACTCCCTTCCGGAGGAAGCTCGCCTGGCCCCAAGCCTTTTGATATTTCGGCGTAACTGTAAGACCTGGCTGTTTGCCCAGGCCTTTGGGAGGGAGGGGGGGGTGATTTTTAATCCCCCACCTTATATATTTATTTATGATTGTACCACGCCCTGTTTTATTGAGATATTTTATATTTGTTTTAAATGTTTTTATACTGTTTTTATTGTTGTTAACCGCCCTGAGCTGCATGGCAGGATGGGGCGGTATAGAAATCTAGAAAATAAATAAATAAAATAAATAAGAACAGCTATGTTTTACATTGTCTATGGAAAGAGGGGAGGTCTGGGGCCAGGCGAACCTCTGTTGGGAGGGAATTCCACAGCCACAGTGCAGCCACCAAGAACGCTCCCCTCATTGTCTTCACCTGAGATACCCGGGGGACTCCAAGGGAGGCATCCCCGGCTGACTGCAGGAACTGAACCAGGGCCTGGGGTGTGAGGTGATCCTGCAGATAAATGGGGCCCAGGCCATTTAGGACTTTATAGGTAAAAAACAACACCTTGAATTGAGCCCGGAAGACTACAGGCAGCAAGTGCAGAGAATGAAACACTGGTGTAATGTACTCATGGTGACCCATCCCCGTAAGGAGACAGGCCACCATGTTCTGCACCAGCTACAGTCTCTGGACCATCACCAAGGGTAGCCCCATGTAGAGCTCATTGCAGTAATCCAGTCTTTAGGTGATGAAAGCATGTATGATGGTGGCCAGATCTGTGTCTGAGACATACAGCTGAAGCCGCCGCACCAGGTGTAATTGGCAAAATACTCCCCTTGCCATGGCCACCCCCTGAACATCCAGGCGGAGCTGTGAGTCAAGGAGCACCTCCAGACTACAAACCTGGGGAACCAATGGGGGGCAGACTCCATCAATAATGGGGCCGTCATCTCCACCGTCTTGCCTACCAACATCACCTCTGTCTTGTCATGATTCAGCCTCAGTCTGTTAGCCCTCATCCAGTCCCCCACATCCACTAGACACTGGGTAAACACTGAAACTGCCGGGTCTGGGTCAGTTGAAAAAGAGAGGTAAAGTTGAGTGTCATCAGCATATTGATGACACGTTACCCCAAACCCTCTAATGACCACGCCCACTGGCTGCATATGCACATTGAACAGGAGGGGGTACAAGTCAGAACCTTGTGGGACTCCACACATGAAATCCCGGCAAGGTCATCATCAAAGCGGTCCTTGAGGTCTGTGAGAAACTCCCCCAGAGAGTTCTGGTAACCAGTTGGATCCATGAGTCTCTGGGGGTGAACCAATCTAATCAGTCCAGCATCCCAGTGGTGCACCAGCACCCGAACCTCTAGGAGGTAAGTGTCCAACTACAACAAGGATGTTACCTCCACACCTCCAATCATAGGGCTTCTTGATTCCAGTCCAGTGTAGAAAATCAAATCCAGCATGTGTCCCCTCTCATGCGTCAGGCCCACTACCACCTGGGATAGGCCAATGGTTGCCATGGAGGACATGAACTCCTGCTCTGCTCCATAAAGACTGGCCTTGGAGTAGATACTGAAGTCCTCAAAAACAATAAGTATGGGTGACCACAACACCACCTATGAGACCAGCTCAGCTAGAGCTCAGCTAGAGCAGTCAGGGAAGCTGTGGTGCAGTGGGGTGTTCGGTACCCCAATAGGATTCCCAGTCAAATACTAAGAAGTTGACATTAAGTATAAAATGACAAATCATGGCAAATGCTTTTCCATCAGAAACTCTCATTTACGTGACATAGAAACGTACTGACTTTTCTGCTGTTTTTGCCATTTGTCATTATGTCATTATTTTTTTGCAAGTTGAATACAGCTGCTATAGGGCCGATCCCAAGCCTTACATGTACATGTACTGCACACATACACCCCAGGGTGTGGAGATGTAAAAGTGCCAGCTAAGTGCCTAGGAAGTTCTTGGAAAGTACTGGAAAGTGATGAGATGTGACAAAAATGAATAAATAATATTAATAATAATAATACATAATTAATGAAAAATGATGAAATATGCCAGAAAGTCATTAAATTTATGGGAAATTATGAAAAATCACAGGTGCTGATAACTATGGGTGTTAACATGCATGACTCTTGAGAAGCTGGGCCTGGGCCAGTGTCAGGGAGGGCCATATGTTTGTGGCCTGCCAGATGGGGACCAGATCATACCCCAGCCAGGTAGTAGCCAGGTGCGAAACGTGGGCTAGGTATGAGCTGGGCCCATGGTCTGCACCCAGCGCCTACCTGGCTGGCGCAGATCAGGTGAGAACGTCTGTTCTTGGCCCAGGCTCATCCCTGTGTGAGGGTTTGCCATGGCATCCAGACATGGCTGCCTGTATTTGGTAGCCATCAGTGCCTGCCACGGCGGGGGGCAGGGCAGCACCAGCAACATGGCTAACTGGTTGCACATTGCTCCTGCTCCACCTCCCCAGCCATGGGAGGCTTCTGGAACATTTGTTCCCAGGCCAGTGTTCCCAGTCATGAAAAGCCCTCCCCTCCCTTCCTCCCTCCCTCAGGTGGGACAGACGTCCCATGAGAATGTCAGTTTTCACACAATGGCAGAAGCATGGAATCACTGCAGACTGACGAAGTACTGACAAACGCTCGCAAGCGCTCCCAAAAGATCAATATTTCCCTTCAGAGTGGGGACACTGACTCTTATCTCAGCCTTATTTATTTATTTATTTATTTATTTATCTATTTATTTTCAAAACTTCTAACTCACCTCCTATTGCTATGTCCTTTTTTGTTTGTTTGCATATTTACAGAAACAGTTTCCATGCTCTGTTCCTTAATGGAGATTGTACATTTCTGTTCAGCATTTTGTTTTGACTTGTACTGTCAAATACCTATGAATCTGCCTGTTTCCTGATTTAATGAAAATGTTGAAGTTTTTGTTTATTGAAAAGCCTTTTGCCACTGGATATTTAGGTTCAATCCCACTGATGCGCACACAGTGTTGTATGGGACTGTACAGCATGGAAGGGCCATGTGACAGAGAATCTTGCTCGCCTGCTTCCCCCCTCCCAGCCAATTATCTACAGATCCAGCAGCACTGTAGCACACAGCCAAATTCACCAAAGAGAATGGAGAAAATGGCTGAAGCCACTTTTATTTTGCCGCGCCAGCCAATCAAAACTTGCCACCTGGCTTACCATTACTCAACTATCCCCTACCATATCCCACTTCTACCAAATATGGCAATAAGTTTCATTTCCAGAAGCAGCTCAGCTGTCGACCAGCCCCCCACGTGTGCAGAAGTTTCCAATGTTTTCTGAAGTTTTCCAAATAATAGCGTTGGTTTGGAATTCAGTCTTTTGGAACTAAATACTGTAATCTTTGCTGAATTCTGAAGTTTTCTGAAGACCGAGTTTCAGTCCTAATTTTTTAAAACAATAATTGGGTGCCACATTGCTTCTAGTTCTGCCTGCTGCTTGTTTGGCGCCATGAAGCCAGAAGGATCTCTCTGCCTGACTCCATTTCCCCTTGCCTGGTTTGCTCAAGTTACCAGTGTCTAGTACCAGTGCCATGCCAAAAGTATTTATTTATTTATTTATTTTCTAGGGATATTTTCAAATGTGACGGGGCCAATTGGCCCCGTCATGGAAACAACCCTTTGATTCCCTGCTGGGGCCACCGCGTCACGGGCTAACAGACACGGTGGCCAATCCCGGCGGGGAATCCGGGGAGGGGGCGGGGCTGTGTGGCACAACATGCGGCCGCACAATCCTGCCCCCCCCCCACGCTGCCCCGGCTGCCTGCCCACCAGGAGATGGGCGGGCGCCGCGGCCAATGTGGCCGCAGTGCCCGACCCCGCCCCCCAGCATTGACCATGGGCCGGAATCCCACTGTGGATTCCCCCCATCAGACGTTACGGAATCACTTTCACCCTGTGCAGATTCACTGTGGTTGACTGTGATCTCGTAACGTCTGAAAATACCCTAGGTTTTTACCCCGTCCCTCCTAAAATCAGCTCGGGGTGGCTTCCAACAATAAAATAATACATATAAAATATATATAACACAATTTAAAACGTATTAAAAATACAGTTCAAGGTATTAAAACAGGGCCTGGGAACACACTAAAAAACAATAAATAGGGTAGGAGAGATAAAACCCTCTAACCCCCCCTCGCCCCCTCCCCAAAGGTCTGGGCGAACAGCCAGGTTTTACAACTTCGCCGGAATGTCAACAGGCTTGGGGCCAGGCAAGCTTCCTCCGTAAGGAAGTTCCAAAGGTGCGGCCCGGCCACCGAGAATGCCTTCTCCATTGTGGCCCCACACTTAACGTGGGGGACCTCCAGGAAGGCACCCTCGGCAGACTGAAGGAGCTGCTCTGGGGCATGGAGGGTGAGGTGGTCCCTGAGGTACGAGGGGCCCAGACCATGAAGGGCCTTGTAGATCAACACCAAAACCTTGAACCTAGCTCGGCACGCTATTGGCAACCAGTGCAGAGTCCGGAGCACGGGTGTAATGTGCTCCCAACGACCCGTCCCCGAAAGGAGACGGGCCGCCACATTCTGCACTAGCTGCAGCCTCCGAACCAGGAACAAGGGAAGCCTCACGTAGAGCGCGTTGCAATTTAATGGTGTCCCAGGGGTGGGTGANCTTAACGTGGGGGACCTCCAGGAAGGCACCCTCGGCAGAAAGGAGACGGGCCGCCACATTCTGCACTAGCTGCAGCCTCCGAACCAGGAACAAGGGAAGCCTCACGTAGAGCGCGTTGCAATTTAATGGTGTCCCAGGGGTGGGTGAGTGGTGAATGTCTGGTTTCTTTCTTGTGGACATTATAATTGTCTGCTGGGTGGGCTGGCTGGCTTTTGGTGGGATTTTTATTTCTCCATGCAGTTGCACACTGTTTTGTCAGGTTGTGTGTGTTGTCTTCATTCTTTTTATCAAGGCTGTGGCTGCCACATGGCACAGCAGAGCCTAATTGTAAAGTGTAACTTCTACTGTTCTGCCAGCTGCTTGGCACCATGAGGCCAGACTGGGATCTCTCTGCTTGTCTCCACTTCCCTTTTCCTGGTCTGCTCAAGTTACCAGTGCCACAGTACCAACGCCATGCCAAGAGAGTGCCCCTGGGGGAAGAGTGTGTGAATGTCTGGTTTCTTAATTTTGTGACTTCTGGGGCCTGGGCTTGCTGACTTTTGGTGGGATTTATTTCTCCATGCAGCTGCAGACTGTTTTGCGGGGTTGTGTGTGTTGTCTAAGCTGTGGCATGGCACAGCAGAGCCTAATTGTAAAGTATAACTTCTACTGTTCTGCCAGCTGCTTGGTACCAAGAGGCTAGACAGGGATCTCTCTGTCTGGCTCCATTTCCCTTTGCCTGGTCTGTTCAAGTTACCAGTGCCACTGCCACAGTACCAATGCCATGCCAAGAGGGTGCCTCTGGAGGGCAAGTGGGTGAATTTCTGGTTTCTTAATTTTGTGACTGCTGGGGCCTAGGCTTGCTGGTTTTTGGTGCGATTTATTTCTCCATGCAGTTGCAGACTGTTTTGCAGGGTTGTTGTATTTTTCTTGAGTGAATGTCCCTTGCTATCCTGCATCTTACTGCACTGCTTGGTTGGCATAATGATTAAAGTGGGTGCACTCACTGCTGATGGTGGGCCATGCTGTGGGTACACTACTGTTGGGTGTTTTAAAAAAAACTTTCTGCACGCAGTTGCACTTTTGTGGGGTTGTCTTCTGGAGCATTTTCTCACTCTTGCTAGCCTGCTTTTCTGGGTAGTGCTTTGACTGTGGGTTCAAGAACTTTGCAACAACTTTCCAAATTTTCTAAAGTTTTCTGAGGTCCGGAATTCTGAAACTTTGGAAACAGTGCCGAAGAGCCGCTGAGTACTCAGGCCCATTACTTGTAATTTTGGTATTCTGCCCAAATACTCTGTAGTACTATTCGGTACAGTCCTAGTTTGTTTACTTCTGAATTGTTTAAAAGCAGCCAGCAATGCTAGGTTCCCTTTAAAAAAATAAATTAAAAAAAATTACAATAACTTTTAAATTCCTTTTGCCTTCAAGCCAAGGCAAATAAGTAGTTTCCTTTTCCTTTTCTGCTTTCCTGCATAGAGCTGAAACTCAGTCCTCAGAAAACTTCTGAATCCACTATAGATTCTGGTACTCGATTCCAAATTTCCTAATTCAGAAGTTCTGAGAACCAAGGCCGGTCCTCGGTAAACTTCAGAAAGCTCAGTTGAGTGCTGACACCATTGCACGCATGACTGGGGTGATCCAGATGGTCGGCCTCCTAGATTCTCTGAGTTAGGAAACAAAGTTTAGTGCCATATTTGCTAGGAGGGGGTATGGGAGGGGACAGTTGAGTGATGCACAAGCCAGATGACAAGTTTTGATTGACTGGCAGAGGCAAAATGAAAGTGGCTGTACAGCCATTTTCCATTCTCTACTGAGTTTGGTTGTGTGTGCTACTCTGCTGATCTGTAAGTAATTGGCTTGAGGTGGGGAGGGATGCCAGCCTGGCCAGTCCATAGGGGCAATGCTGTAGGATGGGGGTTAGTTATTTCCACCATGTCATGATTTAAAAAAATAATAATAAAAAAAAAATTGGGTACCACATTGCTGGTGCTTGGCAGCATGGAGACCAGAGGGATCGCTGCCTTGATCCACTTCCCTTGTCCTGGGATGTCCAAGTTACTGGTGCCACACCAATGCCATGTCTTTTATAAAAATAGGTGGTTGCCACTGCTGCCTGCTGCTTGCACTGCTTGGCACCATGGTGGCTGGAGGGATCTGCATAGTTCCACTTCCCCTGGCCTGGACTGTCCATATACTAGGGGGCAAAGCCAGGGGTTGCCACCAGTGCTAAATATACTTAAGGTCTGGGTGCTGCTGCTGCTTGAACTGCTTGTTGGCAAGTTGGCAGCACCCTAGAGGCCAGAGAGGGATCACATTTGCTGTGGTTTTTGTGGTCACTGTGACTGTACTTTGTGGGTTCAACTTTGCCAAGATGTGACTTACCATTGGGGCACAGGGGAGAATGGGAGATATGCTTACTTTCTGGTTAAAAAAATATGGTGTGTGGGGAGGGGGCTTGCCTTGCATATGTAGGCACTGGGCAGGCACAATGGAGGCTTTTGTGTGTGTGTGTGAATATCTGGTTTCTTTCTTGTGGGTGCCGGTGTTATTATGTTTTCTGGGCTGGCTTTTGGGGATTTCTTCCTGCAGTTTCACGTTTGTGGGTTTGTCTTCTTGAGCAATTGTCCGACTCTTGCTAGGCTGATTTTCTGGCGCTGCTTGGTTGGCATAATGATTTTAAAGTGGGTGCACTGCTGATGGTGGGTCATGCTGTGGGTATTACTGGCTTTTTAAAAAATTTCTGCACACAGGTGCACTGTTTTGGTTTATCTTCTTGCGTGATTGTCTCACTCTTGCTAACCTGCTTTTCTGAGCACTGCTTAGCTTAATGATTTTAAAGTGAATGCACTTTAAAATAATTAAAGGAAAGAGTTCCAAAGTTCTGATTTCTGGGGATTTCCAAGGTCCAGAGTTCCAAGTTCCGAACTCCAACTCCTCCGACAAAGTTCTGAAGTTCAGCCTTCGGAACTTAGTCCGAGTACTCAACAGACCTATTCGGTGCAGCCCTAGTATTAACGAACGGGAGAGTTTATACCCCCCCTCTCCCCATGCACACAGCGCTCTATGTTATTGGGAACAGAATGGAAGGCTCATGGAACAAAGGTACATGCTCATGTTCTATTGGCCATCGTGATTGTGATAGGGAGTCATAGCACTGTCACAAAAGAAAAAGGTGCTATGAGTACTAAAGAATTGCACTGCAAGCTGGTGACAAAAGAGGTGCAGACACTTGCTTGGAACAGGACAGCACTTTAATAAGGAGCAACTGTGGAAGCCTAAGGCCAGATTCATACTTAAGAGGAAACTTCTGTCAGAAGGGGCTTGCAGGCAAGTAGGAGCCTGCTGTAACAGGCTCTCCAGACTGGAGGCTGATCCAGCCTCCTTGTGTGTGCAGAGTCAAAGCCTGAATATGGCAATCTGCAGCACATCATCAAAACACTAGTGCAGTTTATATTTCTTTAAATGCATAGCCTCAGATTGGAGAGAATTTCATTCTATTTTTCCCCATGGGTCACTCCGTGACAGAGTTTGCTTTGTTTTAGCTTTGCATACATGGACACGTCCCACTAAATCACTGTGCGTAAAACCCAAAACCAGGGTTCTTTTTACATCAGATTAAGACTGAAATGCAGACTAAGGAGAATTTACCCCATTAAACCATGACCGAATTCAAACCCCCAAAACCCACAGATTTAATTCACATCAAGCTTAAAACCACTATCACAACCCCTCGAGCACACAGACAGTAACTATAGAATATCCCAGTCCAGTGAATGCTGAGTGTCAGTGAGGATTGAAATGCAAACCAATGAAACCATGGAGAACAGAGGCAAGCGAACTGGCCAGTGCAGCCGTGGTGCTGAAATGGCAAGGAGCGAGCGGCCAGTGCCCGAAGCCAGCAGGGGGATGATGGGAGCACACAACGGGGCTGTCATCCATGGCACCGAAGACACAGGGGACATCACAGCCAGCTGTAGGGGGTCAGGAAGGGACCCGGGACCGGAAGGCCCACCAGTTGCATGTAGCAGGGCCACAGAAGCATGCCCGGCAGTAGCCCAGCCCCTCCATGCGGTGGGCAACGAGGTAGTAGGCCTCAAATGAATCCATCATGGCGAGCCCCACCTGAACATCAGCTCGGGACCACACAGCATCCAGCGCTGCCAGCTCTGGTCCGGTGGACTCCGGCAAGGCATAGTTAGCAGCAGGGGGCCATGGCAGGTGCCCAAGCTCCAACAGGCAGTGATAAGCCACCGCACACGAGCACTGGTAGCCATGCGCCCTGTGGATGCATTCAAAGAAGGAAACAGCCAGGGCAGGGCCCCCCTCCTCCAGACAGGTCGTGAACCCAGTCAGACTACACACTGAGAGGGCAGACACAGTCTCCGCCGGGGACCACGCCATATGTGAGCACCGCATCTACAGAACTTGCCCATCGGGAAAGGGACGGCGACCAAGTGCCTCCGCATGGAGCCCACACTCGCGAGCGCTTGCCTCATGGCCAAAGTAGCGAAGGCCAGAGCTCAGACTCGCATAAGCACCAGAGAGGGTGTCAGGGCAGCACAGGAGCAGTTGCACAGCTAGGGAATGCCACAGGTCACAGAGGGCCATAGTCTCGTGGAAGGTCCAGCTATGGGGGGCACCAGGCGACCACGGGCATGGGATCCCTAGAATAGCACAGCCGGCCATGGTCCAGCAGGCGGAGGGTCGGAACAGCAAGGAGTGAGGGGCCCCTCGTTCCCATGTGGGCTGAGGAGTAGGGATGTGCGAACTCGGTTTGGAAGTTCGGGGTTCGACCTGAACTCAGGGTGTCCGGCCCGTTCACAAACATCCTGAATCCAAACCACCCCGTGCCCAAACTGGCCAAACAAAGTTCAGGTTCCGAACCTGTTTGGGTGGGGGTAGGGGGGAACCCGGTTTTCCCTTCCCCCTCAAGCTGCATGGGTGGAAGGGGTGTCAGGGACTCGGGGAGTACCTCCCCCCACCCTGCCCAGCCTCATAAAAAATAAAATATTAACACCCCACCCCACCCCAGGGATCGCCCTACCTGGTGGTGCCAGAGCTCCAGTCCTGGGTCCACCAGCAGCACCACTCCAGAGCACTTCAGGCCACTACTAGGCCTTCTGGTTTGACCTGGAAGGCGTAGTAGCAGCTTGAAGTGCTCCGGAGTGCCACCGGACCCAGGGCTGGAGCTCCAGCACCACCAAGTTGGGGCAATCCCTGGGGTGGGGGTGGGGTTAAAAAAAGTGTTTTATGAGGCTGGGCATGGTGGGGGGGAGGTGCTCCCCAGTGCCCCTTCCACCCGTGAAACCTGAAGGGGGAGGGAAAACCGCCCCCCCCAGAACAAGGTTCGCCCCCCCCCAAAACCCAGTCAGACCAAAGAGGCCGAACTGAATGGTTTCAGGTTCTTTGCACATCCCTACTTGGGAGGGAAGTAGGGGAGCTCCAAGGACACGCGATAAGGCCTCAGGCCGCAACATGGGACGACTAGCAATCAATGCATGGGGAGCGGACCTGGCACAGCTGCAGGAACTGAGTGCACAGGCAGTACCGCTAACACTGATAGCAGGAAGGTGATGACAATAGGCATCCAGCTGCGGACCGCTTGGACAGGCGCATGCGGGCCTGGGGCAGGAGCCCCCACACTGGGAGTGCTGGTTCCCCCAGGGAGCACCACACACCCACACACCAGCAGCTGGCTAGCTGGCGGCAGGGCGGGTGGGTGAGGGCAGCCACCACAGGTGCACAGACCCCCCCCCAGGTTCAAGGATGGGGCACAGAACAGGGGCGGGCACAGGCATGAGAGCCGCACCATAGGCATGCCCCACCATGGATGTGCACCAGAGGGGCGCATGTTGGATGCACCTTTGCGGAGTGACTCCAGGCGCACACTAACCGCATGAGCCTCACCACAGACCTGCTTCAACTGTGCGCCCGCATCCAGGGATGCCTGGCCAGGAGCGCTGCAGTCACCCAGCATGCTCATCATGGGCGCCGATGCTCCCAGGGTAGGCTTAGGGCCCTACGGACGTCCGGAGCGTACCTACAGGCCCTGCGCCCCACCCGAGGGCTGACAGCTGCCCTTCACAAGGCAGTCGGGCAGTATCACTGGCGCCGGGATGCCATGTGACATGCTGTCATGCTCACAATGCCCATAGAATCATGGAGCAGGCACAGGAATGGTGGGCCACGGCCCTGGCCCGGTAGGATGATGCAGCATGGAGGGCACACTTCTGCATGGCAGGCAGTGCCTCTGTGCCTTGCTGAGCTGTTGCCACCCTGGCTGGAGTGGCTACGCACCCCCATGTGTGCCCACATACCCGTGGACCAGCACGTTGCCATAGCCGCCTGGTCACTGGCAACACCTGATTCTTACCAGTCGGTGGCGCAGCATTTTGGTGTGGGACTGAACACCGTTACGAGCATCCTCCATGGAGGATGTGCTCCTGGACCGAGCAATCCAGCTCATGGACTGGGAGGCCGTGATGGCTGGCTTCAAGGCTGGTGGCTTCCCCAACTGCCTGGGCACTGTGGATGGCACCCACATAGAGATCCTGCGCCCCTCCAATGGGGAAGCGGCGGAGTACATCAACTGACATGAGTACCATTCCCTGCAGCTCCAGGCAGTCACGGACCATCGGGACCGGTTCATTGACATATTCACAGGCCACTTCAGCTGCAGCCATGATGCATGGATTCTGACCATCTCACCCTCTTTGCCCAGATGTACCGGGGGCACTTCACCGGCATGAGGATGTCCAGGATTGAGGGGGTTCTGATGCCGCCCTGTATCCTGGGTGACCTGACTTATCCCCTCCTGCACTGGCTCATGAAGGCGTACCCGGTCCCCAGGACTCCTTCGGAGGTGCTGTTCAACACCCTGCTCTGCGCCTCGATGACCATGGTCGAGAGGACCTTTGGTGCTCTCAAGCAGCGCTGGAGGTGCCTGGAAGGTCGGCTAGACTTCACCATGGAGACCTCGGCCCTCGTGATCAGGGCCTGCTGTGTCTTGCACAACATTTGTGAGACCAATGAGCCCGCCTTGAAGTTCCCCATGCCCCATCGCCCACCAGGTCCAGTGCCACTCTACATGAATGTGGAGAATCCGAGGGAGTACCGCTATGCCAAGCGGATTGGCCCTGCCCTGGCAAAGCATATCACCATCGATGCTGGGGCCTGAATGTGCTGGGTCTTCTCTCAGCAGGCCCTACCTGTTCCCAGGCCTCACCTGTGGTGATCCCCCAGCCCCTTCCCAGTGATGCTAGTCACACAATAAAGTGTTAGGTTGGGTACATCCATGCATTTATTGTACATTATGTGCCCCCTGTCACACACACACACTGCCCTTCCCTGCTGTTCCCTGCCCCGCCCTACCTCCCCCTCCCCCATCCATCCCCTTCCCCCCTGATCCTGCTGCTTCCTGGGTCATCCCCTTGGCCACCCTGCGGGTGCCATGGAGCTCTGAGAGCTCCCCCCCGTCGGTATCCCCGATGGTGTCCTGGGAGGCCTCTGTGTCCAGACCGGCCAGTGGGGTGGGGATCAGGAGAGGGCGTAGTGCCGGCGGTGCTGGAGGGGCCCCCCTGGCGGGCTGCTACCTCCAGAGGCCAGGTGGGACTGGAAGGCAGATGCATGGGCCCTGTGGATGTGCCGGTGACTGGGGAAGTGCTGGGGGCGGTGGGGATGCCGCAGGGGGCAGCAGCAGTGCTGGGGCCGGAATAGTGCTGAGTGGAGCGACTGCCATGATGTAGGTGCTCATAGTCCCCACATGCAACAGCAGTGAGGTGCAAATGTCCAGGGACCTGTCCATCTTATGGGTGTTCTCCGCTCCAAGCCAGTTGATAGCTTGATGTAGCAGCCCCAACGCCTCTATCTGCTTGGTGTGCTCCTGGCACTCCCGACTCCTTTCCTGGCACATTTCCACCTCCAACCGCTGGTCCCTGGCCTCCTCCTGATGCAGGGCCTCTCCATGGCCACCTCCATGCAGTCGATAGCCGCTATCATCCTCTCCCCCTGCTCTGTGATGGTCCATATGATGTCCTCTGCCAGGTCCTCCCTCTGGTGCTGTACCTGTGCCTTGTGATCCTGCATCCGCTGTGCCAGGGACACAGGGTTGGCAGGTGGGGGCGCTGCTGGTTGCCCTGTTGGAGAGCCAATAGGGGGCCATTAGTCAGGCTTGGTCACATGCCACCAGTCCCGGAGCAGTGTTGGGGATGGTTGGGGGCCCCCCCGGAGGGTAGGGGACCACAGGCCTCCCTCTCAGTGCCCCCCTGTGCCCTGGCTGTCCCCCTCTCACACCCTCCAACCCGGGACACTGGCTGCTCTGCCCTGGGGGGGGCATCCCACTCCCGCTCCTCCGTGCCCTTTGTGCACCCCCATTGGGCCCCACCCCCCTGCCCTGGTACCTCACCTTGGTCCACCAGCTGCTGCTGTGGCTGCTCCCCTCCGTCTCCCTCACCTGGCAGTCCCATGTGCCAGGACATGTGTGGACCTGTTGGAGAACGAGTGTGGGGGTTGCATTACCCTTGCATGGGCCCGATTCCCAGTCCCACCATCTCCCCCCTCACTCACTGGCACTGAGGGTTGGCCAGCAGTGCCTGTCCCCCCTGTTCTGTGTCCAGGCAGGCCCCTGTGCACCCTGACCCCCTTTCCACATTCCCTGGTTCCTGTGGGATGTGGGGCTGGACCACACCCTGTGGGCCCCCACCCACCCCTGGGCCCACCCCCACTGGTCCATTTTCCATCCCACCCACTTGCCTACCCTCTATGTCCATCTTGGAGCCCTCCAAGGCTGGCTCCTCCATGGGGATGTGCTCCCCCTGCATCCACTGGCTGAGGGTGACCAGTGTGCCGGCCTCAGATCCACCAGAGTCGGACTGCAGGTGTGGGCTCCCAGTGCTGGTTTGTGATGGGGGATGCTGCTCCCCAAGGTCCTGTGGTGTTCCTCTGGGGGGGCTGGCCCCCAGGAGTCGGTGCCTGCCTGTGGAACTGGCAGGGGTGGGGGTACTTTGGCCCATTCCCTGCCCTGGACCACAGCACTCCCCACGAGCTGTGGGGCAACTATTTAGCCCTTCATGTGAAGGATGCAGCCCAGGGCATCATAATAGGGGGTGATCCGTGCTCCATGTGCGGACCACTGTTTGTTCTCTTTTATGGCCTTGTACACCCTCTTGAGCTCATTGACCTTGGAGCGGCATTGGGCCATGGTCCTGTGGTGCCCCACTGCTTCCATGTCCTGCACAATCTCCGTGAACACATGCTTGTTCCTCTTGTTCACAGTGAGCTCCACCTGGTTCTCCACGGACCCGCAGATCGGGATAAAGTCCTGGATCTCCTTGTGCCCCCATTTCCCCCCTTGCTGGTACCCGTGTCTCCCACGTGTGCCCTCCTCCTGCTGCTCCTCCAGCTCCTGCTCCTCTGCCTCCTCCGCTTGCCCACCACCGGTCTCCTCCAGGGCCTCGAGCTCTCAGACCCGTTTCTGGGTCTGTGGGTCATGAAGGGCGGGTTAGGTGCCACTGTCCTTCCGACCCGTGGCCCGCCTCCCTGCCCCCTCCCACCAGGTGCCCCCCTTTGTGCCCCTGTGCGGGGCCCCCTCGCTCTTCTTACCCATTTCCAGGGTGCCTCCATCCCCATGCCGGTTGTCCCCTCTGGGGCAGCTTGCCCCGGCTGCTGCTGCTGCTGCTCCTCCTCCTCCTCCACCACCACCACCACCTCCTCCTCCTCCTCCTCACTCACAACCTAATTCCCCCTCACTCACAACCTAATTCCCTGTAACTAAGCAAAGCCTGTAAGCCTCAGAGCCTGCAACTTCTCAATCTCATGATAAATGTACACTTTTCTTTCCTGATGTTTACCCCTCCCTCGTCTCCCCCTCCCTTGTCTCTCAGATTGTAATCCCCTTTGGGGTAGGGACCGGTGGTCTTCTGACTGTGGATTTTACAGTGCCAGGTAGTGGTACATTGCTGGCGCTATATAAACAACAATAATAATTTCTCCCATTAAACTGTGACTGAGATTCAAACCAAAACTCAAAACCAAAGATTCTTAAACCACCACGCAGGATTTTTCTTCCTTCACTAACTCATGACTGGGATACAAAGCAAACTCAAAAACCACAATATCAACCTTGAACAGATAAGATTTCTCTTACATCAAGCTTCTCAAACTGAGAGAGAGAAAGGCAGGTAGGCACCCCAGAGACTTAAGAGAATTACAAATTATCAGTGCATGCATTCATTTTCAAATAAATTTATTTTCTCCCAAGCTAAGAGTAAGCAAACACATTACATTCAAATTAAAATAAATTCATTTCAATTAATAAATATAATTTATGCAATCATTTCACTTAATGAAATCAATGCATTTTCTTCACCCAAGCCAGATTAAGCAAAAAACCCAGCAGTAAACCTAAATGATCAAATAAATAGGAACAAACAGCCCTTCTCTTCTTACGTGGCCTCAGTCAGAGCTGATACAATCCAAGGGGAAGGGATTCAGGGAACTTTCCTACGTGCCTGGAGCCCCAGAGCCAGAATCCAGCCATTGCAGCACTGAGCACAGCAGCCAGGCAGTGCCATGTACTAGGAATCACTTTGCCTGCATGAGGAGGTCTCTGGACTTTCCTCCTGGCTCCCTCCCTCTTCCCATCAGTCCCACAACACTGCGCAGCTGCAGTCCTGCTCCCCCACCTTTTTTCAGGCCAGAGATTGGCCAAGGCGATAGACTCCATAGCCCTCAAATTATTTTTTTCAGCAGGCTCAGTGCTGGGAAGATTCCTATGGAATCTTCTCAAGCATCTCTTCCCTTCCTGAAGTGAGTATGCATGAGAGGGGAATAAACTGGGCGCTGAGGCTATCACCCTCTAAGTCACGCATGCTCATATCGCTGCTCTGAGTCACGCATGCTCATATCGCTGCTCCTCTCAGTCCCCCCCATCCCTCCTGAGTGTTCTGTCTGCTGCTCCAGAGATCCACCTCCAAGAGGGAGGGGAAGGGAGGTGGTGCACTTTCAGGAGGAGTGAGTGCAATGGAAGATTCCTCTCTCCTCCCCTCCCCTTGTCCCAGCAGGAGTGGAAGCATCTGCAGCACCAGCAAATCAGATCAGCTGATCTTATAGCAAGGAAGGGTAAGTGTGTGTGTATGTCATCAGCCAGCACCTCCCCCTCTCACACGCTGCCGGTGCTGGAGCTGATGATCTTAACAAGCTGCCTGTGTGTGCAGTAGGCACGGGAAAACCGGTAAATCCGGAATCCGATAATGCCGGTACCGGGCATACCGGCATTATCGGATTCGACCCGGTAAATCCGGTCCCGTTACCGGATTCCGGGTACCGGATTTTTTACATTGAAGCCATTTAAAAATGGCTGCAATGTAAAAAGCCCCACCAAAAAAGTAAAAAAAAAAAACCCTCCCCGAGTCCAGGCTGCGTGGGTGAAAGGGGGGACACCCCCCACCCACCCTGCCCAGCCTGGATTTTTGTTTAAAAAAAGACTCAGAGCCCACCCCCCAGCACCAGCGGCCGCGGCGTCCCCGCAGCCGCCGGTAAGTATGACCCGATCCCTGGGGGGGGTGTTTAACACCCCCCCAACCCCCCAGGGATCACCCCTACTAAAGTTCAGTGCTTGCTTACCTTGCGGAGCTCCGGGTGCGGCGGCGGCGGGCGGTCCGGCGGCCTCAGCGCCGGCTGTGGCTGCCGGCGTCAGAGACGCTCTAGGCCTTCCGGGGAAACCCGGAAGTTCCCCGGAAGGCCTAGAGCGTCTCTGACGCCGGCAGCCACAGCCGGCGCTGAGGCCGCCGGACCGCCCGCCGCCGCCGCACCCGGAGCTCCGCAAGCAAAGCAAGCACTGAACTTTAGTAGGGGTGATCCCTGGGGGGTTGGGGGGGTGTTAAACACCCCCCCCAGGGATCGGGTCATACTTACCGGCGGCTGCGGGGACGCCGCGGCCGCTGGTGCTGGGGGGTGGGCTCTGAGTCTTTTTTTAAACAAAAATCCAGGCTGGGCAGGGTGGGTGGGGGGTGTCCCCCCTTCCACCCGCGCAGCCTGGGAGGGGGAGGGGGGAGGAATTAATTTTATATTTATTTCATTGATTTCAATGGGGACACAGTGCCCCATTGAACTCAATGAAATAAAACCGGTACCGGTATACCGGATTTAAACCGGGAATCCGGTTCTTTGAGAACCGGTAACCGGTAAATCCGGTAGCCGGTAATGGGCCCGGGGTCCCACCTCTAGTGTGCAGCATGAAAACAACTAAGCAAACAGCCCCTGGGATCTTGTAATCAAGCTGAGACGCTCCCCGCTCCCCCCTCAGGTCTTGGTGGATGGAAGTCACGGTGCCTTGATGCCTCCACAAAGGTTTTTTTTTCTTTAATTTTTTTGCACCAGCAGCAGCAGAACCTAGGGAGCTTGTGGGGCAGGGCGGGCCTTTAGTAAATTTGTTTTTAATTTGACATAGGAAGTGGAAGCTGTGGGAACAATGGTTCAGAATGAATTAATGCATTCGTTCTGAACAATGGTTCAGAAAGAATGCATTCAATCATCAATGAAGAATGCATTCAATCACCTTGCGGAGGGCATTCTCTGTGGCCCCACCATGGTTGTGGAACTCCCTCCCACTGGAGGCCTGCCTGATTGCCGACCACCCCTCTTTCCATAGACAATGTAAGACATGGATGTTCCACCATGCTTTCCCTAAGGGAAAGCAGGTGGGTGGGTTTGGTTAGGGTGGGGGGGTTATATTGTTTTTTATATTGTGTTTTAATAGTGTTTTAAATTGTATTATTGTTGTTTTGAATTGTTTTAATATGTTGTTAGCCGCCCCAGGATGCTTTTAGCAGGAGGGGGCGGCATACACATTTTATTATAAAATAAAATAAATATAAATGGCTGTCCCCTCCTCAGACTCAGCACACTTCAGCAATAGGGAATAGAGATAAGTGCACCATCCTCCTAAAAAAAATTCTCCAAATTTCTTCTTCCACTAGTCTGTACAGCTTCACTCTTACATCAGTTGCAGCTCAGAAGGACACAGGGTTGAAGCTGAAATGGTTATCTGACTGGATCAGCAGATCCAAAGGATTTACAGGTTCTGAATCATTCCTGGCAGTGGCTGTGCCAGGCCACGCTTGCCTGTCACATGTGTGGGCTTCTGAGGAGCTGACAAGGCCCTGAACCTGAACCAAAGTGACCATAAAGGCCACTTCCACTCTGGTTTAGGGGCCTGATTAGCTGCTACATAGGCCCATGCATGCCCAGAGACCCCCAGAAGCTCTTATGTATGCCTAGGGAGACTGGTCAGGGCTTCAATATGATGAGGCCGGCCCATGGTAGCTGCTGTTGTCACTGCCCCCGCGCTGCATTGCACTCCATAGCAGAAGGAAAAAAACCACATGGGGGTATGGAGCCTCAGTTATAAACAGGCATAAGATGTCAGACTCTACAATATCTTTACTGCAGTGTTTATATGGAATGAAAGTTAAGGCAGCGACATTAATTTGCAGTTTCTATGCTTCTTGGTGCTCAAGTTTGTTAATGTCCACCTTAATTACTCCATTACACTGTTGGCTTTTAATATAAGAATTTTCCTCTAAGTAACCCAAACCACCTTCACCTGAATGAGCTCCTCCTTTGAACTGAACTCTGAGACAAGGACAGTCTGGAAGTCTCGCACACGAGTTAGGGCAACATATAGCTTCCCTGAAGCTAACTCATAACAGTTCTCTGGCAGACCTTTATACAGCCATGTCTTTAAGATCTGGAAGAATTTGGAAAATGGAGAGTAGAGCCCAAGCGGCGATTTCTTTGTTTCTTTCACGAGCTCATAGACACATTCTTTTAAAACATCTGGTGGGGAAGAAAAACCATTATCAGGAGAGTTATCAAAACTAAGGGTCACATTCCAAGGTAGGTACAGTCAGGTCACTAGGAGACTTGCACATGATGCTGGGGGTAGTATTTGGCTCCTGCTGCCTTTCACCAAACTCCATAAAGGTTTGTTAAAGCTGCACATCAAAGAATATGTGTATTCACATTTTTCCTTTAAAAAAAACCCTGGGTGTAGAGTTTAAAAGCAACCTTGAAAAAGAACACTAGGGGTGTGCAATTCATTTTTGTTATTATAATAACGGAGAAAAAAAATGATTTTCTTTTTTGTTATTGTAAATAGCTAAAATGACACATAATAATAATGAAAACAAAAACAAAAATGTTTTTTTTCAAAATAAAGGGAAAAAATCTAAAAAAGTATTTCCAATTATATCTTTTTGTTTCTTATTCAATTCTGATGAACCTTGCATAGATTGTACCTCAAATGGAGGGCATCCAGGGATACCAACTTTCAAAAAGATTGGATAAAGGGAACCAATTGTAGAAGCAATTGAATGTTGTGATTTTAAGAAAAGCTCCATACGTGTTCCTGCCTAAAACGTCTTTATCTTCCATCCAATTTTCATGAAACCTGGAATATTATGTCTCTCCACAAGTTTACCAACTCTTCCAAATTACAGAAATATTAGATAAAGTATCCTGATGTTATAAGTCATTAACTTGAAAATGCATTTCTAGCTGTAACATTTTATACTCCAACCGGTTTACAAGACATTTGACAAGAATGTATCCCACACATTTCCTTTCATTTCTTCCAAACAACGGGATAATTTGATAAAGGGCCCCAGTTGTATAAGCAATTGAAGTTGTCCCTTTGAAGACCACTATTCAGATAAACAGAAGCACATGCAGTGCCAGTCAGAGGCTGTAGGAGGGAGGATGGGGAGCAACCCAACAGACTGACAGACAAATTCACTGGCCAGTTACTGCATGCTTCCAGCTTTACAGGACCAATCGGTGCCATGGCGGTGTGCCCCCTAGGGATAAAGGGCAATGCTCCTCCTGGCCGTGGCCTCCCAGGAGCCAGACTCGCTGCTCCCCTGAGCCCCGGCTGACAGTGACACTTAAAAAAACAAACCCAAAAAAAACCCCCAGCAGCTAGAAGTGCCGTCCATCCCACATAAATAGTGCCACAGGGGGCACTATTTCATTGCAGGGATAGCCCAGGGCTAAATGTCTTACCCAGGCGCTGCACACAGGCCACCAGACCAGACTACGCCTGCGCGGCAACTCCCAGCGCCCCCCCCCCCCAGCCAACTTGGCTGTATGGGGAGGCCTGGGAGCTGCCACACAGGCTGCTCTTAGGCTCTCCCCCTCCCTCACTCTGAGAAGCCAACACGCCATCCGGGATCCCACTGCACTGGTGAGTAAATTGGGGGAAACATACTAGGGAGGGACAGATGGGAGATGGATGGAGGGACAGACTGGAGATGGATGGGGGGACAGACTCGGGAGGGACAGACTGGGGATGGATGAAGGGGACAGATGGGATGGATGGAGGGGACAGACTGGGGAGGGACAGACTGGGTATCGATGGGGGGAGAGACTGGGTATAGATGAGGGGGACAGACTGGGGAGGGACAGACTGGGGATGGATTGGGGGAGGGGTGCTTGCTCTGTGTTTGCATGATGACAAAATGGCCTCTCTACTCATGCTTGGGAGGGGAGAGGGAAAGCAGCAGCAATGCATTAATGAATACATTGCTGCTTTCATTCTCCCCTCCCATCATGAGTAGAGAGACCATTTTGTAAATTTGTGGTTCCACTGGTCGTGGCTACTTTTTTTTAAATGGTCCCTTTGCTGTTTCACTACTGTTCCCTGCTGCTGGAAAGTAGTTTGTGTGGACAGGTGTTTGGCTGCCGGGGATAAGGCGTGGCTGCTGGGGATGCTGGTCTGGACTCGGGGCCTGCTTTGGTGGGAAGGCAGCCCTGAAAGGGGCCAAATTGTTTTTTAAAAAGGGGCCTGTGTGCTTGAACAGGCAGTTTGTTGGTGAAGCTACTAGGGATGCTGGTCTGGATGTGCCTGATTTGGTGGCAATGCATTCCTGAAACTGGCCATTTTTTTTTTAAAACGCCTGTATGCTTGCACAGGCGTTTGGCTGCTGGGGATGCCTTTGGGGATTGTGGGAATGGTTTGGTTTACGTGTGGTGTTCTGGTTTTTATATATCTGTGCATGATGATAGGGCCCTGGGAAAAGCTTTGTGTCCTGTGGATTTTTGCTAAAACTGATTGTAAGTGAGGTTTAAGGTTGTCTGCCTGATTTTTAAACCTGGCAGAGGAGGTGAATATAACCTGCCTAACTGAAATTGCTGGATTAAGTAATGTAATGTCCATCCAATGTTAACCCTGGGAACTCCTTGCTGTTGGGTTATGCTGCCTACCGTTGCCCTGGCTCCGCCCCTAGGCTCACCAGCCCACGTGTGGCTTTGCTGCTCACAGGCCGGCCGGCCTTACTGCCCCTCCAACCTCAAAACCAGCCAGCTGCTCCTGAATCGGTGGTGGCTTTGAGGCAGGCATAGGGGGTGACCCTAAGGTAGGTATAGAAGGAACATAACTGGGACTTTGGGGATAGCATCCCAACAATCAGGAGACATGGTTTACACATTCAGCATGGTCAATTATCATCACGATCACATTCTGCAACACTGTGACAGAGGATATAAAAGAATCGCTATTGACTCTTTCCTAAGCAGATGCTTCCAACTTTCCAGTAACAAGTGGGGGAAGAGAGGTTGGGATGGTCACAGCACAGAATGAGGATATTTGGTTGACATTTCTGCTGGTCAACTGGCATCACAAACAGATCTTATACCACAGTGACAAGTAAGAGAATCCCTGGCATAGACTCATTCTCTGCTTATGCTGTGCAGGCATACAAAATTGGGAACCTTTATCACATCTTTCTGATATTTGGCAGAGATGATCCCTACAGATATGATATATATAGCTTTGCCAAATTTCATGTACACTAGACTACAAAGATGATACAGTCAGACATACATTTCTAAGTTAATTCCTTATACCACCAGGACCTTTTATCCAATCCTTCTGAAATTTGACTTAGGTAGTAAACCTGGGGAGGTGTATAAACCTGCCACATTAGATGGGAGACAAGGAAGGTACAGCCAGGAATGTATATGCATATTTTTGCAAAACAACATAATTCAACTGCTTATAAAATCGTATTCCTTTAGCCAATATTTCTGAAGTTATGTACACTTAATGCTGTCCATTGGAGGTACAATCCCTACAAGTTTCATCCAAATGTAATGAAAAACAAAAAGGTTAAAGCCATAAATGTGTTTTCTATTGAAACCAATGTAAAGCAAAAACAAATTCTTGATATTTATGAAAACGAAAAGGACAGATTTAAATAATGAAGAAAAAAAACAAAAAACAAAAAAACATGGGTCCCTGGTGCACACTTCTAAAGAACACTATTCCAGTTGCAAATCCAAACACGCAAAGTTAAGAATAGTCTTACTTACCACCCTACATCTGCTTCCTGACGTGTGAATTATGGCACATATTACTTTAATATAATATCATACTTTTTTGCAAGACCCTTGTTTCACTCAGTGCATGGAATGGGTGCACAAGAAGACACTGGGTGTTTTCATTTGTGCCAGTGGGAAGCCATGCCACAGTCTTATTTGGTCTGGAGATGGACTTCCACAAAAGCCAGTACTGGTCCTTGCCCCTGAACTAATGTGATTGGATCTGGACTGCTGGGGAAGGTGGAGAAATGCACAGATGTGCATCGGCAGCACCCCTAGGCTTCACCCAGAGGCCTGCCTGTCCCCCACCCCACCCCGATGGGCAGTTATAGCAGCCAGTGACAGCTGCCATGGCACCGAAATCCATCAGGGACTCCAGACTGGGTCCACTAAAGTGAGTTTTCGAGCATGACAGCCAGCTTTACTCCCCATCAGGCAGCCAGATCCCAGCCATGGTGGAGGCAAGTGCAAGCTATGACTTGGAGACTTTCCTGTGTCACAGCCCAGACTAGCCACCACCACAGCCAGAATCTATCCCATACTAACATCTGGTGGCTGTGAATGGATGTGATGGTGGCCTGCGAGTTAAACTGGGTCAAAGTGGTGTAAAACAGGCCAACATTATGTTGTCTGAAAACACCCACCCAATATTGCCTAGAAAACTTTAAAACTGCATTTCAAGTATTTATAGCTTTCAAGTATTTATTATTATTACTATTATTATTTGTATTATTTATAAACTATTTATTATATTGCAAGCAATGTACTAGGTGCTTTGCAATCAGTAGTTGTTGATGGGTCCCTACTGCACGGGGCTCACGATGGAGGAAAGACAAGGGAGAGGGGAACACTGACCATTGTCACATCGTCTCCTGCATGCAGATCTGTTGGTAGTTTTCAATACAGCCACAAAGAAGTACTTCAGCTCTTACTGAAAATAGATATGGGTCTGCCTTCCCTACGTTTTCTCCATTGGCGGCAATGTGGAAAATGCAGTGAATAAGGGTCTCAGGCTCTAATTCTTTTTAGCACTAAGAATAAACTAAATTCTTAATGATAGGAACAGAATTGGCCACATGCAGGGTAGCTTTTCTGGTTCTTAGATATTCATAAAATAGATAACAACTTTGCACTTCTTACCATCATTGATATTACAGACAAGGCATGCAGCTACAATTGCTCCACATGAACTTCCATAAACCTTGGGTGCCGATCTTACTATTTCAGGTGCCAGTTCCTTCAAAGCCTGGGCTGCTCCAAACTGATAATATATAAGAAACCCACTGCCTGCAAAAGCAATAGAGTACGGGGCACTGGAGTCCCTTGGAGTCACTTCTGCCATCTTCAGCCACAAAATGATCTTAAAGCTGAAAGGCACCAAGACCCAGGTAGAGAGTTCTCTGGACACGAGTAATGCTGAGGAGCACTCAGCAGAGATTCAGTAGATAGCCAGTGTGTGCTCAGCAGAAATGCCTTCAGCAGAAATACATGCAGGAGGTAGAATGTGTCCCAGCTTATGACAGAGCTGGGGTGGGGTTGAAAGACTGGTTCCTACATCTAATCTCATTAATTTTAATTGGGGACACAGCAGCAGCAATATTGACTAACAATTGATTGAGTCATTCTCAAAATGAAATGACTAGCTCCATTAATAAGCAGGTTAAGAGGAGCAGCCAAAATAACCACACCTGGCTATTGGTGCTAATAAAATGCAGTAAAATATCTTTCAAGATACACTGATAACTTTACATTTGAGTATCCACTGCCATCTTCTTAAGATGCATTTGATTCCATTTAGACCCCCAATGGCAATTGTCTTCAGATATTCCATATTATTAGGGGTGGTCCACCAAAGGAAATTTGGTTTTGTTTCTTTTTTGTTTTGTTTTTAGAGAATTTACAGATTTAAATATGGATTCATATTCCGGATCTGTATTTTAAATCAATGTAAAACTTTGAAATAATTTTAATATTAAAAAAATAACTGTGCATGCACAAAATGGCTTCCAGATTATTCTACATATACACATCCTTTTCAAAAATGGCATTGGCAGCATCACCACCAATTTGGAAAAGGTCTGCCAATCCAGAGTTAGTATCCAGTTTCTCCCCCCAGTCCTATAGGGCTCAGATTTTCCCCCATCCTCATGCAGCTACACTTGCTCCACATGAACATGAAACCTTCCCAGGGCCCTAGAGTAGTACTTACTGGCCTCAGACGGCTTGATTGAAGTGGAGACCATTTTGTGGATATGCATAATGGCTCCAGTGGCTATGGGTGTGTATGTCATTTTTGTTATTTTCAGGCAGCGGCAGCTGCCTGAATACTTAAATGTACAGCCACCTTTCATTATCAACAGGGGACTGCTGAAGCCCCGATTTTGAGGAAACCGCTTGACCTACCTTTCTGAAAATTTAACCATGGCTGTAAGTTGTGAGTACCATCATATGCACAAAGTTTGAAAAAGATCCATTAGGAAAATAACATGTTATCACTGCTTAAACGTTAATTGCTTGTGGTAAAAATTCACACTGTCCTCGGGTACTTGAATCCTCAATATCTCCTCCCCCTGGATGAGTTGAGCCCCCAAACTTTGCAGGCTTTGAGAATGAGATCAATAACAAGTGCTTCTAAAATATGATACTGATTGATGCAGCCAAAACCGAGATATTATGATTAAAATATCAGTTCTGCTGGTTCGCGCATGCGCGGTACAGCAGCTGCTCACCGGCAAAACACAGCA
>QEPC01007384.1:2455694-2472484 GCA_003113815.1 Sphenodon punctatus | reverse complement strand
CATCTTGACACCTCATCTAACATGAAATATTGGACCAAAGCACATACTTAGCATACTCAATATCTGTCCTATGCAGCCATCTGTGACTATAAGTGTATGCTCACAGAGAAAACCCCGTCAACTTCAGGGTTGCAAGTCAGAGGAATTTGCCCCAGGGAACTCCATTGAAGTCAATGGAACTCTCAATAAAGAACGTTAGCTCTGCCTGAACCAATGGAGCCAGTAGCGTGGCTCCATAATAGAGAGAGATTAGATATTATATAAAATTTACTATTTAGGTTAGTCTCTCCTTCCATGCTGCAAGGTGGTAGCAGCAGAAGCTTCAGCATGGGTGGTGTCATGGATCTGGGCAGCAATAAGGGGAGCAAGGAGGAGGTGGAGGAGACTCCTGTTGATGATGATCCCCCTGTGGCCACATTGGAGACAAAGGTAGCGGCCCCCAGCGGTGGCATGAGGGGTTCAGGAGGGTGCCCCAGGGGGCTGCAAGGTGACAGCCGGGTGGCCTGCCTTCACTTTGGGATGGTAGTGTACAGTGGGAATAAGAGGGGCAATCTCAGTAACAATGGCATGAATTCCAAAATGAGGACCTGGCATAGGGCTTTGCTGCTTCAAGAGACATCAGAGAGTGTGGACAGGAGTGGGTTCGCTGCAGCAGCAACCACGAACAGCAGCAGACCTTCCGCCTCTGCTCATGGCAAGGGGAAGGAGGGACAGCAGCAGCAAGTCCCATCTTGAACCTCCTGGCAGTAGCAGCATCAGAAGCAGCAGCAGCAGGTCACAATGGAGGATCTGGGGTTTGGGCAGTTGGGGCGTGGCGGAGTGCATCATCCAGCGGCAACCAGGATCACCAGGCGGGTGGGGGAGATGATTGCCCTGGATGACCAGCCATTTAGCATTGTGGAGGACCAGGGATTCCGCTGGCACTGTTGGCATCCCAGTACCATCTTCCCTCAAGCACCACCTTCAGCAGGCAGGTGGTGCCCTCCCTGTACCAGGTAGCCAGGGAGCGGGTGAGGGAGCAACTGGTCAGGGCAGGTGGGGCAGTTGTGCATTTCGCTACAGACATTTGGAGTAGCCAAAATGCACAACATGCCTACCTGGCCCTGACTGCTCACTGGTGGCAGCTGCAAGTGGCAGAAGAAGGACCAGAAGGTGGTATGGGTGAGGGGGCAAGTGGGCCCTGCTTCGCGCTCAGGTCTTTGATGAGAGCCACATTGCCATCAACATATGGGTATCCTTGGACACCTTGGTGTAGGGGTGGCTAAGGGAGGAAGCCCCATTCTCCAGGGGGTTTGTGGTAACAGATAATGCTGTGAACAAGAAGAAAGCAGTGCTGGAGCTTGGAGTTCAAGCACATACCCTGTGCTGCCCACACCCTTCACCTGGTGGTGAGGGATGCCCTGGGCCTGGGGGAGAAGTCAGTAGAGTGCAGGAGCAGCCCCCTTACCCTGTTAATTGAGAAGGGCAGGAAAATTACAGGGAACGGTGGTCACCTCTTGAGGGAGAAGCAGGTGGAGCTGGGGGTGCAGGAGCACCTCCTCATGCAGGATGTCAGCATCAGATCAAACTCCACCTATAGCATGATGCAGCGTCTGGTGGAGCAGAGGCAGGTCATGCATGAGGCAGCCTCAGAGGGGGAGAGTGGAGTGGAAAGGCCACTCCGGTGGAATGAGTGGACAACGATGGCCTAGACCATGCATGTCCTAAAGCCCTTTAAGGATGTGATGGAGAGCCTGAGTGCGGTGACGGACACCCTGAGCCAGGTAAACCCCCTGGTCTGAAGTCTAATCAGGAGGATGGAAGGCTTCCTGAGGGAACAAGGCAGGGGCGGGGTGGGGGGGAGGAGTGACAGCTTGTACCAGAGGTGGTGGCCCTGGTACAAAAGTTGAAAGAGGGGCTGATCAGGCGGTTTGACCCTGTGATATACAAGGAGGTTTATGTGCTCTCCACCATGCTGGACTCCAGGGTGAAGGTGAATGTGGCAGCTCACAGGGAAGACTTCACCCTGAGAAAGCATTCTCTGGTGGGGAGGGTGCGTGCAGTCAAGACGAGAGGGTCATACAGTGGCAGCAGCATCAGGAAAGCCAGGAGGGGCAAAGCAGCAGCAGGGGGCAGAGATGCAGAGCACTCCCAGCAGCAGCAGCAGCAGCAGCAGCAGGTCCTCGGCCATCAGCTACCCTGAGTGAACCACCCCAGGGCAGGCAGTGTGGGCACATGCAATTGGGGAGGAGGTTGATAGCAGCAGCAGGCAGAGGGAGCAGGAGTTTTGTGACTGGGCAGCTCCCATTGTTTGTATCCCAAAAAGGGATTGAGGTGTAAGAATATGTGGGGATTACAAGATTACCACAAAACCTTGGTTAGATGTTGACCAATACCCAATTCCCAGACCTCAAGATCTATTTACAAAAATGTCAGGATGAGTGCTTTACAATTAGACCTTTCCCAAGCTTACCAACAAATTCCACTGGACTCGGGTTCAAAAAGGTTCCTGACGCTGAGCACTCATAGTGGCCTGTTTCAGTATCAACCTAGCATGCTGCCCCTGCCTGGAGGCAGCCAGACGACCCTTGGTAAAAGAAGATTACTTGAATCAACCACACATACTGCAAGCAACTGCGATCATGCACACCAAAAGCCATCCAGCCCAGCAGAAACCACATTGGTTCTTCATTCTGCCACCCCCACCCCCTGGCACCCTGGCATGGAGGGAACTTACCTCCTGGAGTCATGGGAGGCTCACGATGCTGGTGTCTGACTGCCAAGCCAACCAAGCAGCAGTAGCCAGAAAGCAATGTTCCCCCAGTGGAACCCATTTTTTTTTTTTTTGAAAAAAGCATGGCATGCAAGCCCCCCATGCCCCAGCATTGGCCCTATGCACAGGCAGGCCAGGCCAAATCATGCAATTTTATTCCAGGAGTCCCCCATGCCCAGCCCAGCCAATTACTGACATTTAGCAGTGTAGCAGCACACAGCCAAATTCACCAGAGAATAGGATGGCTCTGGGAGGCATGTGCCAGTTTTGTTTTTTGGTAGTTCTCTTTCTATTGGCCGCAGTCTTGTATCAATCAAACTAGCCATCTGTCTTGGCCAGCCAATCAATTCAAAATCTGCCTTACCCCATGGCTCAGCTATACTCTTCCATCGCCCTCCCTTCTACCAAATATAGCACTGTTTCCAGAAGCTTCTGGGAGCTTCTCTAGCCAGGCCCAGGTGTGCAGGCACTTAGAAGTTTTCCAAAGTTTCCTGAAGAACAGCAACATATTTCCGAACTTCGTAAAGTGCTGTTTCCAGGTCGAAGACCTCAAAATTAGTAGATTTCTGAATAATTCCAAAGACTTCACTTCAACCCTACTGAAAAGGACTTTGGATAAAAATGAGGGTAGGACCATACAACACTGTATTGCAATTTATTTATTTTTTTAAAATTTCTTTATTTTTAAATTTTATCCTTTAACATATTAACATTGTTACATTTATTTTTCTGTACTTCAACTTGTGTGTTTGTACCCTCCCTCCTCCCACGCCCTCCCCCCCATCAACTCGCGTGTTAATTGTCCTTTGATCCTTCTATCTTCTTTCACTCTTTTTCGCTAGTGTTGTTTTATTCACAATAAAAAGTCAAACAAATAAGTTCTTTGGTCTTCCTCGGTTATTGGTTTCTGCATCTGTTCCAGACACTGGAACCATTTGGCATTAAAGTCTTTCGTCTTGTCCTTGATGGTTGCCATAGCTTTTTCCATGGAGAAAAGATACCACAAGTTGTTCATCCATGTCTGGGTACCTGGAACTCGTTCCTCAATCCAATACTGCAGTATTGCTTTCAACGCTGCAGCTATCATAGTGGTACATATAGGTTTCTTACTTTTTAACAGAGGTACTGGAGGATACAGCCCCAGCAAAGCTATCTCAGGTCTAAATGGTATTGTCCCCTTAATTATGCTCTGCATGTAATCCCATACCATTGACCAGAAACCTTTTATCTTGGGGCAATTCCACCACATGTGTAAGTACGTCGCTTTTTGTCCACACCCCCTTAAACACTTGTCTGTACCTTTCCTTCTAATTTTATATAATCTGTTTGGATCTAGATAGTAAAACATAATGGTTTTGATGACCGGTTCACGGACCTCTAGTGAGCCTGAACACTCCCTCATGTGCGTCTTAACTTCCTCTTTTTGCTTTTCCTCCCATTTTTCTCCCAGGAGTTTTTCCCATTTATTTATGTAACCTGGATCCTCCTTATACCATTCTTCCTGCAATGCTCTATATACTCTTGCAACAATCCCTTTATTCGTTCCCTTGGAGAACAACTCTCTTTCTATTTTCTTATGTGACCTAGTATAGTGCGAAGTTAGCTTCACTTGTTTGATTTCTCCTCTCAATTGATAATACTGGAATTTGTCAATTGTCTGCTGTGTTAACTCTTGCACATCTTCAAATGACATAAACTGATCTCCTCTGAACAACTGTGATATTTTAAGAATTGACTTATCTTTTAATTGTTTCCTCAACTTTATTGCTATCCCATGTTTTGTCATCCTTTCATTATCTAGCAGTGATTCCGGCATGGCTGTGTTGTGCATACCTGCCCTCCGTTTTACCTCTGCCCATGCTGTCAGGACTTCCCCTGCAAAGGGGTGTTGCTTCCACCCAGCTTCCTCTTTTCCCCCATTATCATATACTATATACTCAAATTTGTTAACTTTTAGTATCTCTTTCTCCAGATTTACCCAATGCGTGTCTTTCTGTGGGGTACTCCAATCTTTAATTGCTCTAAGGGTAGCTGCTTTATGATAAAGGACTATATTTGGCATATTTACCCCGCCTTTTTCTCTTGGTCTCTGTAGGGTCTCTTTTTTAATTCTCGCTTTCTTCTTGTTCCAGATGAAGTCCATCATAATCCTATCATGTATTTGACCAAATTCTTTGGGTATTTTGATAGGAAGGGCTATAATCCTATATAATATCTTAGGCAGCAGTTTCATTTTGTACAGATTAATTCTGCCTAACCATGAAGCTGTGATGTTTTTCCATTTATCCATCTCCTTCTTAATTTGTGATAGGGCTTCTAAATAATTTTCCCTATAAAGATCCTTTGGATCCCTTGTTAACTGTATTCCTAGATATTTGAATTTGTCCTTTGTCTCCGTGAACGGTTGTATTTCTTTGATCTGCTGATGTATTCTACTGTTTGGGGCATAAATCATGGCAATGGATTTTTGAATATTTATTTTGTATCCTGACACCTGGCTGTATTCTGCTATTAGTTTTAGTAGTTCTGGGATCGATTTTTCTGGTTCTGTTAGGTACAACAGCATGTCATCTGCAAAGAGTGCGACTTTTGTCTCTAGTTTTCCTATCCGTACCCCTCTGATTCTATCATTTTGGCGTATGGCGCTTGCTAGTGGCTCTAATGTCACATCAAAGAGTAACGGTGACAAAGGACAACCCTGCCTTGTGCCTCTGGTCAAATTGAATTGCCTGGTGCTTTGTCCATTTATCCCCAATCTGGCTCTGGGTCTTTGGTAGATGGCTGACAACCATTTACAGTAATTCCCCTCTATCCCTACTTTCTCCAAGATCTGCTGGGTGCTTTGCATTTCCAGACGATCAAAAGCTTTCTCCGCGTCAGCCGAAATA
This sequence comes from Sphenodon punctatus, assembly GCA_003113815.1. Taxonomy (NCBI): domain Eukaryota; kingdom Metazoa; phylum Chordata; class Lepidosauria; order Sphenodontia; family Sphenodontidae; genus Sphenodon; species Sphenodon punctatus. Next base: position 2,466,844 of record QEPC01007384.1, on the reverse strand, counting down.
ATTATTGCTGGAGTTTTATTCTTGTTTAAGTGGTGCATTATATTTACTGTTTTCCTTATATTATCAGAACCTGTTCTGTTGGGTATAAATCCCACCTGGTCCTGGTGCACAATTGTACCAATCAACCCTGCCAACCTGTTTGCTAGTGTCTTCGTAAAAATTTTGAAGTCCAGGTTTAACAGCGATATTGGTCTATAGCTAGCACATAGGGAAGGATCCTTATCTGGCTTAGGTATAAGTATTATTTGTGCATCATAGAATGAGTCCGGTAAAGCCTCTTCCTCTATTATAGCATTGTACACTTTTACCAGGTATGGGGCTATGATCCCTTTAAATTTATGAAAAAATTCTGACGGGTAACCATCCGGACCCGGTGTTTTATTTCTTGCTAAACCTTTAATGGTGTTATTTATCTCTTTTTCCGTGAAAGGTGCGTTGAGGTATTTTACTTGTGCCTGGTTGAGCTTTGGCATACTTATTTTGTTGAGAAACTCCTTTATTTTCTCGGGCTTTGGCTTCTCTGTCTGATATAGTTTCTCATAAAACCTCACAAAGGAGTCTTTTATCTGCTCAGACTCAGTACATAGCTCCCCCTGGTGGTTTTTTATGCTAGTTATAACTCCCTTATTCTTTTTTATTTGTACCATCCTAGCAAGTGCTCTCCCTGCCTTGTTTCCCTGATCGAAATAAAAGCATTTTATATTCTTCAGCTGTCTAATTGTGTTTTGTTTCTCTATGGCGTCAATTTCCCCTCTGATTTGTGTGATCTCGCTTCTTACTTTGGGGCAGTTCCTGGTCTTCGCTTTAGTCTCAGCTGCCATTAGCTCTTGATATAGCTCTCTGAGCCTCATTTTCCTTTGTTTATTTATGTTTGCCTTAATTGCAATTAACCTACCTCTAATCACCGCCTTTGCTGCTTCCCATAATGTAAAAATGGACTCCACTGAACCCTCATTCAGCTCAAAGAAGGTTTTTATCTCTTCTTGAATTTGGGCCACTGCCTCCGGGTTAGCTAACATCGCCCCATCTAGCTTCCAAGTTTGATTTTGGCTTTTCTCTGTCTTACCCCATTCCCATCTTGTTATTATTGCATAATGATCCGACACTACCAGAGGAAGTATCATGCATTGTTTTAGTGCTTGAAGTTCCGATTTACCTACCCAGCATTGATCTATACGGGAAAAGGTTCCGTGCACTGCTGAGAAAAATGTGTAGTCTTTTACTTGTTTATTCAGGGCTCTCCAGCCATCCACCAGACCCAGGTTTGCCAGATCTTTTGCTATCTCTAACTGCCACGCTGCTATCTTTGCCCTTCCTGAAGTGTCTGCTTCTGAGAAATAAGTGTTAAAATCCCCTTGAACTAGTAGTGTTCCCTCTGCCTCCTCGGTTATGCATTTCAATATCTCCTTCCAGAACTGCTTTTTATTCTCATTTGGTGCATATACGTTCACCAATGCCATTTTTCTCCCCTGTATTTCCACGTTCACAATTAGATATCTACCTTCCTGGTCCCTGATTATCTTGTTGATTTTTGGCTCTAGCTCCTCTCTTATTCCTATCAAAACCCCTGCTTTTTTCCTTGGTCCACATGCTGCTACTATCCTCCCTACGTTATTTGTTGCAAATCTCTTTAGGTCTTTTTTTAGCAAATGGGTCTCCTGTAGGAAGTATATATCTACCTTCTGGTCTTTTAAAATATTCTTTATCCTTTTCCTTTTAACTGGGTGGTTTAACCCCCTTACATTTAAGGTGATTGTTTTTAACTGTGATACCATAGGACCACCCCTGTTCTTCTGAGTTACCTAGCTAAGAGCTTATGAATTTCTACTGTTGTTGATGTCCCCCCACACCTCCTCGTACCCCTTTCCCCTTCCCCTGTTTCTTTTCTTCCCCCTCTTTCTTTTCTCTCCCCCAACCTCTTCTCCTCCCTGCCCGCCTGGAGTGTTTTATCTCTTACTCCTACTCTGCAAAACCTTTTGCTTTTCCTTGATTTTAGACATTTTTTCCCTCAGCTCCTCCAGAAGATAGTTTTCTTGTTTTTACCCCTTATTCCCTCCACCCCGAGAGTAACTTTCATGTTTGTGTTTTTTGAAACCCCTTTATAGGAAGGTGTATCTTCCCTTTAACTTGTATAACATGTTAACTGACCCTTAACCTTTAAACACTTCAATTTAAACCACATTTTTTAACATATAACTTGTAACTTGAACAGTGATGCCCAGCTGACATACCAGCCTTCCTTCTCCCCCTCCTTTTTCTGTTTTCCAACCTCTATTTTCTTCTCACCCTCTCCTTTATATCTGCAGGCCCTAATTTTTCTCTCTTTCTTTCAGGCCCTTGCTTTATGTCTCTGCAAGAATGTCTCCAGCTCCTCTGGATCTTCAAAAAATTTTCTTCTGTTGTCCAACCAAATTGTCATCTTGGCTGGGAAGCGTACTTGAGGTTTCAGGCCCATTTGTTGTAACTTCATGTAGTATTTCGCCCATTTCTTTCTTTTTTGCGTGGTTTCATAAGCATAATCTGGGTAGATCCTAATGTTTTTGCCTTTAAATTGTAGTTGTTGTTTCCCTCTAGCCAAACTTAAGATTTGTTCCTTATCTTTAAAACGTAGGAATTTTATAATTATTGTTCGTGGCTGTTCATTTTCTTTGGGCTTAGGGCGCAGTGCTCGATGAGCCCGTTCTATTTCTAGCGGAGGTTCAAACTTTTCCCCTGGAAAATTTTCTTTGAGGAGTTGCTCTATTAGGGCTTCCATCCCATCTGTCTCTTCCCCCTCTGGAACCCCTACAATTCTCAGATTGGAGCGTCTGGACCTGTTTTCCATATCTTCCACTCTATCTTTTAGGGTTTGGACTGTTTTTTGTGTGCAGGCTAGCTCATTTTCGTGATTCACCGCCTGATCCTCTGCCCTTGTCATTCTGTCTTCTAAGGCCTGTACATTCCTTGTCAGATTTTCCAGTTTGGTGTTTGTTTCCTCTGTTACTTGTTGAACTTTACTTATTTTATTAAATAATTTGTCTCTGTGCCCGTTTGCCTTTTGTAGTTCTGCTTTTATTTCGTTTCTAACATCTTCTATGAGGCTCTGTATTGTCTGAAGGCCCCTTCCTCCCTCCTGCATGGCCTCCTCCCTGCCTCGTTGCTCTGCAGCGGCGGCCATTTTGCCTTCCCCCTCCAGCCCTGCGTGGTCACCTTCCAGGCTGTTTTTGGCTTTACAAAAGCCTCTGAGCGTGCCTTTTTCGCTCGTTTTAGGGGGGGGGTTGTTCCCCTGCTTGGGCATCCTCTTTTTAGGGGCTTTTTTTCGGGCTTACCGGGTGCTCTCGGGGCGGGTAATTAGCTCTGGAGCGGAGCTCTCAGCGGGAACGTCCTTTCACTCCCCGCGCATGCGCAGACCCCGTATTGCAATTTTTTGCTATGTTATAGTGCTGTGGTAAATAATATTTTCTTTGAAGAACAGGTCAGCTTCCATTCCAGACATTCCACTATGGACCAATGCTTTGTCTTGGTCCATTTACTTAATAAATATGTCAGAGTCAGGAAAGGGAAATTGTTCACCAGATTTGTGGACTCAAGGGCAGCTCTCAATTCTATAGATAGGAATCGACTTTGGAATAAACTAGCAGCCACTAATATTGATCAGAGACTACTCTATCTGGTCTGAGCACTATATACTAATACCTGAATTAAGGTTAGATTAACCCAGGATGGCCATACAACAGAATGTTTTTCATCTACTAATGGGGTTAAACAGGGCTGTGTTTTAGTCCCCTTCCTGTTCAACTTCTTTATAAATGATATTGTCTCCAATCTGCAAGGTGACTTCTTTTTTCCAACTCACATCCAGGGGAGACAGTTATCCATGTTATTATATGCTGATGACATGTTACTATTGTCTAAGTCTGAACTAGGAATGAGAAGACTTCTATCTGCATTAGGTATCTACTGTAAAGTTAACCATCTACAGGCGAATTATGACAAATTTAAAGTTCTTGTTTTTGCAAGAAATCCTCCTGTACTTAGGTGGTCTCTTGATTCAGTACTTCTGGATTAGGTGAGTCCATGGGAGATACTATTGGGAGAACAAAGGCAAGTGGCAGGGACGTGGACCGCGCTGCTGACCAGTTTTGTGTGCTGTGTGTTTTGTGCCTTTTGATGACAGTTATCGCATAGGAGGGGGCTGCACTTTCCTTGGCACAGGTGATTTGCCTGAACTGAATTCTGCTTTCCCTCTCTGTTGACCTATCAGTTTACTGAGTGCCCCACCTCCCCACCTGGCCACAGGGATTTATCTCCAGAAGATGCCTGCAGCTGTGCCAAAGGCATGCGCCGAAGGGCGTTGCACACAAGGGCGCACCCTTGTGCACAGGGCCTTAGGCACCAGCCAGGGGTGGCTAGGATACTTTCTGAATCCATAACCCGTTGACCTGCATGGAGCAGAAGCAGATGCACCCTTCACCTTCTTTCAGTGATGAACTCCCACAGAAAAACAGGAGGTGTGAAACTCCTTCAGAGATGAAGGAAGGTAACATCAATTTATTCAAGAGATTAGATTGTTTGCCTGTGGACAAGGAAGAGTTGATTAACCTGTCGGGACCTAAATCCACCAGTGTTGACCACAGTCCGCCATTATTAAAGGGAGAGATAGGCAAACTTCAGGATGTCACCATGATTGATTTTCTGATAACTCAGATCAATTTAACTGCAAGAACTGTTGCAGCATTGTTTCTGAAATAAGCAATTCCTTGATTAAGGCAAGAGCTCATTTAAAAGGAGGTCATGGATAAATTGAATTCAAATTCAGTGGATATGGTTGGTAATCCATATGAAATGAAATGAGTCTCTAGGCCTGATATGAATAAATCCCACAATGCTTGGTTGGGCTCTAAAAACAAGATACAGTCTCAGATGGTGGACGCCCAAGGCAGGAGGATTGTGGCTAATGAGGTTTTATTCAAAGTTAGGCCAGACCCTTTTTTCCACTCCCCCTCATGGGCTGACACTCCTGCCATTATCCATAATTTATCTCAACCTTTGTATAGAAAGGTGATAGCCCAGACTATAGGGAAAATAGTGCATCTTCCTTTGCATAGATGGGGTCATTTAATACAAATTTATTTTAACTCTGGAGAGCTGGTCAATAGTATTTTTAAAACCAGGAAATACATTATTATTATTATTATTAACAAACATTTATATAGCGCCAGCAGTGTACCTGGCACTTTACAAAGTAATAAAATAGACATGGTCCCTGCCCCCGGCAGCGGCGGCAGCGGTAGCCTGACTCCGGTGGCTTCAGCGCTGGCTATGGCTGCTGGCTTCAGCTCTACTAGGCCTTCCGGGGAAACCCGGAATTTCACCAAGATCAAGTCTATCGGGCAGTCATAAGCTCGGTGTGGAGGCAACTCTGTGGCTCATTGTTTACTAAACANGGACTACCGGATCATCCGGTATCCGATACTGCTGGTATTTGGTGTACCGGCAGTATCGGATTAAACCCGGTAATCTGGCCCATTTACCGGATTCCCCCGTACCAGATTTTTTACATTGCGGCCATTCAAATGAATGGCCGCAATGTAAAAAAAAAAGGGGGGATGCATCCGGCAGCGGCGGCAGCGGTAGCCTGACTCCGGTGGCTTCAGCGCTGGCTATGGCTGCTGGCTTCAGCTCTACTAGGCCTTCCGGGGAAACCCGGAATTTCACCAAGATCAAGTCTATCGGGCAGTCATAAGCTCGGTGTGGAGGCAACTCTGTGGCTCATTGTTTACTAAACACCACCTGTAAAGCCCAATATTCGGGGGTAATCTTCATCAGATCCACATCTGACACCATACTTAGGGCCACTTGAGGGTTGCAGATGGTTTGGGCAGCAAACATTGAGTCTGAAAATAGCTATATGCAAAGGTGACTTTCCGTGAGCCCCAGCTAACCTGGGGATCATGGAGTCATAGCCACGGTAGGCCCAGGACCACCGGAAAAAGGGGGGTGCAAACTATATCAAAGCACAGGTTTTCCCCATGAGTGCCTGTGATACATGATACCAGCATGGTCTGCATCGTGATTGGGCCAGATACCAATGGGGACCCATCAATCCAATGTATGGCCTCAGGGTGAGTTTTTGGGCAGGTGGGTATACCATAGAAGCAAACCACCCCCATATCCATGAAATTCCCAGAGGCCCCCGAGGCCCAGAAGACTATGGAGCGGGTCCGGGTGAGGGTGATCATGAGAGGGATCTGTACATGGGCCTTTGAGTTAAGGGCAGAGGTGGGGACAGGGGTAGTGGACCCAAGGCAGGGGCTTATAGAGTCTGCCTGGACATTCCCTGACCGTCCCAGATGGGGGCATTTCCCGACTGATGCGTCATCAGGGGGGGCGCAGTGGGCATTCTCTGGCAAAATGGTTTTGCTGCCCACAGTAGAAACAGGCCCTAGAGAGCCTTTGGCGTTCCTGTTCCTCCGGGGCTAACGGCCCCTGGGAGGCGCCCACTTGCATGGGTTCACCGTTCTCCATGCACCCGATCTCCACTGTGGGGTTGGAGAGAGAGAACATGTGAGAAAAGGGGCTCCGGGACTCCTGTCTTTCCCTATGCTGCTCGCTTAGGCAGCCACCATCAATCTGGGTCAGCAGGGTGGCTGCCTGTTCCCAGATACCTGGCAGGGTGGTATAGGCTAATTGGTCTTTCATCTCTTCCACTAGTCCCCTACAGAATAACATAATCAAGACATCCTGGGGCCATTTTAGTTCTATGGCTAATTGTTGGAACTATGTTACGTAGTCCAACAGGGGGCCTCGACCTTGCTTTAGGGTCATTATGGCAGTCTGAGCATCCCTTTTCCAATGGGGGTGGTCAAACAGTCGCTAGCATTCCTGTTCAAGTCCCAGCAGATTGTCTAGGAAGGGGCTTTTGTCTATCATCAGGTTAGTGGCCCAGGTCAAGGCAGTTCCCCCCAAAATTCCTAATGATGAATGCCACTTTCAAAGTATCTGGGCATAGGTTGAAAGTTGGGTAGAGAAAGTCAGGTTACACAAAGCCAGAAAACTTTGAAACCCCTTTCTATCCCCCATGAATTTTTCAATATGCGGCCCCTTTGGCTCCCGGCCCCCCAAACCCCCTATGGCCTGTGCTGCCGCAGGGACCAGGTGTGGTGCGATAGCATCCCGAGGGGGAACAGGAGGAGGGGGGGTGCCTATAGGGCAGCCACTGTGGTGGCCAGAGCTTCTTGCTTCTCCTGCATCTCGTTAAAACTCATAGCCAGTGACTGGATGGCATGGGCGAGTTCCCCTAGCTATTGACTCAAGTCCATTTTGCCCCAGAGCCTGAAGGTAGTGGAGAAGTGGGGAGGTTAAAGGCTGGTGATACTGTTATGGGGGGGAGGGGTAGAAAGAGCCTCACTCTCCACCGAGCATCAGGTACTCCTTGGATCCCTAGGAATCTCTCCAGGTATAAATGCCCATCAGGATAGTATTTGGACCCTTCCAACTGCGGAGAGTGTAAGGAAGTTAGGTCCCTATCATCATCAGGTGTGTGGATGCAAGGGTCCTGTGGTTCCCTACCACACACAATCAATTGCACACACCTCAGGAAGAGTTCTTGGGGGGGGGGGGGGAACTACAGTGTCCCAGGAGAGTGGTGGAAGGAGGGGTATGGGGGCCCAGGATCCAGGGGGGATAGGGAGCAGGGAGAGGATCTTACACACCACAGGGGAATAGGGAGCCCTAGGTCAAGGGAAAGGGAAGGGGGAAGCTCTCTCCATCTTTCACTGACTCTTTCACTCACAGGTTGAAAGAGAAGGAAGGAGGGAAAGAAGAGGGTAAACTCATATAGCCAAACACACTTCAAGACCAGACAGGGAACAACAGGCAAGAATACAATCACTTCGCTTTCTCAAGGCTGTTGGGCTTGTCCAGACAGGAAAACCTGATCATCAGCGCTGCTTGAAAGGCAGCCTGGGTTAAGTAGCCCTGTCATTAGTGTCTGCATCTGGAGGCTTCCCCTGCAGATGGACTGAGTGCCGCAGGGTCCTATATTCCATCCCTGTTCCACTAGGGACAGGTGCAGCTGGTGGCGTGGGAGTCACTTCAGGGGGTGGGGGTGCAGTGAGTCCTTGTTCTGCAGCCGGCTCTGTGGCACCCGTCTGCTGGGAGGGGGTCCCAAGGGGGGCTAGGGGTGGTATCGGGGGCAGGGTGGCTCAGCGACGGTGGCGGAGCCCCATGACAGGTGCAGAAAATACAGGATGGAAGGGCCTCAGAGTGCCAAGGAGCAGCATGCACCCCGCCTGGCTGGAAGCCCAGGCAGAGTGCCAAAGGGCAGCACACCTCACCAAGTTGGAACTATGCCACACATAGAATGTATTCAAGGAGTACGAGAATAAAAGAGGTCACAGCCTCCACACCTGGAGTTTCACCAACGTCCCCAACAAATACTCTGGGACCAAATACTGCAGGGTGCTGAGCAGCAAAAGGCCCAGTGTCAGAGTTGCAGGAGGCAGCATTCAGAACTAGCAGGCAGACAAATTAAATTCTGGTGCTTTTCATTCTCTTGGTTCAACTATAGGGAAGTGATTGGAGACAAAAAGGAATGGAAAGATAGAAGCCACCCAGGCAAGTTGCTGCTAGGACAACTTACCGACTAGAATGGAGGATAATGCCAGGTAGAACAAAGTGATGGAGATACTGCACAGAATGGCCCAAAGCCATTATGTGTTTGGAACAGACTGTTGTTCCCTCTTGTTTTATATTCTGGTTTGTCTTCATTATTAACAGGACAGGGGGAAAAGAACCTAGAAGTTGAAGTGAGCATGGGACGAGTAGAGCATCCGCTACAGATCACTTGTCCTCTTGTTCTTTGGTGCAGTACACACCTTCTCTTCTCTGGCAAACAAGTCCACCTCTAGGATACCCCATCAGCAAAACAACCGCCTGACAACCACAATCTTGAGAGACCATTTGTGCTGATTTTATTCTTTCCTGTTGAACAATTCTCTTGCCCACCATATGCACATCTAGCACTTTCAAGACCCTTCATGGCTTTGCTCCTTCTGCCGTCTTTCCCAGAATGAAATGTTCCCAGTAGTGTGGGGTCTGTGCCTGCCTGTGTCATGAGTCTGGAGTCTGGTTAGGTTATGCAATGTGTGGGGGTGGGGAATTGGGGGTGCCATGAGAGTTTTGGCCGAGGTTTGTGTCTTGCAGCGCAGGGGGGGCAGGTTGGAAGTTTGATTGTAGTTTGTTGTCAGGCCATGACTGGGTGAGGCGGTGTCCCAAGGCTGTAGGTGATTGGGTGGGGCGGGCATTTCCAGTATTACACTGCGTGTTTTTAGATACACATTTCTCCTGGATGTTTGCTGTAACATCCAGAACTTTCTGTGTGTCTAAATCACTCATCTGGATCTTAAGCATCCGGATCTTTGAACTTCTGTGTGAAACTTCTCCCAGAACTTTTGCATGTAAAACGTTCTCCTGGTAAACTGCTTTTGCTCCAGGCAGCTGTGCTCACTTGGTTTCCATGGCAGTCTGTCACATTTACAGCTGCGGCTACTTTAGGCTGCCTCTGGGCAGTGTGTGAGTGAAAAATGAATCTGGAACTTACTTGTGGACTTGTAAACCCAGAAGATTGAAACATCTGGAACTTTAACGTGTGTCTAAAAATGCCCACTGTTAACCGTGGAACTCCACGCCACTGTCTTGCAGTAGTGTGCTCATGACACTCGTTGTTTGGTGCTGCGTTTGTTTGGTGATTCAGTGAGGTTGGTGCTGCTAAGGCCTGGGTTTTAGGGGCCTCTGTTTGTTGTGTTGTTTGTTTCTTGGGGAGAGGGTGCACTACACTGTCAGGTCACAGTTTTTAAAATCTCCTCTTTTTTATTTAAAACCCAAGCCACTGGAGCGCCTTTGGTTTTGGCGACTGTTGGTGACGTGTCAGGCATGACATGCAAAGTTAAACAGACTCACCCGGCAGGGTAAGTGACACCCCTTCACCCCACAGCCATAGACTTGTTCCAACCCCAATCCCCACCAACCTCAGACCCCTATCTCCCAGATCCCTAGCCCTCCGACCCCTATCCCCCAGACCTCTTGCCCTCCAACTCCTAGCCCCAGACCTCTAGCCCTCCAACTCCTAGCCTCTAGACCCCTAGCCCCTAATCCTCAGACCGCTAGTCCACAGATCTCTAGACCTCAGACCTCTAGACCTCTAGCCCCTAATCCCCAGTCACTTCCCCAGCCCTTCAACTCCTAGAACCCAGACCTCTAGCCCCAATCCCGTCCCTGCCCCAGACCCCTAGCCCCCAGACCCCTAGTCCTCAGACCCCTAGCCCCTAATCCCGTCCCTGCCCCAGACCTCTAGCTCTTCAACCTAGCCCCCTAGTTAGACCCCCAAGCCCATTAGACCCCCTAGCCTTCCAATTCCCCAGCCCTAGTTAGACCCAAAGCCCTAGTTAGTCCCCTTAGTTAGTTAGTCCCTCTAGTTGGATCCCCCTAGTCAGTTACTTAGACCCCCTAGTTAGACCGCCCAGTTTGTTTATTTTATTTATTTATTCATAAGCACATTTGTATGCCGCCCCCCCTCCTGCTACAAGCAGCTAACATTTAAAAACATATAATAAAGTCCATTAAAATCAACATTATTAACCCCATAGTTAAAATAACCCAATACAAAAACAATAAGACCCCACCCTAACCCAACCGACCCATCCTGTCTCCCTCAGCAAAGGCCTGGCAGAACAGCCAGGTCTTATACTGTCTCAGTGGCGGCTGGTGGGTTTAGAGCTTGGTGGGGCAGTAAGGCCGGCACAACCTTATTCCTAGCAGAGTTCTAGGGTGGGGCTTGTCCATTGTAGGCCGAGCTTGTACTAACTAGTGCAAGTGTGTGCAAAATTATTCCAAAACCTGATCAAATATTTAACATATACAAAACCTCAGGGCCACAATAAAATAACTGCAACGTGCATTTCCAATACAGTTGAATGGCAGATTATATATTGCTATTGCACTGTACAGGAATCCCTCCCCCTCCCGCAAAGAAGAAACCTGGAAAAAAGCTGCATTAAAAAAGAATGACAGCAACCAGATTTTCTACCCCTGGTCCCCACCAGCCACCCCCAAGAGACTGGGAACAGAAGCTCTTTTTGGCATAGGACATAGAAAGATGGCACATTTGT